>JAMXBB010000008.1:30397306-30563005 GCA_024138015.1 Lumnitzera littorea
CAAGACGGTCCAATGATTCTTATTTCAAGCCCATCAAGCCAAATCTCCCTAAATTATCCTAGATATGGACTGAACTCCTTAGGTCCTATCATTAACCTAATAAGTCAAGCTTAAATAAATAATGGACTTATTCCAATAACTAATATAATAATTTTCAGCCCTTTACATTTTGCTCTTGACCAAAAGTCCTTTAGATACGTCTAAGAGGGTTTTGGGCATTTCTATAAGTTGTTTCTTTAACTGTTATGTAGAGGCACCAAATGTTATCTTTACTTGTTTGATTACTTCTAATATCTATAGAATTGACTCTTCTTTTAGATTACTTATGAATTTAGCATGATATTTTAGTATTCATTTTGTTGCCATAGAACACATATTTCGATATGCTTTTATATTGCACTATTGACTTATTACTCCCATAACATTAATTTGCCAAATAATGTGTGTGTAGTGGCTCTTCTCGGTATTTTTTTCTCATTTTACGATCATTGGCAAAAAAAATAAAAAATAAAAATAAATAAATAAAGTCATTAGAGTATTTACAAGAATCAAGAGCTTTCATAACATCCCATCCGAGCATCTTACATGCATATATATATATATATATATATATATATATATATACATGTGTGTCTCATTCATACCAGTAAATGAGATAGTGTTATCGTGAAGTGGAGTAGAGCTTCGGAGCATTACGAAACAAAATGACAGCATCTACCCTCTTGTAAAGGTTCCAAGAGTTACATTATGTTATGTAGAGACAGTGTGGGGTTACGGGGGCAACACCCCCTCAGTATGGTATGGTATTTTTTTTTAATAATAATATTATTTTTTTATAAAATAAATCTTTTCCTTAATAACGGGTAATATATTATAATATCTTTTCTCTAATAAGTTAAATCTTTAATACCTTTGTCAAATCTTCTTTCACAACTGAATATCACCAACGATATCTTATTATTTCCCTTCACCAAATAATTAATAACAATATTCAACCTAATTAGATCTCAACCTCAAGCTGTGACACTTATCTTCTTAACTCATATAAAAAATTTAATCTAGTAGCCATCATATTTTTCCACTGAATCACACTACCCTTTCAACCTCTTTGTTTTATCACATTGCTCCACCATGTTAGCAATAGTGTATCTTCTTCTTCTTCTTCTTCTTTAATTTAAATGACGAAGCCAATGCATATAACTTCAAATCCTCATCTACTTATATCTTTCATGTATCTAGCTTCTACAAATGCATAAAGAAACCCTTGAAATCTTATTGTGATCTTAACATGTCACACCTCTACCGTCATATCATGCATGCGTATCCTTTCAGCGAGATTTATTATTATCACAACCTACTAACAACTTTCTCTATGTAAATAATAAGCTACGGTTGTGTACATTAACCAAGCATCCCCATTGCCAAGGTATTTTATCAATTGTCTAGCTCTTTGTTTTTTCTTTTTTTTCTTTGTCATTCTTCTTTTAATATTTCTCATTTCCATATCAATCTCCTATAGGATTGCGAAAAATCCATTAAACATTAACGAAAGCACTTAAACAAGAACAAGAGTCCTCTACAAAACACATGTATGTTGCTTAAACCTCCATTGATTGGTGTTCGAAAAGAAAAGCTCTAAGGTGTAAGTTCTCTTCCTTTTCTTGAATTTGGACTCATGTGTGTGTATTGATGTTAGTTGCCACTAGTATCATAGAGCCTTCCTATAAAAACTTCTTATTTCCCTAATTGTGTGAATAATATGTGTTTGTTGTTCCCTTATTGTTTTATATTATTTTGAAATCTTCTCTACTTTTTGTGATAATAGGGATTCATTCTAAATCTGGTGGTGGTGTCCAAATGTCTCCATCAGCATCTTGGTGGTGAGTCCATTGTCGTGGTCCTATAGTCGGATGATCATTTACCTCAGTTGAGCTGGTTGTACACTGTTATTTCGGTGTTGCTTAGGCACATTAGATATGATAATGCAGCATGATGCCTGTGTTAAATTAGAATAATTGCCTTATTATTATTTTTTCCCTTCATTATTTAAGGTGTAGATTAATAATGGCTAAGGGACTGTTTAAAACATGTTTTTAGTTTAGTTTAGTTTTTCTTTTTTAAAAAAAAATTATCTATCCCTTGTTTCTAAGTGTGTAAAAATCAAATATGTTCCACCATGCATGGATATCATATCTATTCAAATACTATTACGATCGTCTAATCTTGTTAAATCTTTAATCCAAACCTTCTGAATATTGTTCATATCTAATTTAAGTCCTCCAATACTTATCTCCTGTAGTCCACAATCATATTGTTTATAAGTACATGTGTGACCAGTAGTCTTTTTATTTAGTTATTTATTTATACACTATGCTTCCGATAATTGATTTATTATTGTAGCCACATTGTACTTTCAATAACGTATTAAAAAACATTAGGACGGGGGCAATAGGAGAGTGGATTCTCATAACTCTTTATTAGTAGTGAGCACTTCCTCTGTGTGCATGCGTGCGTGCATGTGTGTGTGTGTGCTCGTGCCCGCGAGCTTCACATGAATGCCTTGCTTCTATGCTTAGAATTCCTCTTTTTGTTAAGATGATTTAGTATCCCAACGGCATCATGTGATACCTTGTTAACATCTAAGCTCTCGAAATTTTCTCGTTTAATGAACTTCATGATTTCAATTTATATAAAATGCTTTTAGAGTAGTTCTAGATCAACCACCTTGCAATTATTTGACCTTTTATTTATTTTTATTTAATTGGAGACTCAATTGATTTTGCACTTTAGTGGGAAAAAGGATGAATACGAATCTAAGTCAAAGCATAGAAGTAGTGAAAATGAAATACTTTTTAGTGCATTAAGATAAATGTCTACCACTTATCCCCTGTCCTCGAGATAAGGGGTTGGACGAGACTATCTTTGAAGATACGTTCTGGGACAAACCCAATTGTTAAGAAGCCTATACAATACCTCACACTAATGGTGGTCTCCAGTTTATCGAGCGTAAACCTCATGCTAATTCTAGAGACACCATTAGGGGAGATTCAATATTGCACTTTAGAAAGGAGAGGAGATAACTATCTCTCTCTAATACCCAATTCTCATTCCTGAAGGAGCTACCTTTTGGATGGGTAGTATATTGCAGAGAAGCCGGAATACATGACTTTACTAAAGAAGGCTAAAGTCCTCGGTGCTATTGCCACTTCTATTAGGTTGCGGTTCCCGTAAACAAGTGGAATGGAAGTATGGTAGGCAATCATCTTGCGTTGGAGTGTTCAAACCTATGCGTTTATCACTTCGTAGGGGGAGATAACTTTAACATTAGAAGATGTAGCTATACTATTGAATCTTCATAGCTTTAGATGAGTCCATCTTGCTGCTACTATAACCTCTCTTAAAGAGCACAACTTTTAGGCATCCTTAATGGGTGTTTTGTAAGCTACTTGCACTAAGAAGAAGAAGCTATGTTTTGCTTCTTGGCTTACATGCTTCTTAGCTTGCATACTTCTTTGAGGAGCGAAGGAAGGATAAACCTCAAGTTTTAAGCTTAAGTCGTAGGAAAGAGTCAGTACCTTCATCTCTCTCTCTCTCTCTCTCTTTAATTCAAGTGTTGTAGTTGTCTCTTAATATCATATGTTCTCTGTTCCATCTTTGTAGCCATGAACTTTCCTCTTTCATTGTGTTTTGGCTTTCCCTATTCATATTTCCTAGAGGGCTTGAAGAAGGTGTTAGTCTACGACTCTTCCTCTTGGCCATATGCATCGTCTGAGCGATTCACTTTAGGTCCCTTCTACTTAGGTTCACTTTACCAACGCTTGGACCTATATTACCATGCTTCCATACGTTCGAAAGGTTGATATGTGATCGTTTCACATGTTGACTTGGTGTTTCTTTAACTTTTCTTTTATGAGCGGTTTCAAAGACATTTTTCTCCTCCTACTATATAAGACCAACTCGGTGTTGCTCTTCTTAGAGCGTAGGCTTGAGTTGAGGGATCGATTGATTGGTCTCTCTTGCAGCTTATTGACATTGAGGGTGAATTCACATTTTACCCTTATGTCAAGCAAATTGCAGGATATGAGGATAGTAATGGACTTGATCCTCTTGGCTTAGACAGTAAGGTTACCTTAGTGGAAAATCGAGAAAATATCTTCGATTCTTAAGCCAGGTTCCTCTTATGGTGTATTCTAGGGAGCTTGCCTTCACTTCTTGACAATAAAGACTTAGTGGATTGCTTTTTAGAGCGAATAGTCATGGTATACTCTCCCTATTGAGTTACGCGTCAACTTGGTTTTAATCAAATAGTGCTTCACTTAATCATTGCAATTGAGAGTTTTAAATCTTGTTGCTAGTCACTATGTCCAAATGACTTTAGGAAGATTCACTTTGGAAAGTGACAACTATTCTTTCCTTCTACTAATCGCTCTAGGGTTGCTTCCCCTGGATGGTTGACACATTGGATGAATTGCCTGGATGTGTTTCGGGCTTATATGTTTGTATCAATAGGTGATACACTTCATGCACCTATTGTATATTTGTTACGAATTCTTTTTTAAATTCCCAAGGCTTAAGTCTCAAGGTAGTGGAGATGTACAAGGGGCTATTACTAAACTACCAGAATGTCCTAGAGAGACAATAGGGGTGAACCCTTCTTTAAAGTCTAAGAACAACCACTCCTCGTCTCTACTAGTAGATTTGAGACAAACCAAGCGAGCATTTATTTGGGAGGTAACTTTATTAAATTCATCATGCTATTTTATATGTATAATTTATTTTATTTTATTTTTGTGTTCTTGTAGGTTAAGATGGGCTTTCCTATTGCAGCTTACGAGAAGGACGATGCTGCTAACTTGAGCTTTGGGTTTCGTCTGGACGATCTTGCTACATCAATGGTAGCTTTAGATAATGATGATGAGGACTTAGTAGATTATGGTGAATCTCTAGTCTAATACAGGGATGCTAATGGTGATAATGGAACTGAAAAGTTGAATGATTCCCACAAAGCAAAGGACATTACTTTGTCAGTCAATGAGGTAGGTGATGGTGATATTTATACAGATACGTTGCTATGCTTAGGGACTCATGGAGGTGAAGTATATGTAACATCTACTGATGTCTCTCCACCTCCAGTTGCTAACTTGTCTCGTAGAGACATGGTAGCAACTCCAAAAGCCATCCTAAGGGAGATAATATCCTTTTATGGATTTGACATTCCTTCTCGTCTACTGGAACCATTAAACAGACTTTACACTATGGACCAAGATTTTTGGAGTGAGTTTCTTATGTTAGGGACTGAGTTAGCTAATTCCATGGTGAAAATGTTAGGGGAAACTGCATCACTACCTGAGAAGTTTTGGAGGTCTCTATCAAATGATAAGCTACAGCAACTAATTGGTTGTGTTAAAGGAGCTCATCTAGTTAAGAGATTATTGAGTTATCGTGCCACTATAAGAAGCCGAGGCAAGCTAGTGGCAAAGATTCAAGCCTTGCAAGATGTTATTGAGGAGATAGATTGTGAAGCAAAAGATTTATTAGGCGATATGGACCTTGAGTCTATAGTAGGTTTAGATTGCCACCCTTAGCAGAGTTTGGCTATATTTATTTATTTTGCTAATGTTCATTCTTCCCTCCCTTTTTTTTTAGTATTCGAGTTATTTTTTCAACACTTTCAAATAGAACTTGCTGAGTGAATGAAGTCTGATTACTTTCATCCTATCCTTTTATTCTTTACTTATTTTAATTGCTTAGTTGTGTCAAGTAAAAAGGCTTATTTGCTTAGAGGTAGCCTATGCTATTGAAACCTATAGGGTTCATTGTACGCTTTAAGAGTTAGTACCTCACTTAGCGGCAACATTGTAAAAGAAATGCCATGATAGTAGGATTTGCTCCTAATGGCTTATGAAGCCTAAAGCGAAGCGTTGCGCATTGGAGGGAGGCTCTTACTTGCTAGTAATAATAAGTTGAGCACATAAGATAAAATAGTTGATTGTACTTAATCAATGATAATAACATGTGTTAAGCGTATTATTAGTGGTCAAGAGGGTATTTCCTAATACTCAACCTTGTATTGCTTTCTTTTTACTTATTCATGTATTAGCCTTATGTGCTAAGGAGATGTATCTTTAACTTTGTAGCAATAGGAGACAAGAATAGAATACACAACTAAAATTGTGCGCTAAGAAGATAAATCTTTAACTTTGTAGCAACAGCAAGGCAAAAGAAAGTAAAAGAACATAAAGAAATAGAGTAATGGAAGTTGAATGTTTCATTCATGTGAATTGTAAATACATTGTTGGACTTATAAATGAAACTTTTTAACATATTGAAAGTTAAGGGAGGGGTTATTGCATTGGTTTTCAGATTAATAAGCTTGCAAGAGTCGCTATTATAGACCTCATGAATTATAAAAGGGCCTTCTCACTTTGGTGGAAACTTTGGTGTTGGAATACCTCACTGTACATGCTTTGTCGCATGATGTATAGTGTCGCCTTGTTGAAAAGATATTTTCTTAACTAGGTGATCATAGGCAATACTAAGTCGTCTCTAGCAACTAGCAAGGTTGCACTTGGCAGTGTCTCACCTTTTTTGTAAGGGTTCAAGTCCAACATATATAGATTGTTTGGTTCTAATTTAGCATTGAGGGCTAAGCGTGCAAAAGGAACTAAGATTTCAATAGGCATCATTGCCTCAAAACCATATACCAAAGAGAAAGGTGTCGCTTGAGTAGGACCTTTCTTGGAAGTTCTATAAGCACATAATGCCAATGGTAGTTTATAATTCCACTCTTTGTGATTTTTGTATACCATCTAATTGAGGACCTTTAGGAGAATCTTGTTTGTTGCCTCTGCTTGGCCGTTTCCCTTTAAAAAGTACGGTGTGGATTTCATACGATCGATATTGTAAGAAGCTAGTAACTATCATACATGTGAGTTGATGAAAGGGGTGCCATTATCTGAAAGGACATGCTTTAGGATCTAAACGACAAATAATGTGCTCCTTTATGAAATTTGCTACAGCAAGTCCTGTTGCATTCTTGAGGTGGATTTCCCTAACCTACTTGGTGAAACATTCAGTCCTAACAAGGATCCTTATGCACCCTTTGGATGGTGGGTTTATTGGACCAATTAAGTGAAATGCCCAAGTATGAAATGGACATGGAGTGGTCAAGCTATGCAATGTAACTGCGGGAGCATGGATTGTATAACCATGTTATTGGCATGTGACACACTTCTTGGCAAAATTGAATGCATCATTTTGCATGGTGGGACAATAGTACCCCATACCAAGCAGGTTATGGTATAACTTCCTTCCCCCTTGATGTTCTCTACCATCTCTGCAGTACACTTCGAACAATATAGTTTCTATTTTAGGAGGTGCTATACATCGGAGAGGCTTTCCCATGAATGATAACTCACCCTCATGTATAAGATACTTTCTTGCTTTATGCTTCACTAATTGGGCATCTGTGTTATTTGTAGGCAAAACATTATTTTTTAGGTAATCGATGTAAGGGTGCCTCTAATTGCTTGCACTTGCTACAAAGTTGCATTCTCGTTTGTCTGGGGAGTTTGGTACACTTTGGGTAACTTATTTGTAGTTGGGATGTATCTTTAGACATTGTTGGCTAGTAATACCCTGCGCGTTGAATGTGACAATACAAGGGTAGCCCTTCTTTTCCGCACCAAATCTTGTAGTATTTATCTAACTTTAAACGAGCTTACTTTGTATAAATACATCGAGACAAGACACCCTCTAGTCGCTTAAAATGCAAGATACCATTAATATAAGTAAAGTTTTTCAAAGTTGTCATAGAAGCTACATTTGGATGCATTAACTATGCCTTAATGGGATTGTGCCAGTCGTCTGGCACTTCTTCATCCTTGTCTACTAATTGTAGAGCCTTATATAGGATAGATTTCTTAATAACTTGGACGTTCAAATTATTTTATGCAGTTTGAATGGGAACTTTAGAAGCTAATGTTGCTAAGGTGTCTATATAGTGATTGGTAGATCGTTTGCCATGCTTGTATCTCGTTACTTTGAACTTGCTAACCAAAGACTACATTGCAACCCTATGAGGCGCTAATGCTGGTTCTTTGAGAGAAAATTCACCATTTTCCTACTTGATGATTAGGTTTGAGTCACCGTGAATGTACAAGTTAGATACTTCGGCATTTTGAGCAGAAATAAGACCAAGTAGGAGAGCTTCATACTTGGCTTCGTTATTGGTACATGAGAAGTCTAGCTTGAAAGCTAAAGGTATCTCTTGGCCTTCTAGAGATGTTAAGATCACCTTATCTCCTTGTTCAATGCTACTAGATAGTAGAGGAGCCATCAAATTGTACTTGCTACTCTCCATCTAGTTTTGCTCTCATAGAGTCTTCATAGAACTTTATAGGATTGTATCTATGATAGGGGCCCCTTATGTCATAGGAAATTGAGCTAAAAGGTCTACTAGAGCTTGAGACTTAATAACCTTAGGTGGCACGATTGTGATATCAATTCTGATAGGAGGAGTAACCATTTTGCAGTCCTTCTTGAAAGAGCTGGTCGTGACCTTATGTATTTTAATGGATTTGAATAAGTGACAAGATTAACCTTATGAGCTAGAAAATAGTGGCGTAACTTTTACATGGCGAATACCAGCGTGAGGCATTGCTTTTCGCAAGCTAAGTATTTCACCTCACTTCCTTAGATTGACTTGCTTAAGTAGTAGACCAGCCATTCACCACCATCTAATTCTTGAGATAGCAAAGCCCTAATAGACTTATCAATCGCTGTTAAATAAAGAATCATTGGCAACCCTTTAACTAACATTATCATCCTTGTTGGTGAGGTAAGTATCTCCTTGATCTTTTGTATGGCTTCTTTGTGAGGTTGTCCCCATTCAAATGTCGTTCCCTTTTTCCTGAGCTACTGTAATGGATAAGAAATTTCTGCCAATGCAGGGATGAATCGCCTAATATAGGAGACTTTCCCCATGAAGGTCTTTAATTTCCTTGGACTAGTAGGTAAGGGAATGGAATGTATAGCCTATACCTTAGGTAGATCTACATTAACTCCTTTTCTATGAATGATGAATCTAAGGAATTTACCAGAAGCTACCCCAAAGATGCACTTCAAGGGATTCATATGCAATTTATATAGACAACATTGTTCAAAGACCCTCCATAGATGAGTTAAATGATCAGGTGCTCGTCTTGACTTGACAAATATGTCATCAACATAGTCTTCCATGAAGTCATGCATCATGTCATGAAATATTGTAGTCATTGCCCTCAAGTAGGTAGCTTCTGCATTCTTAAGTCCAAACGGCATGATTGTATAGTGGAAGTTTCCTATTGGTGTTCTAAAAGCAGTGCATTCAGCATCTTCGATAGCCATCTTTATTTGGTTATAGCCATTAAAGCCATCTATGAATGAGAATAATTCATGTCCAGCTGTAGCATTTACCAATGTGTCAATATTTGGTAGTGGGAAATCATCCTTTAGGTAAGCCTTATTAAGATCACAAAATTCCATGCAAACGCGTATTTGTCCATTCTTCTTTTTAACTAGCACAATATCGGCTAACCAGGTAGAATGTTTGATTGGCTTAATGAAGCCCGCTTGGAGCAATTTTTCAATCTCTTCTTTTATTTGTACTTCAACTTCAGGATGAAAGATTTGCTATCCTTACTTTACTAGCTTAACCTTAAGTACAATGTTCAATCTATACACCACTAGACTGGGGTCCAATCCTGGCATTTCATCATATATCCAAGCAAATGCATCCTTGTATTCCTTCAACAACTCTACTAAGTGAGTCTTAATTTCTTGCAATAGATTCTTGCTAATGAAGATAGGTTGCAGAGACTCTCTTGGTCCTGTTAGGTCCAATTCCTCAATCTTTTTAGGTTAGGGTTTTATTTGGTCTTGCATTTGAGGAGGGGTGGGTTGGGTTTCTTATATCAATATGGGATCTGAGAAAGATAAAAAGGCCTCCTCGGATCCTGAAGACCATCATAAGCAATATATCCTTTGCACATCCTCCTTACCAAAACTTTTAATGGCTTCATCTTTTCCATACTTCTTACTCCTATGGGAACCTCGCATTCTTCACTTCTTCTTTTGCTTATCTTGGGTCTCTTCCTATGTGGGCTGTAGTGTGTTGAAGGGTTTTGCAATGGTAGTCTCTCAATCTTTAGCATACTCATCAAAGAAACCTGTGTTGGCTAGATAAGACTCATTATGTTCAAACGGGTACTTCGTAGCTGGAATAAAGACATCTTTACCCTTCTACTAACCTTTAATGCATTAGTGCCATTGTAGATATCTCATTTTTACCATTTTTTTTATTTTTTGTTAGTTGAGTTAGATTAAGAAATAAAAAATAATAATAAGAAAAAAATGAAAATAAAAATAAAAAAAACAATGAAAAAATAAAAAAGAGAGTCGAGTCGTATTGTATCGTATCGAGTCAAATCAAGTTGAGTCGAGTCGTATTGTATAGAGTCAAGTTGAATCATATCGTATTAAGTCGAATCGTATCGTATCGAGATGAGTCGTATCGTATCGAGTCGAATCGTATCGAGTTAAGTCGTGATGTATCATATCGTATCGAATCAAGTTAACTTGAGCCGAGTTGCATTTGATCGTTTAAGATTAAATTGATGACGGCACACGATTAATTTAGTAAATTTTAAATCATTAGAGAATTAGGTTTTATTAAAATAATTTTTGGTTCAGTTCAATATAAAATAGATTTTTTATCTAAATTATATTGGGTTAGATTAAATTTATAATTTATTAAGTGGATTATTGGGTTAAATCAAATTAAATTGGATTGGGCTTAGTAAATAGAAAGCCTAAATGGGGTTTCTAGAAGCTCGATCAATTATTTAACGTATCTTTTGTTTGTTAAAGATCAAATCCATAATCAAAAGATACGAAAGATCTAATTATTGGTTTATAAATAAGGATTTATAAACCAACAATTCCGCATAGCTAAATACCGTAGTCCATACGAAAATGAATGTGATGATCGAATGTGACTCGAATGATTTAGGTAAAAATCATTTATTTTATTAGTTAATTCAATTTTATTTATTTACTAATTTATTTTTTTAAGTGTAGGTTTATTATTATTTTTCATATTACGTAGCCTTTCTAAATAATTACAATTTTTAATAAAATTTAATTAAATTGCTTCTTTTAGAAAAATCATATTTTTTTTAAAGATATACGTATCTTGTGATTGAGATATATATCACTCGGTTGAAATACGTATCATGCGGTTGAGATTCGTATCATGCAGTTGAGATACGTATCTTACGGTTGGGATTTAAAAAAGATACGTATCTAGTAGTTAAGATTTAAAAAAGATACATATAAGATACGTATCTAATCGTATCTTCAGCGAATCTTATAATTAGGATTTAGAAAAAATATTTTTGACATGTAGTGGTTTTAAAAATAAAAAAAATCTTAACCAGGTTTTTAAAAAATATTTAGTTAGTTAGGGTTTTCTTAGATTTATGAAAATTAGATTTCTTAGTTTTTTTTTTTAAAATAAATTGATAAATAAACGTAAACTTAGCTTGGTTTTCGAAATAAAAATAACCCACCTACTAAATATTTTATAAAAAGAGAACTACGGCCGGTTTAATCTTGACTAACAGATACGTAGGCAAATTCGGGGCAATAGCATAAAAAATAAAAAAACTTTTTCTTCCTTTTCTTCTTAGAAATTCGTAATAAAAAATAATTAAAAAATCACTTTAGTTATCTTTTGCTTATTTAGGTATATTTTTAGTATTTTTAGAAAATTATAAAAATAAAAGCCCATTAATTTTTTTGTAGTTTTTACATGGTGACTTAATTTTAATAAGTTAGCTCCTAAACTCAGTCTTTTCTAGTTTACTTTTCTAAAAAAATCATTTTCTTAGAAAATATGTAGATCAATAGTCAAATTAGGGTTTTCACACCCAAAAAACCTAATTTCATTTTTACCAATTCAATTGGTTGGTGACTCCAATTTTTTAAAATTTTTTAAGAAAAATATTTTTTTAGTTTAATTTTGAGTAACTCATATTAAGCAGGTTGCACTTAATATAGGTTAAATTAAGGAAATCGAAATAGGGCTCGACAGCTATGTTGAGGATATAAGGTTGTTATCGTGCAGCCACTTTCTCTTAACTAGAAAATGGTAAGACACAGGCGCATCGATTACGTGGATCCTTGCATGGGTCTAACTTTAATGTCCATGTTAATGTACCCTATTATGTCTGTAGTTGTTTCAATAAAGCTATTTATTGCAATTAATTACTTTACCGGGCGTTGGTTTTTTATCCTTGCAGCCTTGGAAGTAGACATTGGCATAATGCTTATAGAAGAGCTATTATTTATGAATGTCCTCTTAATGGGATGCTCGTTGAGTGTACTCTCCACATAAAGAGGACGGTTGTGATTAGGGTTCTTTGCACACATGTTTGCATTAGTGAAGAGTATCACATTCTCATGTGTATTGGCCATCCTTCGTACTGGTTGTATTGCATTGCACTCCCCATATTGTCTCTTGGAAATCTGAGTAAGTGTCATTACTACTACAAGTCGTGTGTCTTCATTGAATCCTAGTAAATCAAAGAATCTCTTAAAGTTAGAGATCTTCATTAAGGTAGCAGTTATTGATGGGTGTACACCTTGATTGGTTTCTATTACTACTTCCTTCTCTTCATATACCTTAGCCTATGGCACATCTCCTTGTTCTTGTCTTGGATCATGACTAATAGCATTCATAGCGCCACGTTGGGTGTTGTGTGCTGGGAGTGGATAACTGCGTATGTCATTATTCTCTATGACAAGTTCCTCATTATGGACCTTATCATTAAATATCTTCTTTAATGTCTAGCACTCTTTAATTGAATGACCTATAGTCCTGTGATATCTATAGAATTTAGGGTCATTCTTCTCATTTGTAGTTGGCAAACACTCTACTTTTGAGAGCTTTATGTTCTCATCTCATAACTACTGGTTAAGTACATCATGTACCTTACCCATTAAGCATAGGAATGATATAGCTGATGTAGAGTCTTGTGAATTATCATTCCTTAGCTTTTTGTTGTCTCTAAGACTTTCTCCTTGGGTTAAGCTAATAGATGTTGCTCATTTCTTGAATCCTCTACCTTTTATTTGTTGTTGCGCAATGGAATTGTTAGTTCTTCTTGCAGTCTCGACTAGCGTGGAGAAAGAACATAAATTAAGGTTTTCCAGGTAGACGACGTACTTAGTGAATGTTCCCTGAATGCAAATTTTCACTAATTTCTTTTCATCACATACATCTTAGATGTCTAGGGTATGCTCTTTGAAGTGCTCTATATAATTCATGAAATCTTCCTTCAGGTTTTGTCATGTTTTTCCTATATCTATAATTGTAACCTGTTCTTTAGTATAGAAGAATTTTTTTAGAAAGAGCTTGCACATAGTTACCCATGAATCAATTGATCCTGAGAGGAGGTTGACATACCAGGTGTATGCCTTCTTCGTCAGTGATTTAGAGAATTCTTTAAGCTTTCAATCATCATCATCATCAAGCTTATAAGGTTTCAAGGTTTCAATAAATTCTAGGAGGTATTCTTTCACACTTTTCTTTTTTCCATTGAACAGCATGAATTTAGGATTTACATAGTCCTTAGGATATGACTTTGCTGTGATGCATTGGTGATATGAAAGTTTCAATTTTGGTACTCTTATAGACAACTCAGCCTGTATTTCTCTTATATAAACGTCCAATTCTTCCTTTGTTATAAAGGAAGTCTTTAGAATAGAAGCTGTAGACATAGGTAGCGAAGTAGGGGCAAGATTAGGATGAGAAGTAGATTCTCCCAAAATTAGGATGGTAGGATTGGATGAAAGAGTAGGCATCCGTGAAGATGAAGAGCCGCTTAAATGAACTCTTACAATCCCTGGTATAGGAGTTGGTTGTCGTGTAGGTTTTGGCGAAGGGCTTTCATCACCTCCTCCTTAATAGAGATCCTCCTCAATAGCTGGAGGATTAATAGTTGAGTTGAGGTAGTAACGCCTGGCTGTACAGTAACCATAGGATTCGGCAAGGCTATACCTTGTTGTGCAGCCATGGTGGTAGCCATCCTGGTAGGGATGGGTTAGAATATAGTTATGAATTGATTTAAAGTCCTCGTGGCTTCTTACATTGTCCGTATTTTTTGTATGGGATTTAGAGGAGCCTCAAGCATCGATGGTCCTAGCTAGTATTCTTAGGTGGTGAGAGTAGATTCTGCTTAGTAAACTTAACATTAGTATTGAGCTCTTGGGAATGGTATCAAACATACTACTTGTTCTCTTCTTGGGAGGTGCCATGTTTCTACAACCACTCTTTTCCAGTAGAGTCGCCAAAAATGTCGATTTACGGGTTCGATTGGAGTGATCACGTGTATACTGCGTAAGTAGCATGTGCTATATGTAGCTTCAAAGAAGTGAAGTGAGACTGTCACCTAAAGGGATGATTAGGTGAGAATAAGGTAGGAAGGAGGAATAAACAATCTCAATGCTTTAAATGCATAAGTGACAGATAAGGCAGCCTTGAGGGCCCTTAGGTGTTCACCTTGTAGCTTGAGCGAATGAGATCGATTTTATACCTAAATGTTATTGGATCTTAGTGAGTAAAGTTTTTATTGTAGAATATTGTTTTTTCGATCTTTCTAAGAGTTCTAAATGAAGAGGAAATGTTGGGTATTTATAAGTTCTTAGGCATGTTAGTATCCGTTGAATCATTTAGGTGATCAATGGATGAGATGGAGTTTACTCAATTTATGGTTATCTTCAATGAACTAGCTAATAGGCCTAAGGCTAGTAGCCTTCCTCATAGGTGCGTAAGCTTACTTGAGAAAGGTTAGATGTGGACGAGCCGGTCCAACAATTCCTGTTCTAAGCCTACCAAAGCAAATCTCTTTGAATCATCCTAAATATGGACTAAACTCTTTAGACCCTATTGTAAGCTCCCAAAATTGAGTTTAAGATAACTGAGCCTAGATTTAAAGCTTTTAGGGAAACTTATCGAATTAAGCCCAAACTTTACGACTTGAATAAAAAATTTAGTCGAGATATTACAATGAAGTTAGATTTTAAAAATAATGACCCAAAATCCCAATTTTGCCCTTAGAAGTAGGAATATTCAATATAACACTAAAATGTTTGGAACTCTTAAAAATCGAACTCAAATTGTAACGAGAATTTAGAGATAAGTTAATTGAGCTATATAATGAGATAATATAGTATAATTTACTATATAAAAATACACATAATTTTATAAGTATGCTCGGTATAAATAATAATTATACCCGTAAATTAACCTTAAATTATGTAATATATAAAAATACACATAATTTTATGAGTATACTCAGTATAAATAATAATTATACCCGTAAATTAACCTTAAATTATGTAAGTTTATATATATATATATATATATTGTGTTGAATTCATGAAATTTACTTTAGAACATATCCTAAAAATAAAAGATATTTAAAAACTTAATTATATGAGTAAAGTTATATAATACACGTGATATTTACATAGGGTATATACCTATATACTAAGTAAATAACTAATTTAGACATAACATATATATATATTATCATTATTTAATTAAACTCTATTAAAGTTGACTTAAATCAACTCCAAGATGCCTGAAATTGCTGCTTGTTACCGTGGCTGCTGCAGAAGAAAAGAAATTGATAAATCAAAAGTAGAAGGAGGAAAAATGGACCTCCTACTTCATTAAATGGAGAAAACAAAAGAAAAAAAAAAAAGAAAAATTCATAGGCGGTGAAAAAAATTCTATAAATACTGTACTATCAGCAAATTAGCAACATTTTAGCAATTAGGAACCAAGAATAGAAAAAAAGAAAAAAATTGGAAAATAGAAGAATTTAAGAAAATTAAACAAAAAACAGGGGAAAACTTGTGCTAAGCTAGAAACCAAGCTTACCCTGAATCTACTGTGAAACCTAGCCAATCCTACACGGTTCACCCACCGCGTAAGCCGTCCAATAACCACCCAACTGCCGCTAGTCACCAGAGCACCCAAGAACACCAAGGTCAATTTCTTGCCTTGTTTTTCAATAATTTTTAAAAATTAGTAAATTTATCTAGAAAATTATGAAAAAAATTATACTTAGGTTATTTTAAATATGCTTTCATGTGAATTTTTTTTTTTTAAAATTCGTAATATTTAATATACTTTCTTAAGAAATCTACTATTCACTCGAATTTAGATTTGTAAAATAAATGTGCTAAATGATGTTGTTTCTAGTTGAAAATTTTTGTGTAGGATGTTTATGATATATAGATAGTTGCTATGTAGCCCAAATTTTGATTTGAATATTTTTAATATTTATTCGAAAATAGCTCGAAAATAGGCTGAAATTATGAATTTAATAGGAAATTATGAAATTAATTGATGAAATGGATGTGTACTGATCTATAATAAATAATAACAGTATTGAGTTAGATTGAAATTAATTTGGTGCAAAAAGAATCATAATTGGGTAATTTATGATAATTTAGGAGTAAAATCATCAATACGAATATATAGGCGATAGGTCGAAAACTTGAAATCAAGTGATAATTGAATTCCTTATATTTTTAGGAGTCTATAGAAATTTTTGGGGAATTATTTGGTAACCCGAACTATTTATTACGAATTTACTAAGTAAAATAGCTTAATTTACAAGTTGGGGTGTATTTGTAATATTAATAAGCTAAAATGAATTAAATAGGTAAAGAAAAACTATATATAGGATTATTGATTAGATTGGATTGAATGAATATTTTTATTATATATATTAATATTTTTTGATTAGGATGCACTTTAGATATATTAGAATTGGATAATACTTATATCGTAATAATATATAGACAAATTAGATAAAATACAATTTAATAACGTAAATTACGTATAATATGATCATATTTATATAATTATGTATAACTGTATTAAAAACTCGAACTACACATTAAAAGTCATCTTTAGAAATAGGACTTGTAAAACGTGTCGTTGGGTTTATACGAATCCAACGACACTAATTTTGTTAAAATCGAACAACCTTAAGTAATTTAACCTATAACTTTATCATATTCAAGAATGATATTTCAGTAACTTTACCGGAATTAAAACGTGAATTAATAAATTAAAAGTAAGTTTCGATATGATTGAAACGATATATAACGTGTAATAGTATATATGATGTACAGCATCAACAATTAATAACTTAATTCAATATATAGTGATAATACGACTATATATTATGGAAATAATAAAAATATATATATATATATATATGAATATAACCATTTTAGATTAGACTCTAATGTTTTCGTAATCATTACGAAAACTGAATTTGGATCTTTTGTGTAATTAGAACCTTCTAATACAAAGATAGTTAACAATTCGAGTCAGCAATAGCGAACGTCTAAACAAGTAAGTTAGGAATATGGCTTCATCGCTTGTTTTGATACTATTTAAATATCCGGAGACTCAACAGTACCTTTGGTTGTGTTTGTAGTTAGATAATTGTGCACATGCTGTGTGTAGATGATACTTGGTTGTGATAAGAGTTCAACTCCTTAGTGTGCTGTTTTGTATGTTTGCATGGATTCTGTATTGTGTGAATTTGTCAGTCACCCCTGATTAAAACTAACGTTTATTCAACTAAAATGAAACTGGATATGCATAACACCCATTAGGGGAAACGATTAAGAGTGTTAGGCCAAATACTGACTTCTTTCGATAAGGATAGCTGAAATGATCCTTTCCCAATCCTTAGTCGAACTAAGTGACAAGCGAGGAGGTCGCGGCAAGGTTGGGGGCCGTGGTTCGAAGGCAGTCATGGGAGAAGGGTGTTCTCTATTGTACAAGCCCAGGTTTGGTCTGACTTGAGTCGCGATGAAACTCCTCAATTCGAGTTGGAACGGATGTAATTTATCTAACCTTACAGTGGATCGGATAACACTGTGCGATATTTCATTTAAGTGATTGCATTGCATTTCATCATAATTATTAACCTTATTTGTGATTGTGCAGTACTCTTTTGACTCCGTCCCACTTACTAAGCTAGTTGTGCTCATATCCCTATAGACCCTTTTGCAGGTGTTGAGTAAGGACAGGATGTTCATATACCACCATTCCCAAGTTAGTGTGCTATTGTTTGGGAAAGTGAGGATTGAGGAATCAACTAAACCTGGGCTTTTGACTTTGTTTTTGAGTTTTGAGGAAACTAATTGGGAATTCCTTGGGAGCTCACTAGTTTCCTAACTTATTGTATATAGACTGTAAAACCTGTAGTTTTTATTAAACTCTGATTGCAAACTTTATCTTTGGATGTAAAATGTTTGTATAAATATTGTTGTGATACTAAACAACAAGTTGTATAGAACAGGTATTTTGTAAAAGCTCTATCATAGGTTTGGTTATTAATTGGTGTCAGAACAGACATTTCAAGCTGGTTGAGTTGTTCGTCTTGTGTGAACTATATCTACAATAGTAGCTATGAGGTCAGTTTCTATCTTAGATTAGTTTATAAGGCGGAACTCTTATAACTTTTCCTGTTCGGGGCGTGACACCTATCATTTGACTTGAGGAGTCAAGCCTAAATAAATAATGAGCTTATTCCAATTACTAATATAATAATTTTCAAGCCTTTACATATTACAATAAGGAAAGAACAAAAAATAGTTTTATTTCAATTAATGAGAATTGCGATGATAAAACTTCCCTCTCCTTTTTTTATTGACTTTTTTGATTTTTTATTATTATTATTATTATTTGTTTCTTTTTCTTCTTTTTTCTTAAATAAATGTATAAAAAAGGGCATGGGAACTAACTTGAAATGAGTTATGGTTGTAGAGGAGTTTTGTGGTTATGGATAGTGGTTGGGTTAAGGGTAGAGAGTGAGGTAGGTGGTGCAACTCTTTGTGGTGGTTGTTGATGCTAATTAGGTGTTGACACTAGGGTTCCCTAGTTCGACGAGTGCGATTATGGTAAAAGCTTTGTTTGGAGAATGGTGGAGGGTGAAGGTACACAAGATGGATGCGTTTATAGAGAGATAAAGTGTTCATAGGGCTTCAATGGCTATGATTCGAATCAAACCAAGGGTGATCTTGGGGTTTTCGTTGGTGAGTAAGCTTGGGAAGGAGATGTTTTTTCGCTCGAAAATAGCTGAAAGTGGGGAATTGTTAGGGAGAGAAGGGGTGTTTGAGTTTAGGCTTTTCGTGAGACAAAATGATTATGGGTCTTGTTGCTAGGATCAATGGTGGTGATTCCATGTTTTCATGGACTACTAGAGCTTTCTTATTTATAGGTGTAGAAGTGAAAGTCAACTTGTATATGCTTTTTGTCTCTTGCTACTTACTAAGTTCGTGGTTCTTTGGCTTATTCCCCTATGGCCTTTTGCAAGTTATTGAAGTTAAAGCATTAGATGGATTAGGATATTGATTGTATGAGAGCTTTTGTAAGCTCAACCAAAGAACCTATGCTGGGATGTAAACGTAGGTTATTATGGAGGAAGCTAACTTTAGAATTGCTTTTACGACCCATTTTACTTTTTGCTAGGCAATTTTGATTCTCTACGGTCTTGATGGTTTACATGAGAATAAAGAAATGCTACATAATATTTTTATAGACACACGTATTTATAATTTATTCTTATAGTAGTAGATTATATGTTAAGTTAGAACATTTATGATTAAAGTAATTAACAAAATTGTTACGTCTTGAACTAAGCAATATATTTAAAGAGAAAGTGAATCAATGACTAATCAAAGAGAGAGAGATAGAGGACGGGCATAGAAATTGGAAAGTAAAATGTGTTCAAAATATCTATTTTGACCTTTTGAAGATTGTAATTATATCATGAAACTATTCCCTTAAAAATATATTTAACTTTTAATATAATGGTAGTTTTATAAAATTATAAATGACAAAACAATTAGAACCACTAAAGACACCAAACTAGTTGTATACTTATAATATAGATGCTAAAACTGTTGTAACCTAACTATGTGAATACTAATGTTCCAAATAAAATAGACTGTATATTTCCTCATTCTTTAAAGTTATAATTTGATAGTAGTTGGTAAAAAAAAAAAAAGCAAAAACCCTTAAATACAACCAAGATATGTTACTATATTACATGTGGTATGAGATTACATGTTAAGCATTTAATTTTTAAAATTACAAATTATGGTTTAATCCATGAAGAGAATCGAACAAAACCTAAGTAATATATTTGGCAAAAATCTTAACCCAAATTGTATGATTTGGTATGAAGTAATAAAAAAGCAAACCATGTTTCTAGTTTAATTCTAAGCTGTAGTAATTTAAAAGTAATTATATAATATAATCATTTTTTTCCTATTAATGGACCTTATTTATTGGAATTAATAAAAAGGGGAAATTACATGCAATTTCATGAATTATTTTATTATAATTCATTAGATGTTATTGTTAATGGACCAAATCAATCGGTAATTATATATTTAGTCACTTTAATATAATTGTACCATAAAATCTTCGTATTTTTATGGTTTGCTTTGATTTAGTTTGGAGGGAGATCTAGATTTAATTAAACTTTGTTGAACCCCATTTTCGAGGGTAAATTTCTTATTCCAATGGGCAATTACTTCAAATTTCAGTTTACGACTTCCTAGATTAAGCTTTCAAGAATTCGGACTCGTGGGCTTAAAGCATAATCAAAATTGCATTGCGTGGCTGAATTTTTCCATTTGGTAACGACGTAATGGGAAAATTGACAAGACAAGACTAATGGACCACAATGCGAAATCGACAAGATAAAGACTAAGGGACCAAAACACGAAAACAACCAAAATTCTATTATGGAGGTTTTGGCAATTACGCAGCAACCTACACATTACAGAGCCCGAACTATATATATCTTTGCAGATCCTCATACGGTAGAGAACTTGGTTCATTAGACCTACAAAAAATGAAGCCTTTCCTATCTCTACTTTTTGTTAATTTTACTCTATATCTTCTTGGATTATTTCACTCTTCATCCTCTTGTCCAATAACGTTAATTCATAGAAGTTGCAAGAAAGCTGCACATAGTAATCCTCACATAAATTACAAGTTCTGTGTCGCGATTCTTGAATCGGGGCGGGGCACAAAGGAACCAGCATACTTGAAGGAGCTAACGGTTCTTTCTCTCGAAATTGGCATATCTAATGCCACCCATCTTAGATCCTATATCAAGAAGCTTATGAAGCAAAAGATGTTTGATCATTATGCCAAAAAGTGCTTGAAGGACTGTTATGAACTTTATTCAGATGCAAGGGATGAGTTGGAAAGTGCAATCTCAGGGTTAAAAGTTGAGGACTATGCTACGGCTAATGTGGATGTAAGTGCAGCTCAGGAATATTCAGTCACATGTGAAGATGGGTTTGGGCAGAAAGAAGGTGAAATGTCTCCTTTGACGAAAAAGAATGCCATTTTCTTCCAACTAAATGCAATAACTCTCGCATTTATCAATATGCTTCACGAAGACCACATAATTAAACTTCCATCAGATGAGAAATTTTAAAGTTCTGTCATTGTAAGGATTGACAAAGTTTGATTTAGGAATTGTGTAATAGGTTCAATTTGTCATTTTGGTTTTCGCTTAATTTAGTCAAATAAATGATTCAATTAAAGGCATCTCCTAGATGGAAACTGGTGTTTGTTGGTTGTTACTAGTCAAATAATATGTAAAGATGAAGTTTGTATGCTCTATATCATTGTTTTGTAAATTGAGATGTTAACTTTAAGATTATAGTAGATCAATTTTTTCCCCCATTAGATGTAATTAACATCACCTATGCTTGTTGAAGATGATAAAAGAAAAGTCTCACATTGGTTAAGAGACGGGAAAGAGATGGCCTTATAATATAATGACTTGTAAAGTTAAATTGGTTTAGACTATTTTAACATAAACAACCTGTAATGTCCTAAGCCAAAAGCAGCAAATAGCTAACCTACTAAATATTAACGTGCCCATTTCAATCATTTAGCCTAAAAGTTTCAAATTTGTGTTGATAAGGTATTCACACTCACGACTTTATAAACTAATACTACAACCCTTCATAATTTATATGGGACACTTAACATTGGGTCTCATAATCACCTTCCTTAAACATGCGACGTCCTTATCATGAGACCTTATAATTGATTCCTAATTTCCACCCTTTTTGGTGTATGATTTCAACCGCCAACTACCTACAAATCATCTTGGAAGCATGCTAATAGTCATCAACCTAATGACATTCCCTACTCTTATTGGTCCTCTTCTTTAAATTGGAGTTAGACCCGAATCGTTCATCTACTAATAGAGAGTTGGCTCTAATATCATTTGTAATGCCCTAATCCAAAAGTAGTAAATAACCAAGCAAATAAGCACTAATAGACCTATTTTAATTACTTAGCCCAAAATTTTCAAGTTTATGTTAATAATGTGTTCATAATCATGACCTTATAAAGTAATATCGTAACTCTTCACGATTCATGTGGGACACTTAATCATGAAGTTTCACACAACCTACATATGAAAATGCCCATTTTTTAAGGAACATTAGTACTTTCCTATGGCTCTTAGATTAGATGCTTATGAGTCCAACGAGTGATATTAGAGCCTAAAAGGCCCAATGATCCAATGATGAAAGATCCAAGGTTCAAGTGAATATAACAAAAAAAAAAAAAAAAAAAGAAGTTGAAAAAAAGTAGGCTCATGTCTAGATGAAATAAGAAAACCTGAGGTCTCAACTTAAGCCTAGGTGTATGAAGATAAGTCACAACTAGGTTAAGCCAGTTAGATTTGAGGAGGAAGTGTTGAAGATTATAAAAGAAAAGTCCCAGATTGGTTGAAGATGGGAAAGAGATGGCTTTATGATATGATGGTTCATAAAGTTAAAATGGCTTAAGCCTATCTTAAATATAAAAAGGCCTATTTTCTTAAAAAACACAAGTAGTCTTCTATAGCACTTAGATTGAGCTTGTCATAACTCCAACAATGCTATAGTATCATCACCATTCCATTCTCTATCCATTCCCTATCCATTCCAAATGCATTCGATTAAGGGAATGAGATTTTTACCCAGTGAGAATTTCATGGGGGGATTTTTCAATGTTTCATGGAATACCCTTTTCTTTATGGGAGGTAAGGAATGAGTATTCATTCCTATTTGCATTGTAGCTGTGCCAAGTATCCTTACCTCTATTACCAATAATAGTACCTACAACATATCCAAATGACCACCTCTATCATCAACATGGCCCGGTGAATAAAACTTGCCAATGGCTTATACCACTAACACTATTATAGAGATTATACAACATCTACAAGAAACCTTAATTAGAACAAAACCCATCAAAATTGAAATTAAAACCAATAAAACAATCTAAATTGTTCTTGTAAGCATAATTATAATAACTTGACAACTGAAGTCACTTTTGGTTGCAGGTTGCATCTTATTGACATTTGCACAACAACTTATATCATTGTAGTTTATGGATACAAACCTTACCAAGAGGTGCATATGTCTTTGGGATCTATTGGCTATCATGCTTGGGATTTGGATTTGCAATCTATTATAAGGTGGAGACAAATGAAAAGAGAAGAGAGAGAAAGAAGTGGATGAGAATCAAACCCTAAAACATCAACTTAAGAATTAGAGAATCAGTAGAAATCAATCAAGATTAAATTAAGGTTGGAGGAGGATGAGTTCCCCTGAAAAATTACCTAATTGTTGCTGGTGCAAGAGTGGTTCAAACCACTTTTAAGTAATGTGAACCACTTGTTGTAGGTTGCATCAATATAGTGTAATAAAAAATATTGCTTAAGGATTTAGATCATTTACTTGTAGAAGTGACAAAAGTTGCAAATTTTGTTTACATATGTTTTTACATATTTTTCTTTATTATAAGTTGGCTCTTAGTTATTCATTTACTCTAATAAAGGAGTTTTATACATATTAGTCCCCTTTACATATTGAATAAACTTTTTCTTGTTAAGTGTTTTCTAATTCATCAATTCGATCTTGCGGATCAGTAATCCATTCATTTTGGCATCAATTATATAATTCAATTAGTAGCTTGATTCTTGATTGTCCTATAATTGATAAATATTCATACCCTTTATTTTATTTCTTGAAAAAATAAAATTATATAAAAACCTACTTCTTCTAAGTTTTTGTTTTATCTTAACTTAATATATCAAGAATAATTTCTTTTTGTGTTTTGAATCTATTACATTGATTCGAGGTACATCATATTTGGTATTTGAGTGTTGGCTTGAAGTTTAGTGTATGTGCATCATGTGCATGTGGTAGTTCTTATATGGACTACTTGCTATGTACTTGTTATAGAGCGTATCATCAAGCTATTCTTATATGGTGGTGGAAAGGGGAACTTCGTGTTGGAGTCTAAGGTTGACATTAGTATTACTTACTAAGTCTTTGGCAAATTGCCTAAGAGAGTAAATCTTAAAATATCGACTTATTTCATTTCATCATATGATTATAGGCTAGAGATCTAGTGAAAGCGTTAACAATAGTGTTAAATGACATGGTGGAGACTTTAAGAGGCAATTATCTATTTAAAGCAATAGGTGCACGGGACTTATGAATGAATAGATGTAATGACAGCTTCTTTAAGAAGAATTGTGGAGTAAATAGGTGTTTGTGGATGCATGCATGATAATCATCATAAAAGACTGGCGTAAGGTATAGTTAGGAGAGATTATAACGAATTAGAGGAAGGAATCGGAGATAATCTTAATGATGATATAGGAATTATCAACATAGATACCTTGACATGATTAAGATGAAATTCCACCATTTGGAAGAATTAGCTTACTTGTAGAATATATTGAGTGTAAACATATGGTTGTAATAGTTTTTGCATGTAGTGATTATGATGATTATACTAATTGCTCTTGATTGCATTAAAATTATTCACAAGGAATGCTAGTCTATGGTAGGGGAATTCATAAGCTTAGAGGAGGAAAGATGGGAAAGATGAAGCATGGATATATTAGTTAATGGGACATTTTTTACAAAAGCAATTTATGTAAATTACTTCAATAGTATGAGGAGAGTATATAGCTCGGATGATGGTTTGGTCAAGATTGGTAAGGGTACATAATGTCTTTACTTGGCTGTTCTTTGCTTTTCGGTAGATCATACATCTTTCCAACACGGATCGAACAGGGGTGCAGTTAGGGGCATAGTTAACTAGGTCATGTTGGGGGTTGAGTGAGATAATCATGAAAGGCTAGCATTTGTGGTAAATGTTAGGGTACTAGTAGATTTATAGATAGCATTACTATTTGTGTTAACAGAATATGTCTCATGTTTGCTTTTAAGCTTGTATGTTAAGAAACCACAGCCATAGTATGACCTATACATTAATAGTGTTTGAAAAAAGCATTACTGTATCTTCTAAAGCTACTTGATGTAAACAATCTATGTCTCCATCTTGCACCAATTCTTTCCACTTATTTTGTTTCCTTTCACTTGCTTACTCAAACACCCATATATCAAGTCTTTCTTGATTATTATAAGGCAAGTTATCGAAGTGAAGTAGATAAGATAGAAAATAATTCATAGAAGATAGAGATGATGAGTATTTACACCTAATTGATACAAGTAACTTTATACATAGAGATAGTAATAATGATTGTAATATATATATATGTAAATATAACTCTCACTATTTTTATGCATTATTAGAATTTACAAGTTCTATATAAGATAGTAATAACGTGTGTATATATATATAACTCTCACTATTTTTATGCATTATTAAAATTTACAAATTTTGTACATTGCCAAAAGTTGAAGAAAGAGATAATAATAATGATTGTGATAAATATTTAACTTTTGTGTTCCACCTTACTCCAATCATATGTTTAAACTTCCATGTTATTTAAGAAATTCTTGAGTTATCAAAAGTTGAAGCATTTGATTGAAATAAGTGAAATGGGAAGCTTGGGTGGTTTAAAGAAAGATGGTACAAGAAGCATCACAAGAAAATATGTTAATGTTTATTATAATATACAAACTATAGAGTCATAAAATTTATAGAATATATGGAAAGTATTATTATAGGAGACATTTTGAAGGAGGAGAGAGAAAGATATACTGAAATCTTCTTACGAGGGTTGTGTTTCATGGAATAAAGTTCACTTCTACCGATTTATAGAAAGGGGATGTAGAATGAATATGGAGAATGAAGTGTGTTGTAACATTGTTTTTCTTTCTTTCTTTCATTTTTTATTTTATTTTATTTTTGGGTTGGGTTAAGTTGGTCTAAAGTCCTTTCTGTATTGCTATGAACTGCTCCTCGAGGGATAACACCATCCCTTGCTGCAAACTAAAACATGCAACTTCTGCTTTTTTTTATTTTTCATTTTTTCGGCAAAACCCGCCATTAAATCTTGCATGTCCACGGTTTTCATGTGTCGGGTCTAGTACAGGTCTTGGACCCATATCACGTTGCAGGTCCATTACAGGGCACGTGTCTGACCTCATCATGTGCCATGTCTAGTAATGAATAATAAATTCATTCATTTGTGGCCTCAAAGCGATAAAATGTAATATATCAAAATTTAATGTCTTTCTGATCTCGTGCCAAAAGAGATATATAAACGCAACTTAAATTTTCTAAAACACTGATAAAAAGCATTTATTTGCATTGAAAAGGTAAGCCTATGTGAAAAATAACATGGTTAGTGATATTTATATGACAGATGGACTAAACTATATTTTCATTTCGGATAATAACTATTCTAATCGTTTCTTGTTTTGGATAAAATGGCTATCATGTGTTTAGTTATATTTTAGATACTAAATAGCTATTCAAAATGAGTGGCTATTATATAAAATATTGAGTAATGATTGTTACCATCATTTGATAGGACTATTGTAGCTCAGTGATATTAGGCCTGCGCACTAACTTGGTTCGGTCTTGAATCGGCTCCGAATTATTGGTTCATGGACATGGTTATAACTAAACCATGATCAGCTCGTCAGGGGGTGTGTTTCGGGTCGAGTTACATTAATTTAAATTGAATTATTGATTTATCATTAATATATAATTAATTTATGATTAATTATCTATCATTAATTTGATGATATTATTTTCAAAAAATTATCTTTTACCATTACAAACGAAATAGTTTTGACATGTTATCACTTAATGGATATTATTTAATTATTTTTTTTCGACTTATTAGCCTCTATTCTCTCTCTATCCTTCTTTTTTTATATTTTATTTTATTTTAAGAGATAAACTGATTGAGCTAACTTATCGATTCAGTGGTGAGCCAGCCGAGCGATTCATGAACTGCTGGTTTAAGGGAGCGGTTTAGCTCGGTCTCTCATAGGTTGGGCTAGGTTGATTCTACAGCCTACCAGAATAGTTTATAGTTCGAAACCAATTCTTATATAGATCTAAATAGTATTATTACTGATTTTTTATTGGAATAAATTAGGATCTAAATCTCTCTAACTCCATACTTGGTAATTAAAGAAAAAAAAAAAAAGGAGATTGGTACCTTCACTTTATGAATTGTTCTTCAATGGTTTATTAATTATCTTTTACATGGATATCCTTATCCTTGAGGCAGCACCGCCACTGGAGATATTATCGACAAATGACCACAATCTGATTTGTTATAACTATTAGTCAAAATGCCAACCCCTTGGCAAATGACATTAAGAAAATTAATAAGTACAGTGTTTAGATATACCAGCACTCAGCATAATGTAGATGAAACGCAAATGATTAAATTCCAAAATCATCAAAGAGAAAAAAATAAAAAAGTTGAAAATAGCACCACCTGGGAGTTTCAGGTGCTTCAATCAATGTAAAGTTAGGGACCTGGCAGTGATTTTTGTTTGAGTATAAGTTTAGTTGTGTAAGAAACGGTGATGGTACAGCCACTAGGGCTCTAGTGGTTAAATAAGGGCACGATAGATATTGTATTTTTCTCCCATGTGACTCCTTTTGTAATTATGTCGACATATGCCTATTTTATTAGGTATTTAATTCCTATTGAATTGTTCACCAAATGTAAAATAAATAATCCAAACCAACTCGCATTACCATCATTCGAAACTATTTGGTATAAAACACAGGAGCTAGATTCATGTTCAGAAACATGTAATCAAACTAAAATTAAGCACGGGAACCGCGCCCATTAATTTTATTTTTTCCGATTAAAATAAAAGGCAGCCTACAAAGTTGGGCTACTCCGCCCTGTTATAAACATGACAGCTGTAGTGGGAGCATTATGCTCTCTTAAACGCATAGATTCAAACACAACGTTAGTGGGAACCTTAAGTTCCCCTAACACACCTACTTTCTACACGGTCTAAAAACAGAAACATTAACAAGTCCTCTGGAGGAACAAAAAGCTGCATCTCCTCCACGGGTTCCTTCCTTTATAGTTGTTTGCTTTTGAAATTGTATTGGTTTCGAGGGCCTGGACTGTATTGAGTTCAAGGAAGCATCCGTTAACATCAAGCAGGAAGTAAGACAAAAGAGAAAAGTCTATAATTTTCTGTCAAATATATTTGGATATGTGGGTAACACATATTTTCTTTATAATTACAATACAACACTAAACGCCTTGAAGACACGGAACTGGCCATCGGGGAAGTTTTTAACAAATTTATAATGGGCCTGGAAACGTCCCTTGAGCTCTCTGTTCATTCCACCTTTCAATCTGCAAAAATGACGTCATTAAAAAAAGTGTAACGAGATGTCAACAATATATTTTAAAGCTTCCAATTACACAAATATCAGCTATTGAAAGGGATGAACACTATCCCCCCTCAATTTGTACTATATAGTAGTTCGACGAGGAAAAAAAATGAAAAAAAGAAAATTTCAGCAATTGAAGGAATAATTGAAAAAAGGAAGAGGAATCAGAAGAAAAATTTATTGTTTCATAGGCTTACCCATTCGGAAGGGCATAGTGATCGGTAATACTTGGCAAACTTCTCACAATCAGGTGCATTATTCTCTCCCTTCTCCTTGATGCACCTAGATAGACATTTCAATCCAAACCACTTAGACCAAACGAAAATGGTATAGATCTCCCCATTAATGAATATATTATGTATTATCTAACATAATACAACACTCAGGAACTCTAATCGTGTACATATAGATCGGGTCTGTCTGAAAAATCCCTGGACTAGGGCATACTCTTTCTCATTTTTTCTAACATTTTTTTCAAAAGGAAAATGACGGACAGATCATTAATCAAGGGTTAAAACGGGAAAAATTTTTCACTATGTTTATGTTCGTCTTTCACACTTTGGTGGAAAAAGTGTCTCTAGTCCTTGTAAATAAGTCATAGTCCTTGTAAATAAGTCAAGTCAGAGCATAGAATTGGAGCTCCGCGCTCAAAATGAACGTAGTTAAAGTTGTAAGGACTCCATTTTCCTAGAAAGAATTCTTTTAATTAAAATAATATTTATATGTAAATTCAACTTAAATTCGCTGATTTATTACTTTATGGAAATCGTAAAATTTTTCAAATTAGAGGTAGGTGCTTAAAAATCAAATGAATAAACTTCTGTGAAATTTAACTTTTTTGTAACATTTGCATAATATGGGTCAAAAGTCTTTGGTTTTGACCCTTTGTAAGGAGACTTACCTTTAGAAATAATTCTGCATGCTGCTTAATTATAAATTATGCTCACTTGACTAGAAAATGCTATACATTTCAAGCACCCAGCTTCATTAAAGACATTGACCAGGCATCCTAAGTTCACAGTCTTTCTCATAAAATGTACAGTTGATGTTGTCCCAATTATTCAAAGATCACTACTAGAAGCTAACAAAACATTCATCAGTTGATATTTTTTATGCGACACTACACCTATCTTATGGAGTGTATGAAGATGATGTGCTGTTTATAGGACAAAGAAAATCTAGCATATACATAGTTTTTGTAGATAAATTAGGGCCACAGACAAATGCTTCAATTGTGGTACTTCCACTTTTGCTCTGATTTGATTCATAAAGATAAGGCCCAAACAAGAACTAAGACTTTCCCCAGGGTAGAATAAAACACTTCCACTTACAAGTGACTTGTGGTTGTGGCATCAATCCTATATTACGATAGACAACCAAGACTTAAATGTATACAATAATAATTAGTTAATTACTATTTCACCCTATTTTGAATTAGTCCGAGAAATATACTTTATGTGTGAATAAGACAATCTAATAAACTAGCATGTATCTGCTACATATTGTAGCATTTGGTGAGCACTTACTTGTGATATTCAAGGTATCGTGCATAGCAGTGTCGCGTTTGGTTGGCAAAGGGGAAACGGATATCAGCTGGCGCTGTCTTGTTCTCCATTATATCTTCCTCGTGATCTTCATTACGTTCTTCACTGTCTTTTCTCAATTGAACATTGGATTTCTCCTCGAGCTAACATAAATAATTAAGCATGTCATGGCTTGAGGACTTCTACTGTCAACTAGTGGTTAAGCTTTCTCGGTATCCATTTAAACCATCTTTTTCATTGTTTGTATCATAATATACCTCGACGAAGATATGAAAGGCAACAAATAATTGCAATGTCAACGTCCCTTAAATAATGTCAAAATAAAGGACCAAAGAGTTTTTTTTTTTTTTTAAAGTTTTTCTTTTTCTTTTGAAGTAATGTCATAACCAAATCTGAGTTTCGCTAGTTGAACTTAGTAACTTCAGTCTCAGCCCTTATGCTCTTTTGAGTACAAGTGTCTCGAGAACGAAACTTAATAACATCAAATATGAAACTTAAAATTAATAAATAGAAGTTCTGATTAGATATAACATGAAACAGTTACTAAAGTAATATTAATATGAACAAGCTATAAAATTGTGATATTATCTTAAATTAAGTTAGACTCTAATTTCAAAGTTTATAAAGTAACTGCAAAAGAGCACACAAGCGGTCCCCCTTGAAACATTAACTATTTATCTCCGTATTGGAATCCATTATGACAAGTATGCATCTTCTAAGACTAAACCAAAATTTTTTGATAACAAGTTCATACAATTCAATTACCAAGAAAAAAAAAAAAAAGAACCATTTCATCGATTCTTGGTATCGAAACAGACCTTTTTTGTGAGTTTCTCGTCAACTTGCGAGGGAGGAGGAGGTCTAGAGACCGTGCCAGGTTCGTGAACCGGCCGAGAAGCTTGTTCACCTCGCGCAACTTTGTTGACATCCCTCGATCTCATCCTGTCATGTGGATCTATTTGTGCCGCCGACATGGTGTTTATCGGCTTTAATGCGGTTGTTGGAGGTGGTGGAGAGCTGATAGGCAAGCAAATATGTTGAAGCACCACTAGCAGTGAAGCTGGCGGTTGGGGTAGTAGCAAAGAGTCGTTAGTCGTCGACCGTCGTGTCTTTTATTATCATTCGGCAATTTAATGACTTGGTACTTTCTTCCTATATATGATCCACGTTGCAATCAAGAAAGACACCTGTGCACTGCTTAGGTAACAAGGTGTCCATATATTGCGTACATGAGGGTATTAATGCTCTCTGGTTGTGTTTGTGTGGTTTTCCGATATTTTTGAACGATATGATTCGACTTTTCTGATTACCCGATATTAAATAGATGATCACTAAAAGCTTAAAAAAAAAAAAAAAAGCACTTTTTTACATCTTTTTTAGAAATTGATACTTAGCCTCTCAAAAAGGACACATTTTTTATATTGACTTAGCTATCTTATGTACATTGAGCTGATGCGGATACTCACATAGTGATTTACACAAATCATTTAAATATTTTTAATTAATTTAATTAATTAATGTTAACAAATAAATTAAAAAGATGAAATTGAAAAACAAAAGAATAAAATAATAAACGGAACAATGCAAAGAAAAAAAGAGAGTAAAAAACTAAAAAAAAAAAAATAAAACAAATGAAAAATAGTAAAATATTCATATGATCAAAGTCATTGCTAACTACCAAAGGGCAAAAGGTGAACAAAGTTGGAGGAGGTTATGCAGCCCTAACATAGCCATTGGCCATCCCTACCTTTAGATGAGATAATGAATAATTTTATTTTTCTATTGAGTTGTGTGACCAATCTTAACTCACGATAGATAACTGCTTACCATTATGAGTGGGTCACGATCTACTAGAAAGAAGTTCTTGTTGTTGGCTACTCTTATTCAATGGTAATAGACAACAACCTTGAGGATATTTTCTTTTCTTTTTTTTTTTTTGTTTTTACTTTTTTCCTACTTTTTTTAATTGTTGCCTTTTTCCTTTTTTTTTTTTGTTGTTTCTATTTTTTTTCAACATTAATTAATTTGATTAATTAAAAATATTTGAAGAATATAGATTAATTGCCATATAAACATCTACATCAACTTATTGAACAAAAGTTAGTATGAAGGTGCAACCTATGCTTGTTTCATGGAGTAAGCATTGACTTTTGAAAAAGTTGAGGTTCCATGCAAATTTCTAAAGTTTTTAGAGTTGGTATCTCAAATTTACCCTAATTATAAAACAATTCAATGAGTTTTCATATTTTTTCTCCTTATGAGAGATAAGCATAAAAATTGTAGAATTAGAAACACTAGATCTTTTGTAATTAGGTAGGTTTTAGAATAGATATGATAAATCATAATGTAAGTTTAGATTATAAATATTTGGAACTTGTGGTCTTACCATAAGTGCGAGGTTCAAGGGTTCTATGTCTCCTACATAAAGGTTTGCTAAATATTATATAGCATATCTATCTTAGAATGCAACTAAGTTTAAGAAAATGAATGGTGATTGTCATGCCCCAAATCTATTAGTGGTGTCACAATCTAATACGTGTAATACATAGATGCTATATGTTAGTGCTATCTAAATTAGAGTGAGTTTCACTTATTTTTAGATTTTAAAAAATAATTGTCAAGTTTCAAAAAATCAATAAAGTATCAAAATTCTTGGAAAATCCAGTAGAGTACCATAGGTAATTTGACAAAATGGGTTTTGAACTAGCCAAATAATATCATATATGATCTAGTGATCCCAAGTCATAAGATATCCAAAACTACTTAGGCCTACAGGCCAACCACAACCTTAGCCCCTCAATCAAGGCACCAAAAACATAGTAGCATTAATAAAGTAATATTAAGTTTAGTTACAATCATCCATAAATCATAAATGTTCTAAATGTACTTGACATAACAACCTAAGATAAGATAAGATCTTGAGTAATGTCATTATGCCTCAATTCCTTAAGTTGCCATCTATCTCATAACCTCCCAATAAGCCATAGTAAGTATTAGAGTCAAAATCACAAAGGAACTTAGCAAAATGCTCCACATCACCTAAAAAGAGATAAGAAATGAGTCCTAAAGATCCTAATACAATGGGAACCTAAACACATACTACATGCCATATGGTCTATTTCAATGCAACAAACAATTCATTTAATAACATTATCAATTGAGAAAGCAAAAAGGTAGCATGGGAGTACTCATGAATCAAGAGAACATGATAGGGAGCGAAGGAGGTCCGATCCCATTTAAGACATCAATGATCTTAGGAGTGAATCCAAACTACATATGAAAGATCCTAGAAGTAGTCTCATACGGAGGGTCCTATCATTTAATACAGCCATTGTTGCCTCATATAGTTATCGACTATTGGTGAGCTACAATAGTAGCATGAGCTTTACTAGCATATCTCTCAAAGTTATGCCTGCAGATGCAACCTGATCCAACAATGTCATTTCGTTAAAGAAAACAACTATGGAAGAGCAACAACCATTAATGTTAAAGGTTAAGTTTATGTACTAGTTTGATTTAATTAATGTTAAGTTTCCATCGTGCAAGACCATTGTTGTATACTTAACAAGTAAGTATCGTATTGAAGAGATAAATGTATCTTAGACCTACTTAGAAACTATTTAAGCATTTAAGATTTATTAGGATTTCTTCCTTGATATACTAAAATCACATTTTATCAATTTAAGTCTTTCTTGATATGCTTTATGTTAGTTAAGATCCGTCTTAATCATGGGCCTTAAAGGGATAGTGGGTCTAATTGCATTTTGGAGAGGAGCTAGACCTATAATACTTACTTATTTTATTGTGCACATGGTGTAGACATTTGAGTAATCTTGACATGGATTGTTTCCTCAAGCCCCTTTTTCACTTTTGTATATTATGTAAAGAGGTCTATTATATGTAAAGCCTGTGATCAAGGCTTGATCCACTCCTTGGAATGTTCTAGAGGTATCCAAATACATTGAACCTTGATAGGTTGGGGTATGTAGAGTAGGGTAGATAAGATTGTATAATAGTCGTTGGATTGAGTAGATCTTAGCTATCCAATGATGGAGGCCCTTTGTATATAATAGAATGATCCTCTTATTTGTAATTCATCTAGAAATATAAGTGATATCCTTACTTAAGTACTTCTTCATTCTTTCTAAGAGTTTTCTTTCGAGTTTGGTGAGAAAGGTTGACTTAGTCTCTCAAAAGAGTGTTACGAGAGTCTAAGTGATATACATGAGAGCTAGCAATGTAACATTTGGTATCTTAGTAGACTCTTGGAAGAGATGCGGGAATAGGTGCTTTTGATGTCTCTATGGAGTATGCTAGAAGCATCCTGACTCTTATGATGGATGAAGAGTTTACTTTTGAAGGGAAAATCCCTAGAAGTAGAGCCTCTATTGAAGCAAGGATGGCTAAAGTAGAGTTAACTACGATTGATGTGCTGGATTGAGTTTAGGATCTTGAGAGAGGCTTAGAGAAGCTGGAGAAGGAGCTCCCAAGAGAGATGTTGACATCCTTGAATTGAGCTACAAGTGATTTGTAAAGGTAGGATGCTACCTTGGAAGAAATGGTGAAGTCCTTAAGGAAAGAGTTGATAGATTTAAGGGCCTAAGTCTAGCAGCTCTTTGAAACAGGGTATGGACTGAACCCTATTAGGACTATGGTATGGTTGGATGTACTTAAGCCCAAGACTTTCAATAGCTCTTGAAATGCCAAGGAGATAGACAACTTCTTTTCGAGCTCAAAGCAACACTTTGGTGTGATTGGTTCCTTAAATGATGCATTAAGGTTAAGGGAACCTCCCATGTTCCTAGATGATGTAGCTGCCTTATGGTAGAGAAGATGGGTAGATGGAGATCGGAAGGGGCTAAGGAGATTAGAATGTAGGAAGAGCTTAAGTCTGAACTACAAGCCCAATTTTATCCTAACAATGTCGAGAGGATGCTTTAGTCAGGTTGAGATGATTAGAGCATAAGGCATCCATCAGGAAATATGTGTGGGAATTCATAGAATTACTATTGGAAACTCTCGACATGAGTGATAGGGATGCCATGTTTGCTTTCTACGATGACCTATAGTGGTAGGCCTAAATTGAGTTGGACAGATAAGGAGTCTAGACTCTTGCCCAAGCTATGGCTATAGTTGAGAGCCTCATAGAGTTTAGGTCGAGTGAATGACTCAAAGGAAGGTAATAGAGGGTAGCCATGGAAGAGGTGGGGGAGCTTGAGAAGAAAGAGATCTAAGCCCTGGAAGAAGAGATGGAAACTTGACTTAAAGATAAACCTCTTATAGAAGAGAGGGAATACCTTAAGAAGAAATGCTCTTGTTTTATGTATGGAAGGGCACATAAGTCAAGGGATTGCCTCATTTGGAATAAGTTGGTATCCTTAATGGCAAAAGAAGAAGAGGAGGCCTAACCTAACCATAAGTTGGGAGTATTGAAGAGATTGGGCTCTGTATAAGGTAGACCTACTAAGAGGCTTGAAGCTTAATGTATGTAGAAGTGTTAGTAGTGGGTCAAAGGATGAATACCTTGGTTGACATCAGAGTAACCGACATATTCATTTCTCAAGAGTTAGTTAACAAGTTGGGTCTCAAAGTTCAGAGGGGCAATAGAAGACTAAAGATTGTTAATTCAGAGGAAGTCCCCATAATTGGAGTTATTTGGGATGTTGATTTCTAGATGGGGCAATGGATAGGAAAGGTAAAACTCGAAGTAATCCCTTTAGATGACTATGAGCTCATAATTAGGATGGACTTCTTTGATAAAATATGTGCTTAGATCGTTCCATTGGTGAACCGTATCATGATAATGCATGAAGAGCTACAATGCGTAGTTTAGGTCAACCGTAACCTTGGCCAAGCCAAAAAGCTTCTATGTTCTATGTAGGATGTTGATGGATAAAGAGAGAAGAACACTGGGGACTAGAGTTTGAAGAGGCCAAAACCAAAGGCATAGGAGATGCTTGAAGTGAAAGGAAAGACTTTGATGGAGAGTCTTAAGGAAGAGCCCAAGTTACAGCTACCTACAAGAGAAGTGGAACTAAAAAAAGGAAGAGTTTATAAGTGAAGGTAGAAGTATTTTAACTTAAGGGATAAAGGACCTAAAGGTTGTGAAAGTATTGGAGATGATTAAGGAAGGCTTAGCTCAAGATCCTCAGGCCAATTTGGTGTTGGAATAAGAAGCTAGAATAAGAAATATTGGATGGAAGATAGGCTAATTTATCACAAGGAAAGAAGGATACATGTCTCGAATCATAAGGACCTTTAGATAAGAATCATAGAAAGGCATCACAACCTAGAGGACCCAACTCATCCAGATCACTACTAGACATTGGCTAAGGTAGAGGATAAGTTCCACTTATCAAAGATGTCAGAAGACATAGAAGCCTTTATAGAAGCTTATGTGGTATACTAGAAAAGAAAGGATGGAGACACTAGTAGCCATACGGAGGAAGTTTACTTAGGGTAAGGTAAGAAGGCAAGAGAGAGGTAGAGAAGATCCTATAAGGGTACCTAACGTGAAGTCTAGGTGAATGGCAAGATATATGCCATGATCATTGACGGAGGGAGCTGTACTAACATCATCGCTCAAGGGGTAGTTAGGGCCATGAAATTGTTAACCCTTCCATACCCCAAGCCATACAAGATATATTGGCTGAACTAGAAAGGAGGACTATAAGTTGCTGAGCAAGTTAGAATGCTGATTACCATTGGTGATAGGTATAGGGACGAGGTGCTATATGATGTCCTTCCTATGTGTGCTTCTCACATATTACTCGACCAACCGTAGCTATTTGATTTGAGAGTGTTACACAATAGGTATAGAAACATCTACGTGTTCTAGAAGGACGGGAAGAAAATTATATTGACACCCGTGAGTCTTAAGGAAGAGCAAGAAGCTCAAGAAAAGGTTGCTAGATCTCTATAGTAGAAATCCTTGGTGATTTCTTGAGCTCAGTTTGCACGAGAATTCAAAGTTGAGGACTATGTGCTCCTTTTAGTCAAGAGATTCTTAGAGGTTAGAGAAGCTGAAAACTTACCTGCTAAAGTGCAGCAGCTAATTCAGGACTTTGCTGACCTATTCCATGCCAAGATGTCAAAAGGTTTACCTCCCTTGAGAGGTATTGAGCATTGCATTGACCTCTAACTAGGGGCTGACTTACCGAACCTATACACTTAAAGGCTAAATCTAGAGCAGGCAACTAAATTGAAGAAACAGGTGGATGAGTTAATGGATCGTAGATATGTTCGTGAGGGCATGAGTCCTTGTGCTGTACCTGTTGTGCTCATCCCGAAAAAGGATGGAACGTAGCAAATGTGCATTGATAGCCAAGTTATCAATAAAATCACTATCAAATACCGATACCCGATCCCGTAGCTTGATGATATGCTTGATGATATGCTTGATGAGTTACATGGCACTTACATCTTTTCTAAGATTAACCTGAAGAGTGGCTACCACTAGACATGAATGAGACTTAGGGATGAATGGAAGACGACCTTCAAGACAAGGGATGGTCTATTCGAATGGTTAGTGATGTCGTTTAGTCTAATTAATGCTCTGAGTACATTTATGCGGTTGATGAATCATGCACTTAGATCGTTGATTAGAAAATGCGTACAGGTTTATTTTGATGATATTTTGGTTTACAGTATTGACCTCTTCATTCGTATCGAGCATTTGAGATTGGTGTTTAACATACTTCGCGTCGAGAAATTATTTGGCAACTTGAAGAAATGTGTGTTCTATCAAAGTGAGGTTGTATTCCTTGGATATGTTGTTTTAAGGAAGGGAGTTTGAATTGATGAAGAAAAATTCAAAGCTATTAATGAGTGGCCTACGCCGACTAATGCTGCTAAAGTCAAGAGCTTTCATGGTTTAGCCTCGTTCTATCAGAGATTTGTTTAGAACTTCAGTTCCATAACTGCACCATTGACTAAATTGACCAAGAAAAATGTTGAGTTTAGATGGATAGAAAAGGATCAGAGGAGTTTTGAAGACGTAAAGTCTAAGCTAATGTTTGCTCTAGTATTTACCCTACCAGATTTCAAGAAGGTTTTTAAGGTTAAATGTGATGCATCTGGTGTCGGCATTGGTGCTGTCCTTATGTAGGAGCACTAACCCATTGCCTACTTTAGTGAAAAACTTTGAGGTGCTACCTCGAATTACTGAGCCTACGACAAGGAGTTCTATGCCTTTGTCCGTACACTCCAGAATTGACAACATTATTTATTATTGAGAGAATTCATTATCTATTTAGATCATGAATCTCTTAAGCATCTTCGCATACAACATAAGCTTTCTCGGCATCATGCCAAGTGGGTCGAGTTCTTAGAGATCTTTTGCTATGTGATCAAATATAAGAAGGGAAGCAGCAATATAGTAACTGATGCACTTTCTCGCTATCATACCTTCATCACAACGTTACAAGCTAGGGTGCTTGGATTTGGCACTTTACTTGATCGATATGAGCATGACCTACATTTTGGACCTTAGTAGCTAGGTATAGTGCTAGAGGAGCTATGGAAGGGTTCTACTTAAGTAAGGGGGGTTCTTAATGAAGGGTAAGCAGATTTGCATACCGAATGGTTCTATAAGGGAGCTACTCTTTTGAAAAGCTCATGCTGAGGGTTTAGCTAGCCATTTTGGGGAAAAGAGGACAATTGAGATATTGAAGGAGCATTTTATTGGCTTGGGGTGATGAAGAATGTGCATCGAATACTTGAGAGGTACAAGGTTTGTAAATATGCAAAGGGGAGGAGAGAGCCTTATGGAGAATATACACCCTTACCAGTTCCAGAGTGGCTGTGGGCCAACCTAAGCATACACTTCAAGCTTGGCCTTCCCCATATGCCGAGAAGATACGGCTCAATCATGGTGGTGGTCGATTGGTTCAGTAAGATAGGTCTCTTCATTCCCTGCCATAGAACTAATGATACTTTATTCATTGCTAACCTTTTTTCGCAGGAAATCGTGTGACTACATGGAGTGCTGAGGAGTATTGTGTCCGATCGTGATTCGAAATTCATGAGCTTCTTTTGGTAGGCCCCTGTTCAGTACCTCTTATCACCCCTAGACAGATGGCTAAATTGAACTGGTGAATAGAACCATCGGTAATCCCCTATGCGCCACTGTTGGAAAGAACTCTTGTGACTAGGATTTATGTCTGTCAATCATTGAATTTGCCTACAATCACTCAACTCACAACTTAACTAGAACATCACCATTTGAGGTTGTTTATGGACTTAACTCAAACCCATCCTTCGATTTCATTAATAGTTTGACTACACAAGGGAAAAGTCAATCTGACCTACAGTGTGCTGAGGAGTTCTAAAGGTTACATTGGAAGATTGCCGAGCAATTGGCCAAAACTGTAGCCCGAAAGAAGGAAGTAGGAAATTGCAGAAGGAGATGAGTCGATTATACCTTTAGGGACCTTGTCTAGGTTCATCTTAGCAAGGAACACTTTCCTAGCAAAAGGACAAACAAACTATCTCCCAAAACAGATGAACCTTATAAGATCTTGAGGCACATTAATGATAACGCCTATGAGATTGAGCTACCTGAAGGTTTCGCTATGTTTACCACATTTAAGTTACCGATTTGACTCCTTATGCGCTTGATGATGATGAGGACCAAGATTTGAGGGCAAATCTTTAGCAACCCTAGGGAACTGATGAACTACTAACCATTGGTCCCATTACTCACGTACGGCTCCAAGGCCTCTAATCCCTTACCCAAAGAAGCCTCTCTCGACAACCTACTGATGACGCGAAACTTTACATCGAAGGAAGGTAGTTAAAATCCTTGAGCTCCTTGCATTGTTATTCGTTGATCTATACTCTCAATTGTGATGAGGCTGACCATTCCCTTACTAAGGACCCTATGTCAAGTAATCCGACCAATTGGTGCTAAGAGGTTCTTGCCGAGTGATGAGAGACTCACTTGTCGGCTAAGTAGTTTTGTCTTAGCATGTTACCATTTCTCTTGTCACTCTCTTCTCGTTTTGGCCCTTTATTTGCTGCAACATCTTGATCCCTCTTGCTTGCTACGTCCAGAGAATCTTCATACAGGACTAATGTTGCACTGCCACTTGTCTACCTCATTTGATATTGTACTGCTTTTCCATTTTTTGTCTTTTGTCCTTTTTACCCTTTTTCATATGTACTAGGAATCCCTTTTTTGTATATACTTTATTGTAATTTCTTTATTTGTAATATTGTCCTAGGAATTTACTATAAATAGTCCCTTTCCCTTGTAAGCTGCAGATAACTTGATAAGTAGACATTGAATATTCTATTCTTGAGAGATAACCTTCTCTAAGTTTATTTTCTTTCTTACACTCTTATCTAATTTTGTCAAGTAGCTCAAAATTAGTGGCGAGTGTCAAGTTATGTTGTGTTTATTGGTGAGTCACATCCTTTAAGCAGTTTCATGTTAACTACCCTAGTTCATCCATGGACCATTTCCCTCAATTTTTTTCGATATTTCAGAGGACCCATTTAGTTTAGATTTGCTATGGTATGTCTTAGTGATAACTAAACTCTTAGTTACACCATGAGCAAAAGGTCAAGTCTTTTGTTTTCAACTTTATCATATTAAGGTTCAGGGTTCTCTTTATGATAGTGACTAATAATAGGCCATAGCTTGACAACAATAAGTTCTGAGCTGTTTTTGAAAAGTACAACATTCACTTGAATTACACTTCAATGGCTCATCCTCAAACTAATAGACAAGTGAAAGCTATTAATAAGACCATCTTGTATAGTTTGAAAAGAAGAGTTAATCAGGCTAAGGGTGAATAGAGTAATGAATTGCCTAATGTTTTATTGGAGTATAGGACCACCTACAGGACCTTAACAAGAGAGAGACCTTTTAGGCTTGCATTTAGATTAGAAGTTATTTTGCCAATTGAGTTGGAGTTGCCTAATCTATGGACACAAAAGCTTGACATTATGGCAAATCAGGTTGGCCTTATGGCCATTAGATACAATTGAGGAAATTAAAGACATTGCAAGAGCAAGAGTTGCTGCCTATCAACATAAGGCGGTAAGGTACTACAATCAAAAGGTGAAACATAAGGTATTTTGGCCAGGAGACTTGGTTTGTAGAAAGTTAGAGGTGATTGGCGTACGAGACAATTAAGGGAAGCTTAACACAAATTGGGAAGATCCAATAAGGGTTCAGGAAGTCGTAGGCGACAAGGCCTATTAACTAGAAAGGTTAGATGGAACGATCATACCTCATGTATAGAATGTCGAGAATTTGAAGCTTTAATTTGAATAGCTCTCTATCATTACCATTACTCTATGTTTGCTTTTGCTTTTCCTTTTATGAACAATGTAAGGCAATGGCCTATGCCATGTTCAAGTATGATGTGTTTGTTTCAAATTTATAAGCATCTTTCATTACCATCACTTTCATTCCAATTTGTATATGATTAACGAATTAATGAAGTTCTAGCTATGCAACAAATGAACTAACACCTAATAAAGTTCCAATCATCATTCGTTAACAAGCTTAGCACTAATTGATGAGTAACATTGAATGTGCTTTGAAAAGAGTTTTGACCAATCAAGGCTAATGAACTTTGAGTAGATTTAAATAGGCAAACTTCATAGTTGAGAAAATAAAACTTAATGCACAAAAGTTTAAGCCTTATGTAGCTAACGATGCCATGTCTATGAAAAGACACTAAGTATGAATTGTGCATGAAGTATAACGTATTGAGGATTAAAAGCATCAAACCTAAGACAAAGATTAATTATAATTGAAGGGGTGGCATCCTAACCATGAACAATGTTTATGAAAGTATTGTAAAAACAAAGTATAAATTAAGTGTCTCATTGAGAGTGAGAGTTATTCTTCCTTTTAGATTAAGCAGAGCTACTATTTTGGTTTGCAGAGCTTGGGACCTTCTTAGAGTCTACTTCTTTGTTAGCACTGGAGGTCTTGTTTGAGGAGTTAGAGGTCTCTTTGCAAGAATAGGGGATCTCCTTCAATGATAGTTTCTCAGCATTTGCAGGAACTTTAGTGTTGGCTTGACTATTATCATCCTATCTTTAAACCTTAGTCTCCATTTCTTTACCAACTTATTCATTGTCATTGACATTAGCAAAGTCAAGGCATGATAGTTTATAGTTGGGATGAACCTTTGGAATTTTTGCCCTTACCAGTTGGATCCCTTACAAAAACCTTTTTTTGGAGCAATCTCTTGTACTGCAAACTAGGGGTTGCAATTGATAGTGCTTCCTCAATAGAAGGCTTCTCTTTTGTTGCCTCCTCTAGTTTGACGATATAAGCTTCGAGTTTAGGGCTATTTGTCTCTAAGTTCTTTATTTGGACTCTTAATTTATCTTCCTCTTTACTCATCGATGTGATCATCCTTCCTAACCCTTGACATTCTTTTCATTTCTTATGAAGCTCCTCTTATTAGGTCTTCGATCTCCTTGTAACGTTCGTCATTCTTCGCCTTAAGGCTTGAGACTTCATCAGCTTCAAATGACTATGCAAGCTTCTTGGCCAAGAGCTCTTCCTGCAACATCTTAGCCTCCATCTCGGCCTTAACCCTTACATTCTCAACTACGATTTTTGTGCTTTCAAGGAGTTATAAGCTTCCTTTATCTTCTACGACAAAATTAACAAGCCAAATAAGTTGATCAGTTTTCAACTATATAGTGCAAAATTAAACATACCTTTTTCATCTCCTCTTCAACCTCATCTAAGGCTATCAGAACATAGCTATTAATTTACATGAAGACAAGAAGTTAGGTTAGCAACAAGACATAAATCATAAATGAAAGCAAATCGTAGTTATAAACTTACATCATATAATTTGCTGGCAATATGGCCTTTATTACAACTGCTAACCCTCTCTGCATCCTTCTTTGCTATCTCCTTGTCCTTCAGGAGAATGACCCCCTCCATTAGGGCTAAGGACTTTGTCTTATTGCTCAAAGCTGAATCAGTGTACAGAATATTATTGCTTTAGCATGGTATGAAATATTCACCAACCTTATGGTTAGGAACAAAATCGATAGACCTAGTGCTGAGAGCTTTATTTCTTAAAACCTCCTTTGTCTTCTCATCCATCCCTGTACTTCTCTTAGATGGAGGTTGATTTGTAAGCTCCTTCCCACTTCTCTTTCTAGGACTCTACTCAGTGTTTGTCTGGTCTACTAGGCTATCTACAACTTCTTGTGGAATAACCTAAGTGTTGTCGTTGGTAGCGACATGATGACTAGCTTCTCTTGGTGCTTCCTCTTGAGGAGTATCTTTGATTGAGGGAAGTACCTCTAACTACGTAGTCCCAATATCCCCTGTTTACTTAGTTCTTTCACCATCATTAGCATAAGGGCTTTCTTTCTTCTTCTTCAAAGCGACAACTTCTTTCACAACCTTCTCCTGGGTTGATTTCTTTGGTGTTGGTGGCCAACTAACATGAACCTTAGTAGTTGCATGCTTATCAAGCTTTTTTTTTTTCTTACCTTTAGCCTAAGCCAACAATTTCTTAAGATCCAATCTCTTGCACCCATGCCTACACAAGAGAGATAGAGTATCATAAAAGAAGATAGACGAATAATCAGACACTTGCAAGTTCATGCCAAGCGAAGCTCAAAGGCAACAATTCTCTCCCCCCACCCCTTGAGTCATGAGAATGGCTTTCTTCTTGTAACTTTGCTTGGTATAGCAAGTAGATCAAAACTTACCTTCATTGTTAGAGAATATGGGCTCCTCCTTCTCATATTGGGATATAATCCTTTTGGAATCTTAGAAGAACATCTTATTTCCTCGTCTCTCTTAGATTTTCTTGGCAATAGTAGCATCATTTAGCAATAACACTATATCCTTCGTTCTAATGGCTTCGGTCCATTGATTCCAAAAATCCAACTCCACATTTGATCTAATTGAAACGTATTTATCATGCCACTTATGGATTTTGGACTTTAATCTATCCATAAATTTGTAGTCGTGTTGAGTTGCTGCATAAAACCAATTGTTTGGTTATCTTCTGATCACAAAAAAAGAAAAAAAAAAGAAAAAAGGAATAAAAAAAAACTAAACAATTGAGGAGCAACCCTAACCTTAAGTTCTTCGCATATAATCTCGAATGCTATAAGAAGCCTATATGTGTTAGGGGAGAACATGCTTAGAGCAATGCGGTGGTAATTGAAGAATTTCTTTTGAAAAGTAGAAAATAGTAAATGTAATCCAAAATCAAGATATTTCAAATATAAATGAAATTCAATATCAATGGCAAAACAAACTCTCTAATCCTCCCCCGGCCATCGTAGGTGCCATTCATTAGGGAGATCATGCTAATATTTATTGTATTTCATGACAAGCGGCCTAATGGCACCACTCACCACACCATTTGGAGTATCAACAATATAAACAATATTGCTGTACAAATACTTAGCAACTAACCTATCTTCCTTATCATCGAGGTAATTATTTATAAGAAGAGCATCAATATAGGTGAGTTTTTCTTATCTATCCATTACGCTATCTACTGAACTACTAGAAGAGGAGGCCAAACTAATCCTTATTTGGAGGGGAAACGTAGCCTTGAAAAGAGTTGCTTTGGAATCTGAAGAGATAAGAGGATGGATAACACTTTAAATCATACTGGTTGAGGTTGAAGTAATGAAAAACACATGCAAGAAAGTTGCTTAAAAGTTGGAAAAGAATTCATAGAAGAAAATTTTGAGAGTAGATGGAAATTTTGAAAGGGGAATGTGAAGATAGAAGAGTAGAAAATGATAATTAAAATGAAAAAAGCTTTTTATATGTGTGATTAATGGTCTCCCCTCTTGAAATTCTAACGCACGATTGATGGAGGTATAGGTACTGATTAGATGGACAAGCATAGATGATTGAAGCATAGATGATTGATGCATGTCAATAGTTAGACATCTAAGGGACATTATAGCATTGACAGTTAATAGCCCCTGTGATGTAATAGCAGCTGGCACGACAACTGTCTCATGTGCTTCTATGGAAAGTGAATAAGTGGGAATATTAAAAGGTTATGACCTTTTGTTTGGAATTCGATATGATGCATTTTGAATATCACACTGAAGGACGCTAATAACAAAACCACAAGTTAGCTCAAAAGATATCTTACTACTATTTGGAAAACACATGTTCAGGCTTATTGATTCTTATTATCAATTCCCATAGTCAAATTCTTAACTACGGGAGTTGGGGTTAGGGGAAGGAATGTTGATAGTAGAATTTCACTCTGACATGTTGCTTGGCACCTTAGTTGCTAAATTGTTGACTAAGGGTATTTTTAATAGAGGATTCCAACGACTCAACTCATCTAATGGGCCTTAAGGCCTAGCCTACTTACACATTTGGTTTGAATTTGAAAACTAGCATGGATAGTTGTGGTCTTGTACAATCTCATTACATAACCGCCCATTACTCCTATTCTTTAGGTATGTGCTTAATTAAGGAGTTGCTATGTAGTCCCCAGCCAATGATTGTCTATTGTTATAGACATCTAGTGTTTGCCTATAAATAAGGGAAAGAAAACAGTATGAGGACTCTCTTACACTCTTTAATACTTTGCCTACTTATTCACTTATCTTTCTACTCAAATACTCACTTAGGCATTGAAGTGGCTACATTGGATTGGTCTCGACACCACCTTAGCCTTTTGCTTGTACTTTTACAAGAATAAAGTTCCATACCAAAATCAACTGAAAACAACCCACTCCCCCCTTTATCAAAAGTTTCGTCCTCAAAATTTTCACACTTTATAACAATATAATTTTACTCTTACTACTATGCTTTCACTACACAACCCTTATTTTCTCATCACGTCACAATCATCAACTCTTGTTAAAGTCACATCTTCAATACACTTATATTTATATACAAGCATATTCATAGTCCATCTCTTATTAACTCACGTAACCATTCTATGTACTATTCAAGTCCTTATAGTTGAGTCTATATCGTTTTGTTTTACCCTTCCCATACTATAGGGGTTCTGATGGGAATCGGCCTCTAACCATATCCAAGCCGAAGCTGACCAATCCCGACTCGAGATCGATCTAGTTTTACCAAGGCTAATCTAATAATAGAAGACCAAAGGGAAGAAAAAGAGACACTCAACACTGAGTCCATCATCTGCTAAGAAGACAAAAGACCACATGGTTGAGGACTCGATGCCAAAGATTCACTCAGCATGGCACTGAGAGACTAGTGTTGGCTAATTCTATCATTCGGCAATTATGGGCCAACCATTCTGGTGTCTCGACCAAGCATTGTGAGACTTTAGAAGTTCTTCCTCGGACCCGGATATTCAACTGTTGACCCTGCCTAGTTTTGTATTCTTGTATATGTTTTCTTTATTTTATTTATAGGCTCAATTCTTTAGGGTTTAAGGTCTTATACATTATTTACAATTTTGCCATTAGGGTTTAGGACTTGCTGTAAATAGCAACATTTGTAATCATAAAAAAAGGAGGATAGAACACAGACATAATGAAGAATATTCCCCATACAGAGAGTGAAAGTTTTCCTTTGTCGAGCAAGGCTATACTTAAGCTAGTAGAGCTTATGTTTGCCAAATTATTGAATGTTGATTAAACTCTGTAATCTTTCCTGTGTTTTTATCAATCTTGACCCTACGATTGTGGTGAACCTTTCATTTAAACTGATTAGTGAGTTGCATCTAACTCTCATTGGAATCCCGAGTGACATTTAGTGTTCATGAGTTGTATTGAACCCTGTTGTTAGTGAATTTTAGGTGTTTGAAATCCTATAAAGACTAAGAAGAAAGCTTATTATCGGGTTAGTTTAGTGTGGCCACTCCGATGCCTAAGTTAGTAAGCAGGAATCAATTAAGTAAAAGTAACCTCTTATATTTATAGGAGATCTCATGTCTGAAGGAGCAGTTATTAGAATAACTACTGAGACACATGGTGGACTGTTGATTAGACACCTTTCCTCAAATGTAAGGTAAGTAGGTGGTTATGTAATATAACCGTGCTTGTAATAACTATTCATGCTACAAACTTGAATTTAAATCAAGAATGGATCTATGTTACTTGGTAGAATGCTAAGTGTCAATCTCTTGACATTATGACGAGAGGTTAGATTGTTTGGCCTATCAGCAATCAAATGGATGATTAAGACAAAAACTGACTATCAACATTTCCTCCTAACTCTCGTGTTTGAGTCATCGATATAGGGAGTAATATATAATGTGCTAGAAACTGAGTGGAAGTAGTTCTTCGGATGCCGAACAAAAGAGGGAGCAAGGTGGTTCACATCCTAGTAAAAAAGTTGCACATTTAAATTCTTGCTTGTTGAAAAGACCAAAAAGTAGATAGTCTGACACTTATTGCCTCAGTAACCACTGTGCCATAGACTTAATAACTGTTATAGAGTTATTAATCATTAGATTTCAAACATACAACATGGGTCGTCAATCTGCACTACTTATCAAATTAGTGATCATTACTGTTAAAAATGCGTTTTGTAGTTATGAGGGAGAATTATCCATCTTTAAAGGATTCTTCGAAATTAGGATTCACTTTTGTTCAGACTGAGTCTTCATAACCATATTTTCTTGTTCTCTTGTCTTTAATCTTAAGTTCTTCAATTTCTGAGATATTATTCACAGATACTCAAGTATGGTTTGCATCGTTGTCCATCAACTTCTCCTCTCTGATTTTAAGGCAATAGAAACTAAGGCCACTTCTTCCCCCTAAAGAAGGAGTGAGGTGACATGCTCTTTTGGAAGCTCTGATGATAGTATTGATGTAAGGCGGGATACTTAATTGAATCAACATGCTTCCTATAGATAATTATCTTGAGGATAAAGAAGGTTGGTCTTCGGCAAGATATTTGTACAACACCATAACGTACTTCCATGACTCTCTAAATGGAATTGCCAGTTCTATTGATAGAGTTCTTATCATAAAGTACAATTGATACTGGCAAGACTTTCCCGAAATGTGGAATTTGAGGAGGCTAAGAGCGAAGGAGAGGGTATGTTCTCCAAGGGAACGCGAATTCCACATATACTTAAAGTATTTAGATTTTGGGTTGCACTTCCCTTTTATGGCATTCGTGAAGGGTTTCTTCAACTATTTCAGAGTTGCACCGAGTGTGTTCTCACCAAACACATATCGGCTCTTAGCAGCTTTTGAGATAGTATGCAATGAAGTTGAGGTTAGGGTTATGCCTTAACTCTTTCGATACTTCTTTACAATAAGGAGTTAGCTTGACGGGTGGTATTTTGTTGCTATGAGGCATGAGCGCAAGTTCATGGATGGGCTAAAGTCCAAAATTCATAGGTGGCATGATAAGTTCATGTCAATAGTGTTTGATGAAGAGTTGGATTTCTAGACTCAATGGATTGAGCCAATCCACACGAAGGATATTGAATTGATGCTGAATGATGTTGCAGTAGCCAAGAAAATAAAAGAAAGGAGGAAGACCAAGATGTTCTTTTAGGACGCCGAGAGGATTATCTGGAGTTATGAAAGCAGAGAACCAATCTTCTCTGAAAAAGAAGGTACATCATTAAGTTACCACCGTACCGAGTATAACCATGAGGAAAGCTATTCTCATGACTTAGGGGGAGAATAGTCATCTTTGAGCCTTGTTCAGCACGAAGAAAGTAAGTTTATCCTTCTCATGTGCTTATATTAACTAGTTTATTCATGTTACAGATATGGGTGCTAGCGAGGTAAATCCAGCTAAGTTACTAGCCCAAACAAAGGCCAAGAAATCCAAAGCGGACAAGAAGATTGCCATAGTGGCCACTATTGCTCGTCTTGTTGCCGTAAAGAAGTCGGCCAAAGAAGACACATCCAAGTAGGCAATTGCTCAAAAGAAAACCTCGTGGACATTCGAAAGGCAGAAAGAGGGTGAGAAGATTGTGCAGACTGAGGTTCCCCATTCTGAGGTGCCTTAAATTGAGAAAGCTCAAACCTCAAAAGAGTCGAGAAATGTTGGCTAAGAGATCTAAGTTAGTAGTGAAGCCGACGACCTCACCATCATCAACAGGCCATCGGTGTTAGTGTTAGAAGACGTACTTATAGCCAATAAGTGATCGAGAAAGGAACTCGCTAGCTAATTACTTGCAAAAATGTCTAGGGGTTTGGACAAGAAGAAGAAAGGTAATGAGGGCCAAAAACTCTTGGCATCAATAGTATCGTATTCGTCCTAAACAAGGAGGTTGGCGAATATTTTATCCTATACTGGAGCCAAAATGTTTTTGATACTAACTTGACCTTGGGCGATAGTTGTTTGAGTTGGCCAGCATGGCATTCCTTGAATTGAGTGAGAAACTTTTCATTGAGTTTCTTCCATAGAAGAGGGTGTCCATTCTCTTGTAGAGCTATGAGTTGGCTCCTTACCCATGAGAAGAATCATGGATGGATCCCTTAGTGGATTATCTAAGAGATGACACTTTCCTTGATGATAAGAAAGGAGCACAAAGATTGGCTTACTAGGTTATGAACTATACGTTGATTAATGGTCAGCTGTATAAACGTGGCATATTGCAACCTTATCTTCGATGCCTTCCTCTGAGAGATGCTTAGAGGGTGTTATCTGAGCTGCATAGTAGTATATGCAGTAACCACATAAAAGTGTAGATGGTGTACGTTCGAGTAATGTGACTTTACTATTATTGGTCGACTATCAGAGAAGATGTAAAGGAAGTTGTTCAATACTGCCTACAATGCTAGAAGTACAAGATGCCGAGTGGTGCACTTGCAATTGAACTATGTAGCCTAACTAGCCCTTAGCCTTTGGCCCAGTAGGGGCTAGAAGTCCTTGGACCCTTTCTGAAGTCTACCGCCTAGCGACAATTCGTCATTGTCATCGTGGACTATTTTTCCAAATGGGTTGAGGCTGAGGCAATGGCAAAGATTATCGAACAAAAAGTGGAAGTGTTAGTTTTTAGTTTCATCATATTAAGATTTGGAGTTCCTTAAATGATAATCATGAATAATGACTTGCAATTTGACAACAATAAGTTTTAGGCATTTTGCGAGAAGTATAGCATTCACCTCAGCTATACGTTTGTGGCATACTCTCAGACGAATGGACAAGTTGAAGTCATCAACAAGATCATCTTACATGACTTACGAAGGAAAGTAGATCAAGTTAGAGGGAGATAGGTAGACGAATTGGCAAACATTTCATGGGGATACTGAACCGCTTATAAAACTATAATGGGAGAGACACTCTTTAGGTTAGCATATGATGTGAAAGCCGTTTTGTCGATTGAATTGGATTTATTGAATCTATGGATGCATAATTTTGATGTTATGCTTAATCAAGTTGGATTGACAGTAAATTTAGATACTATGGACAAAATTGGAGATATTGCAAGAGCTAAGATCACGACATACCAGAATAGAGTAGCAAGGTTTTACAATTGGAAAGTGAAGCATAAGGTTTTTCAACAAGGAGATTTGGTTTGCCGAAAGATAGAAGCTATTGGTGCGCGAGTGATTCAAGGAAAGGTCAGCACAACTTGGGAGGATCTTGTCAAGATTCGAGAAGTTGTCAGTGAGGGGGGCTATCGACTAGAAAGGTTAGATGGATCAATCATCCCCTGAGCGTAAAAAGTCGAGAACTTTAAGTTGTACTTCAATTAATCTGTCAAATGATTTTCATCACCATTCGTTTGGTAATAGCCAACTTGCTTGCAAGACTACAGTACTTTTCTACAAGAATTATATTTTGAAGTTAATCTTTTATCATTGCCGAGTTACTAAGTTCTAGATTGCATGGTGAATGAACTAATTTAAGTTCTAGCTTATCACAGTTAACGAGCTATATAAGTTAATCTTACAGCTGTGTAATACGTTTTGTTCATGCCTCGAATGGCTAATGGATGATTATTATGAAGACAAAATAAAATAGGCTAAGTAATGTTTTGGGTGTATGAAATAAAACATGCCAAGTAATGTTTTGGGCATATAAAATAAAACATGCCGACGAATGACTAGCGTGTGAAATAAAACATGCTGATGATTAGAACGTATGAAATAAAACATGCAGCCTATATACGCTAGAAAAATATTGTGAGTGAAATGGAACGTACTATATATATGTGAAAAGGTATTTCAATTCATCCAATTACAATTACAAGTCTTTGGCATACAAAATGAAAGAAATATTGGTAAAATAATTATATGAGCGTAATGTACAAGGAAAATCTTATGGCCTACTCTTGGACTCAACAGAAGTGACTTTTAGTTCAAAGGCCATGGCTTCTTTAGCATTTGGGGTTTACTCGGCATGAATTGCAATGTCAAACTGATTAATTATCTTAGCACCTACTTCGACGTCATTGTCTTCATTGACATTATTGACCTTATCGTCGATGTTAGAGAAGTCAAGGCAGGAGAGATCATAAATAGGGTAAAGCTTCAAGATCTCTTCTCTTGCTACTTGGACCCTCTCCAACAACTTCTTCCTAAGGAGCCTTTTATACTGCCGACTACGAGTAACTATGTTGAGAGTCTCTTTAACTAATGGTCCTCTCTTCATAGCTTTCTCTAATTCGGCGATACGGCTTTGTAAGTTGGAGTTGTCTGTCTCTAACTCTTTAAACTGAACTTTGAGCCTATCTTCTTCATCGCTCATCAGGCAAAAAGTTTGGCCTAGGCCTCGGCATTCTTCCTTCTTCATCTGAAGTTCCTCCGTTAGGCCTTTGGACTCTTCATACTTCTCTTCTACTTTAGCCTTCAGGCTTGAGAATTCATCGATAGTAAGTGTATGTGCCAACTTTTCGGTAGTGGGATCCTCTTGAAGTTTCCTTGCCTCCATCTCAACCCTTATTCTAGCATTTTTGATAGTGGTAGTTTGGGCTTTGGATGCATTATATACATCCTCAATTTTCTGCAATAATTTAGTTTTATTTAGTCAGTACTGAACATGGCTTAGTTGAATATATGACGAATATAGTGGACCTTACCTTCTTAGCTTCATCCAGTGTTGTTAGAATGTGGCTACTTATCTGAAGGACGATGAGGAATATTAGTAATAGAGCCAGTTAAAAAAAAAAAAATCTAAAGGTATGTAGTTGCTCACATCATATAACTTGGTCGCAATATGAGCCTTATTGCAGCCGCCAACCTTATTGACATCCTTTTTGGCAATATCTCTATCCTTTGGAAGAATGATTCCTTCCATCAAGACCAAGGATTTTGCTTTATTACCTAGGGCTGAGTCGGTATCCAAAACTTTCTAGCTCTAATACAGGACAAAATACTTGCCAACCTCCTTGTTTGGGATGAATTCGGCACTATTGATGCCAAGAGTTTTGGCTCGCATTGTCTCCTTCTTCTTTTCATCCAAACCCCTAGACCTTTTTGTGGATGGTTGGTTAGCGAGTTCTTTTCTCGGCCTCTTATCGGCTATAGGTGCATCCTTTAGCACTAGCATCGATGGCCCCTCGATGATGGTGAGGTCCTTAGCTTTACTACTAGCTTGGATCTCTCAGCCAACATTTCTTGACTCTTCTGAGGGTTAAGCTTTCTTGACTTGGGGCACCTCAAAATGGGGAACCTCGGTCGGCACAATCTTCTTGCCCTCTTTTTGCCTTTTAGATGGTCACGAGGTTTTCATTTGAGTAGCTACCTGCTTAGATGTGTCTTCTTTGGCCAACTTCTTTATGGCAGTAAGATGAGTGGTAATGGCCACTAGGGGGTGCCTCTTTGCCTATGTACCTCCTTTAGGATGTCCAAAATTGGACGATTGACAGGTGTATGGGATGAATATGTCGGAATCCTTAGTCTTTTCCTCTCGCCATCTGAACTGTAGTCATCGTCCATGCCAAGTCTATCTTTGGCACTTTTTCGCTTGTTATTCTTTCTATCTCCTCTACTTTGATCGACCTCTTGCCGTGCCTTTATGTTGTCTTCCTGATAAATGTATGAGGTGGTTTTAGCCTTAAGCTTAGCAAAAGTTCTCGGCTTGTTCTTTGCGAGAGACTTGAAAAAGTCTTTATAAGGCTTAACTCCATCAATTATGGTGTTGAGGGCCACACTCATATCCAATTCTGAGATTTGAACCATCTCATCCCCAAGTAGTCCCTGATTAACTCATTAGATTTTTGTTTGATGGTAGTAAGGATTCAAGAATCCTTAATGGGAAGTTTACTTACAAGGAAGTGTTGAAGGAACACTTTGGTTAGTTTGTCAAAATAGGAAATGGTATTTAGTTTCAAATGTTTAAACCATGTGCTGGTTGCATTCCTCAATGTTGAGGGAAAAACTTGATAGGCCACCGCATCACTCAAACTATGTAACTTGGCCGGCCAACATATGATAGTATTCTAGGTGGTCTTCAAGGTTCTTTGTTCCATCATATGTTTTAAACTATGACAGCTTGATGTGTTGAGGTATTACTTCCTCCAAAATCTCCGTAATGAAGGGACTCTTTTTAATTTGTAACTTCTTAGTTAAGGCAGTAAGGGTATTGACATGTGAAGGACCCGTATGGTGTACACCTGCTGCAATTGCTTACCTTTGTCATTCTTCTTAAAAGCAGGAGTCGAAGGTCCCATCATATTCTTAGCCTACTTCTTCTGCAACTCAAGTGAATAAATTGAATCATCACTATGTTTAGCATCATGATTGCTGTGACTTTGTTTTGAATCGGATTTTGGTGAATATTACTATAGAGAAGGTTAAGGATTTGCTCATGTTTTCTGTCTAGTTCTTGGTTTTCTTTGACTAAGTCGAGGCAAAGTTGCTCGAGTTTAGTCAATCGCTATTCATCAGTATGCCGACTCCCCCCTTTAGAGTATTGGGAGGAAGTGCCAATGTCTACACTCTTGGATACTTTAGTTTTAGCGATGTGGGTATGTTTAGGATTAAATAGACAGCACCAAATGTTGTTGGTGAATTTTAGGTGTTTGGAATCCTACAAAGACTAAAAAGAAAGTTTGGTATTGAGATTAGTTTGGTGTGGCCACTCTGATGCCTAAGTTAGTAAGCAGGAATCAATTAAGTAGAAGTAAATGGTTGTGAGTTAACAGATGCCTCTTATAGAGTAACTTCTCGTATTTATAGGAGATCGTCATGTCTAAAGGAGTAGTTATCGGAATAACTGCCAAGACATGTAGTGGACTGTTGATTAGATACCTTTCCTCAAATATAGGGTGAGCAGGTAGTTATGCAATATAACCGTGCTTATAATAACTGTTCGCGTCATGAACTTGCCAAATTAGGAATGGATCTATGTTACTTGATAGAATGCTAAGTGTTAATCTCTCAGCATTATGTTGAGAGGTTAGATTGTTTGGCTTGTCAACAACCGAATGGATGAGTAAGATGAAAATTGACTATCAACAACCTTATTTTGAGCTCAAACCCTTGATTGTATTTATGTCTTGGCGTATGATATCCATACACATTCACCTTCAAAACCCTTGTTCTCCTTCCTGTTCTTCATGCTTACTTGAATCTATGAACACCCATTTTGTTTCTTGATTTGTTGCTTACGATACGCATCATCTTGGTATCAGAACTTTAGGGAGACATGCATGCTAGTGTTCTTCAAAGTAGATTTATGGTATGAACATTTCTAATAATCATCGTTCCGTAGTTAGTATGTTGTTCATGTTTTTAGTAGTCATGGTATTGTACTGCAATTGAGTCTAGTAACAATAGTTTTGGTAGTTGATTCTATTTGTTGTAGAAGTGTTTGTTAGTAGTGGTAATGATGGGAATTAACCTCCGACCATATTGAAGCCGAGGCTGACTAATCCTGAGCTGAGACTGATTAAGTTTTACTAAGGCTAATCTAATAATAGAAGACAAAGGAGACACTTAGCACCAAGTCTGTTGTTTGCCAAGAAGATGAGAGATCACACGGTCGAGGACTCGAGGCCAAAGATGCACTCGGCACGGTATTGAGAGACTAGTGTTGACTAATTCTATCATTCGGCAATTATGGACCAACCATTTTGGTGTCTTGGCTAAGTACTGTAAGACTTCAGAAGCTCTTCCTCAGACTCGAACATCTAATTGTTGACCTCGACCATTCAGATCCTACTCCTTCTAGGATAGGCTGAGTGACAGCATGTCGACTTTTATTAAACACACAGTTTTGTATTCTTGTATATGTTTTCTTTATTTTATTTATAGGCCTAATTTTTTAGGGTTTAAGGTTTTATACATTATTTACAGTTTTCCCACTTAGGTTTAGGACTTGCTATAAATAGCAATATTTGTAATCATAAAAAAAGGAGGAGAGAACACAGACATTGTAATGAATATTCCCCATATAGGGAGTAAGGCTACACTTGAGCTAGTAAAGCTTATGTTTGCTGAATTATTAAGTGTTGATTAAACTCTTTAATCTTTCCCGTGTTCTTATCGATCTTAACCCTAAAATTGTGGTGAACCTTTCATTTGAACCAATTAGTGAGTTGCATTTAACCCTCATTTGAATCTCGAGAGACATTTAGTGTTCGTAAATTGTATCGAACCTTATTTCGAGCTTAAACCCCTAATTGTGTTTGTGTGTTGATGCATGATATCCATACATATTCACCATCAAAACCCTTATTCTACTTCTTGTTCTTCATACTTACTCGAATCCATGAACACCCATTCTATTTTTCGATCTGCTACCTATGATACGCATCAAGTTCAAGTAGCAACATTAATAGTTCACACTACCAAGACCTTCTGCCTTGCTTTTTGAGTCTCATGCTTATAGTTTAAGAACTATGTTTTACCTTTTGCTTCAATTTCTATATAGTGATAACTTAATATAGTTGCTAAAGGCACGACTATTTTACATTAGTGTTACATTCTGCACCTTAAAGCTTGTCATGGTTAACCCAATCCTACCTTTACATAACTTTTATATCATAACTTTGATACAATTGATTCTAAATATCCCTTGCCTCAACTTCTTTGATGTGCTGTACTTCCCTTGCCCCTTATTAATTTCTACCAAGGTTAGTAGCCATTACTTCTATCTCAACTCCATTTCCCCTTTTATAGCTTCATAAGTTAAACACATTCTCTTGACTTGGATATCTTCAAAATTGTAATTCCTTGAAAGGGGGCTTAGTAGTTTGGCCTAAAATCTTCATATCACGTATGCATCTATGATATAAAGACTACCTTATAAGTTAGAGATCGCTAAATTCTAACTAGTAAGTTTCTAAGGGTGCTTATTAATTTTACATACATTTACTTATTTATAGAAGTAACTAACGTAACCCAATAATCCAGAGTCCACCAAGATAGCAAAGAGTCAGAATCACCTATCAAATAATAAGATGGGATAATTAAGCTTCAACGACATCATAAGTTACTAAATATTATAAAGATCTAGCTTAACTAATATGGTCTACTAAAGTAATCTTATTTGTCTGATCTAGCTACTTAAAGGAACACTCTTCACTTTGAAGTTAGCCCATTCTTAGTTTTTGGTTACTTGCAAAAAGGAATGGTTGGGGGGTGATTATACCATAGCTCAATGGCTTCGTTCCTTACTATTGCCATTTAAGTAAGTTATCAAGCATTATTAATAAACATGCAGTTTAGCTACATATGAAATGAATGCACATGTGATGAATAGAAGCATCACATATATGGGGCTCTAGAACCATGGAACATGTAAATTTATGCCATCTCTATGTCGATTATCCTCCATACTTAACCGTACAGGGCATCTTACCTACTCGCGTGAGGCTATTTGTAGGTACCATCTCAATGGACAAAACTTGACTATTACCCTAGTTGAGAATACCATACTAATAAATCAGGTAGATCCTATCTAGGGATATCCATGATCAATAGTCAATATAAATCCTCGCAAGCTCACTATTAACAAATCCATATGATGCCCCATGAGCTAAACCATGTGAGTTCTAACTCAAGCAACTTGTTATTAATCAACTAAAGATCATCTACTTGCTTTGCCTTAACATGCAAAATGTTGGTGGCGATTGATGTGAGCACTTACTAATTTGATAAATCTTTTTTTAAATTGTAAAACATTTCAAAAATGTATTTTTGCAAATTTTTTAGAAAACTTGGTAAAGCTATAGACATCTTAGGTTGGAACTAATGGATTATAGACATTTTACAAGTATATCTAGTTATTTTGGCTAAATATCTAAACTTACCAATTTAATAAGATGATCATACGGATGTTGGCATATAAAACAACTAGTTGCTTAAATAGACAATCAAGGGCAAGCAATAGATCATCAAGTAATTATCAAACATAAGCAAGTAGTAGTTCATTGAAACACCTTCACTTGGCCTACTTGATTACTTATTCAGGCCTTTAGGTTTCTTGAATTAGAAATTAAGTCACCTAAAACATAATAATAATGTATATGTAAGTAATTGGAAGAGGGTTTCTTTAAAAACTTAAAAGTTTACCTAATTACTAAAGCCCGCCCTAAATTCTAGAGTATAGTTAAAATTAGTTTCTCTATAACTTCTTCAATTTAACTCCCTTTTTTGTGTTCTTATAGTTGATTTTCATTGTTTTTAGGTTTTCTTTCATTTGGTGTGGTCCTTTTTAGGTGCTTAGACTTGTAAGAATTCGGTTTAGGTTAAACAAATTCGTTAGTCAATAGTGTTGGTTTAACTACTTTAGAGTTTGGGCTTAGTTTTGGGCTTTGGGCATAATTTTAGGTATTCGGTGTTACACTTGACCTTTTGGGCTTTTATTTAAGCATTTTAAGTTTAAATTTATGTCCAAATCCCATAGCTTTCAATTCAGGTTTTAATGTTATTCTTTTGGGCCTAAATAGGGCCCTTTTTACTAGTTTAAGGCCTTAACTTGATAAGGGCCTTAGGATTTAATGGGCATTTTTTATATTTTATTTTATGAGCCTTTTAATTAAGAGATCAGATTTGATCACTAAGTTATTAGGCTCTATTCTTGATCTTTTTAAGGGTTTATGGGCTTATCTTACATTTTATGGCCTCAAGCTTAACTCCACTTATTAATTTGGGCTTAAGCCCACTAAAAGCCTAAGATAAATCCATTTTCTATTAGGATTCAAATTTGTTTCTTTCCATTTATTGGGTTTCTAATCCTATTTCTATGGCTTTAATTATTAACTAAGCTAGTTTAGGCCTAATTTGCATTTTATGACCCTAAACTTGATTTTAACTTATTCCAATGGGCCAAATATCTTAGTAGGTCTACCATATAACCCATTTTGCTAAGTGTTCTAGATTTGGTTCATTTCATTAATGGGGTTTGTAACATTATTCTTAAGGCTTTATTTATTAACTTAACTAGTTTAGGCCATTAACTCATCATTACCTTACTTAACTTGGTTAATTATATCTTAAATCATGCTTAATGCTAATTAATCATGTCATTACACTAATTAATCAAAATTTACAGATTATTAACTCCATTAATGGTGATGGCCAAGTAAGCTTCTTCTAGACTTTCCTTCGACCTCTTCTATCCAACACTTATTCTAACGTGTTTCCTTATTTTAATCACATTTCTTCTTGTTTTAAGCTAACAACATTACATAACGTGGTGAAAGTTAGATGGAAATTCACTAAGGAAGGGGTGGCATGCATGGTGCTTAAGGTTTCATGGAGTTTTATCAACTTTTTTTCAAGTTATTTACATAAAACTATCTCCTATACTTTTAGAAGGTAAGTAATAAACTAGCTAAGTAAATAAATGAAGGTATGATTATATGGCTCTAAAATGATATGTACATGATTATAACTTATTTATCTAGTATTTCTAATCCTAAACTCTTAAGATGTCATAGGTATAACTTATGTGAACAAGAAAGTCATGTTTAGTGAGTTTTACCTTAGGTTGGCTTACATGAGTTTTGACTTTTCCACTTAAAAACATGATCGAAACACTTAGCTTTGATCCCTTATGTTTGTTGGTAAGAAAGAAGTGGGTGTTATGGTTTAAATGGTGGTAGCCTTGCTCAATTTGGTGGTGTGTGGTGGAGGAAAAAGCAATAGGGATTGAGGTTGAGAGGGTAGTCTGATAACCTCGACTTGTTTCCTTCCTTCTTATTTTTCTTTGGTTTTAAATGTGTATGTTTAGAGAATGTTTGTAGGGTTTATTTTAGAGAAGAAGATGGAGTAAAAATGCAGATGTAGGGGTTAAAAAAGTTGATTTTGAATGGTTGTAGTAGGGAACAAATCTCTTCCATTCTTGGTTACATGATACAAGTATTAAGTGGGGACCATTTACTTTCATGATTTTTGCTAAATTGGTTAAGGGTTTGTCTCCTAAAAGTGAATGTATTATTTAGAAATGTATTCTAATTGACTAATTTCATTGTCTTTTTATTGTTAGTGGTGTTTCTCTCCTAATTAATCATGATGCATGAATGCCTCTAACTAATTAAAATGCAATTAAGTTTATTAACCTTAATTGCTAGTATATATGATCCAAATTAGACATAGTTTAGGGTTTCTCATATTTAACTAAGCTAATCGAGCCTATTGGTCATTTTATCAAATTAATTTAGGGTTTTTAAGGGTTAGAATTAATTATTGCTAATTAATTACAATTTTAGAAGGCAAATTGAGGCATTTTTGTGATTTAGTGAATTATTAGTAATTAATTAATAATGTGGTTATTTAATTAGAGTTTATTAATTGAATAGTTCAATCATATAATTGAAGGTTCTTAATATTAATTTAGAGTCTCTAGAGTTGAGTTAGGGTCTACTGCGTATTCAAGCGGAAGTAAGTCTTTTGAGTTTTGACAATACTTTTAAGGTTTTAATTTTAATTATAGAACATCAAATATATTATTATGGTTTCTTATTTTAGTATTTTTTTTTAATTTATTTCTTCCTTTATATTGTTTAAGGGACTTGTATAGACTTTGGCTACTTGTCTCAAGTTCAAGTTGGGAAATTTCACGGGACTTACAATAATCCACGGCAAGATAACTTCTAACGTATTTTATACATCATTAACTCATATAATAAACTTAATGTCTTTAATAAGAATATTGGTTATGTAAGTATATCCAATTAATTTATTAGTATATAAGTTATTTCAAGTTGACAAACTTTTGCGGTTTTATAACATTTCAACTCAATCCTTATCTCTCGTACCTTCAAACTTAGGTTTTGGCTTTGGTTTTGAGTTGATATGTTCTCTTGCTTCTAAGTTGTAGTACTTCTTAAGGTAGGTTTTGAGTTATATCAAGTTTAAGATGTAGTAGCAAAACACATTCTGACCTATGATCTAGCCCATCATTTAGATAGAATTCCACCTTTAAATATCTTCTGACTTAGTTTATATAGCTTAAAATGCACCTCATTTCTCACCATGCTCAAGGTTAGTTAATATGAGATAAGTGAACCTATAAATTTTAATAATATAATGAATATAAATCCAAGTGTCGATCCCTTAAGGACTAAAGTGATTACTAATACTTTACCCTTTTCTTAATATCTAACCTTATAATTTTAGTCAAGAAATAAACTCAAGAAAATTAAATTTAAATTAAAAATAATTAAACTCATATGCAAAATGACTAATATGCAAAATAAATAAAAAAAAAAACCTAAAGATATTGATGATGAATAAATTCAATAGTCAATTAGTAATTAACTTAGAACAATGAAGCACATATCAATCTCTTTCTAATAAATTAGCCTGTGAGTATTTATAAAATATACTAATATTTCTCTCGAGATTACTAGTGCCCTACCCTAGAATAATTAACAAAAATCTCTTCTAAATTAAAAACCATAGAATTTCATTAACGATATGTGGATTTCACTATTAGGTTTCACCCTAATCCAAAGAAATTATTATAATGTATCTCTAGGTCTATACTAAGTTCTTCTAATAATTACATTAGGTCTATTCACATATATCATCTCTCGATATCTATACATGAAATCAATTATTGAATTAATACATTGATAATATTATTATTATTTTTTTTTTGCGAATCTAGTAATATTAATTCAAAGTAATAAAAGAACACGTAACTAAATCATAGAAATTAGAAATTATAGATTATAGATTGATAAAAGAGAAAAAAACTAATCACATAAAAAACTAAGGTTTATAATAATTGAATACTAAAAAGAACGAACCTATAACATTAAGAAAATAAAAACAAATAAAGAAGAAAAGAAAAAGAAAGATGAGTCTCTAAAACTCTACTAGAATGTAAATGAATGAATGAATAATATTTATAAGGCCTTTGTGATCTATAATCTTGAAATATATCTCCAGCGTATCTTTATAAAATAAATCTTCTAATCGTTCCAATAATAAAAGAGATACGCTAACAACATGGAATATTTAGTTTCTAATTTCAATTCTTGTCCTCGGCCGTTCCTAAATGAATGTTTCACGTCTATACCTTTTTTCCTTTCTCTCTCTCTCTCTTTTTTTTTTTTTTTTTTTTTTTTAATTTTGAAAACAAAACGAAATCCTTAGTGGCATGTAATCATATGTGGGCTTTGATGTCAATTCCAAGGCATGAGCTTCGAAATTGAAGGTTGGGACGTTCGCATGGAATTTCCTTTTGCATCTCCAATTTCCACACATGCGAACTTTGACTTATAATTACTTCTTAATTCCCATTTCGAATTCATGTGTTTGACTTTAAATTGCAAGAGTTTGCTTCACATGGATGGTCCATGGCTGGACCGTGACTTCCAATTTGTTGGACTTAAAATTTGGTAGCCTAGCATGATGCTTTCTTGGACGTCTCGGCTTCATCTCATTGTTGGACGTGGGACATAATTGGACTTCAAATTAAATAAGACACAACTGCATGACATGATCATGTCAATTAGTCACGTAATTTTCTAATCCCTTTTTTTATATTTTAAGGTAGTCCTAACATGACTGTGTCAAATAATTGTATAACTTTCTAATAATTTTTCAAATAAATTCATACGACTTTGAACATGATATCATCAACTAATTATGTTGATCTTCAAAATCCACAACTCTCGCAATTTCAACTCCAAATTAAGTGAAACTTGATCCACTTTCTCTCTTTTAGTCTCACATACTCCATAAATGTCTAAAATCAAAATATTATCTAATTAAGTACAAATATCCATAAAATATTCATAAAAACATCAAGAATACTAATAAAATTCCATTAATAAATATATATAATAATGCACTTATCATTAGTCCTAGCAATTTTATCATCCAAGTGTAACTTATAACTAATCCCTTTCTTCATGTATACTTTTTATAACTCTCCAAGTATTACACCTCCATCTAGGCCAAAAGCTTGAGTATTTCATATAGCTTGCACACATATAGTATTAACTATGAGTATGGCAAATTAGAACTTTTAGCTAACTTGAACTCAAATGAGACATAGAATGACTTGATCCAACTAGTTTTGTTTTGAATTAAATAAGACTAATATAACTTTGGGACCAATAAGATGCACTAGAGAACCAACCAATTATTGATCTTATGACTGACATAACTTAAATGGATCAATTGTAAAGATGAAAACTTAACATGAGAAACGTTAGAGTTATGATAGTTAGAGAACTAAACAAACGAAATTGGAGAGCCATAGATTTGCCATTCCCTTTTGAGCTTACTCATGTATGCCGAATCATAGATGAAGAATACCATTTCGTGCTGATCTCACTATGTCTCATGCTATATCTATTTATTTTTTTCTTCTTAAAATGATGATTATTGGAAATGTTCAACTTTTCTACCCCTTCCTTAACCTACTCTTGCTATATAAGGATGCTATTCCTTTGCCTTCTTAAGTCAGTATAGCTACTCTAGATAGCCTTACACTTACATTTCTACTACCACATTTTTACTTTTACAAAGTTTTCCTAGCTCAACATAACTCGATTCATTTCTTTCCTAATCCCAACCATTATATGTTTTCAAATTTTCAGCTCAATTCTTTCAGTGCACTTATTCATTATGACTTTACAAAGATTTCCTCCTCAAATCAACTTAAGCTCCATTTGTAAACTCTACTTTTAGTGGGCCTATGATTTGACTAAGAATATTTCCCCAATGTTCCCAAGGATTAACTAAATTAAGAACTCAAGTTTACGATTAAAAACAAACTTACTTTTCCAATTCAAAAGGCTATTATCGATAAAACCTGAACTTGAAAAACTGCGAACTCTAAAGTCATCTAAAACCCTAAATCCTAAAACAATTAAGGACTTTTAATGCTAAGTGACTAATTTATAATTTAATTTGAATAATTTCATTCAACTTTAGAAAATTTCATAATTTTATAAGAATTAAATCATCATTTACAAAACAATTTAAGAAGTAAATCTTAAAACAATTTCCTGTAAGATAATCTTCTTATTTTCATGTAGAAGACTTGTGTACATGAATAAGTAAACCAACCAATCACCCTAAATAACTTATCAATTGAGAGTTGGAATCATTTATCAATTGATAACTTATCAAAATCTAGTGACAAGATACTTTCCTTATCACCCCTTCACTTATACTACATAAGGATAAATTATTAGAAGATTTTACATGTTTCACTTTAATAAAGGAGACAAGACATTTCCATGCCCAAAAGGACACTATATGGCTAGTTCTTACATGGCTTTAAGGGGGTCCATACTCTTGTCTTTCATTTATTAATCACTTTATCTTACAATCTACTATTTACCCCTTAATGCTTATATCATCAATAGTTGCAATTGTTGACTTTTGTGTATGCTATAAGACAACAAAATCAAGCTTATTAAACACACTTCCCACCCCATTCTCGATCGGCCACTCTTTTCCCATTTGCTCTCACTTTCAATTTCATTTTCACTTCCTTTTCTCTGACTTTGAAAATAGCACAAAAGAAGAAATAACCATACCCCACAGAATCCTTCACTTGCTGTCACATTCCAAGTATACACACACTCATGGCACTTTCAACTTCTTCTTGTTTTTCTTTTGCCAATATTCAAAGCCCTTTAGGATCATTCGAACATACCTTAAACCCCACTTCAAAGGACCACAACTCAGGTTTCAAAAGGGGTGCAAGAAGGAGGAAGTAAGATAAAGAGCATAAGTGGAACCTTAGTACACAATCGCCATATTTTTTTTGTTTTAAGGACGAGTAAGTATATCTTGTGTTAATTGGTTAGTATTCATGTTAGGAGACTATGATTTCTTGAAGATATAAGTATGATCATAAGTTGGTATAACATTAAAGACCACCCTAAGAAGCAAACTCATGAAAACCTTACATGGAAGTTGAAATATAAGTATGTAAAGTTAGTGTTCTGTAAAGATACTTATTTAACACTCGGAATGGAAGATTTAAGTTGAGAAAATCTTGAAATGAGAACTTGAATGAAAGAGAAGAATGCTAGACGTACGAGTTTAGAAGTCATTTGAATGTTGTTTACACTTTCATTAAATTAAACTTGCTCAAATCTAGACTTAGGTAAAGATAAAATCCATTAGATGAAGTTTTATGAGAAAACTAACTTTGTAAGACATGAACTATGATATGGGAGGTATGATAAAACTGAGATCCTCTATTTTCATATAAAGTATGAGTTAAATAATCATCTCATGGAAAAGAATTCAAGTTAAGATTTGAATATAAGTAGCTTAAGTTCATGATCTAACACCTAAACTTAAGGAAATGATTAAACAAGTTGGAAAACCAAGTTGGAAGCCCTTATACTCAAACCGACTAGATCTGGAACATCCCTAAAAGAAACTTAAGAATATGATAAAAGTAAGTAAACAAAGTAAAAAGACCAACCAAGGCAAGTTTGATAAGTGTAGTAAGCCTAAAACTCAAAACTGAGCCTAAAACTCAAAACTGAGCTTAAAACTTCCAAAACGGGCCTCAAACGTCAAGTTGAACCACCCTTAAGTTTCTAACCAGCAACTTGACACATCAATAAGGGTTGTTTTAAGACCCTCAAGAAGCTCACAAGACACTCCCTAAGCCTAAGAAAGTGACCATCTTTGAATTGAATCAAATAAAAAACAAGCTCATTTGACAACTTAAGCTCACTTAAGAGCTCAAAAAGTGGTTAATAGATTTATGAGTGTAAATCAAAGTTGTAAATTTGACCTTAAGGAGTATTTTGTGCCTAGAATGAAATCTTAAGCCTAGGCCTAAAGGAATTTTCAAGTTACCAAAAAGCTCATTAACTAAGCAAAGCTCAAAAGCACTCTAAATCACGAGGATCGCTACTGTTTTGACCTATGGATAGATTTGCATGACTCATCTCAAAAATCTAACCTTACTAAGTTAAAGTACACTTGAAAATGATGAAGATTGACTATAAAATCATAAAAATCGGATTTAAAATGAGAATGTTATACGCGATTGAACTTTTAAGTAAAATTGGGAAAAATACGAAAACTAGTTAAGAGTATAACTTAAGGAGTTTTAGCTTAGTTTTCTAAGTTTGTTTCAAATCCTAATAGTGTTATGATTGTGATGACCAGGGGACCCCATGTACAGAGACGACTTACCCTCGGACTACTTTAACTGACCCGCATGGCTGAGTGAGTGAATTCCTAATGACTCTTTACTTGATTTTGCTTGTAGAATAGATGTACCTAAACTTATATATATAAATTTAGATGCGCATAGGATATGGGAAATGCAAGTGTATGAATTTGTGAACTGAATGCTATGGCTTGTTAATTATATAATAATGAGAATTTCTTGTGATAATTTATACATACGATTGTATGGAATGAAATTGTCTGATCACCTTGAAAATCGGATTAACCACTTAAACGATTAAGAAATTAAATGGATCATTCATTCCCTATAATTGCATTTGGATAACATTAATTGCCACTTCATATAGAAGATGGGAATGGACTTACAGGAGGAGGGCTTCCTGTAGGATTGGGCACTAGCTATGTCATCATTTTATTGAGTTTCTTTCCTAAGTTGATGAGCTTATTAGGTGCCAGGAGATGCTAATTATTGGCGAAGAGCCGTATCTTGTGGCTTCTACTTAGGACATATGTTTTTAGATTGTGAAGGCCACTACATCGCTAGACTTTGGATTTTGAAAATATGATTTGATATTTGGTAAAGAAAGTATATATATATATATATATATCATTTTGTTTTGACTTAAGCACAATAGTGCAAATGAAATAAAAACCTAAGGGCTAGAATCCAGATTTCGATTTGGGTCGATTAATTATCTCCAAACCCTAACTAAAGAGGGCATAATTCTAAGTCGTATGCAGTTCCTAGGCCACTGCATGCGTTGTTTAGTATACTGATTGTTCATACATTCATATGATTGTACATTTAATAAATTTCTATCGTGTGGTATTGACGAGAATATTTATCTCACTAAGCTTAAGTTTACACCCTGATAGATTTCTTTTACTACAGGAAAACCTCTTCATTCATCCAGGTCGAAGGATGCTTGAAGTGAGTCTTATTTGGAGACGAGTTGGAACAATCAGGGAATGAAGAGGAGATTTTGTAATAGTTTTATAAATAACCATTTACTTTTGCATTTTTGTTTATATCATAGATTAAAGTTTCAAATGCAGTTCCCTTTACGAATTGCATTTGTTTGTAATATTCTTTTGGTGTGGAACTTACGAGTCCATACGTTTGTTTAGTTAATTTATACCATAGAAGTTAATTTTAGTTAAATTGCTCTGTATTATTTATCTATGGGTTTAGTAGTAACGTATAGTGAAAGGAGCCTTGTGTGTTGTATGAAAGGCCTATGATCAACAAGGGGGTTGATAGTAGACCTTTATATAATACATGATAACCTACCACAACAACGGTACCATTGGGTCATAATACCATCAATTTCTTAGCAACTTCCTCCAGATTTTTCCTCAAAACTTACTTCAATCCATGCTACTCCTGATACTTTCTCTCTCTAAATCTCATTTCCATCCTTACTTTGACTTTTTGAATCCACATAAATACCTTAACTTTTCAATCCATCACACCTCAATATCCTTATCCATAGACAAATTGTGATACTTTGAGGCCCAATTTATGAACCATGCTCTAATATCACCATGTAATGCCCAGCCTTCTAGGTGTTTACTAAAAAAATTTTCTTAACTTTTGGTACCTGAAAACAGTTTGTTATTACCATTCTTACGTTAAGGATAAGATAGAATCTATACTACACCTATTATACATTCACATAAAACTCCTCATTATCAAAAGGCTTCTCATTTGATATAACGAACACCAGAAGTCTTTCTCAAGTGTGCTTGAAATCCATATTATCACAATTGTAAATTCTTATACAATATATATCTCATTAAGATGACTTTATACTATACAATTTTATTAGAAGATCTATACATCACTTTTATAATCTTTTCTCGAGGCCTTCGCATACAACTTAACAATCTTTCCATATAGCACCTTCCTAGTGCTTAAATCCAATTTCTGATTCACTTTAGCTACATAAGGCTTTTCTCTAGCACATTTTCTAACCAACATTCTAACTTACTTTTTGCTTCATAGTTTACCTCATAGATACTAATTATGTGTGCTAGAGTCTCTTTACTTCCATGATGTGACAACTTAGTTAACTTCTTTTAGAACCTGAAGATAAGAAAACTTATCCTCCCCAACTTAATTTAAGCTAAATGAAAGTGGATGAACAAACAACAAGATAAGTAATATCATAGCATAATCACCAAGCAAGTTATCATTTGAACCACAAAACTCATTAGTCTAACTAAGTGATGCAAATGTAATAAATGTGTATCATTTTAATGCATGTGACATACATTCTAATGGGAATCAAGTTATGGGACCTTTGACCTGTAGCCAAGCTAAAGGGCAAGAGGGGTTGGTACGATGAATCCTTATGTTCTAACTAACTCTTACCGAGGCCGAGTACTTGCTTACTGAGTTACCTTTAATGCCATGCCGAATGACTGCCCTTTATTTTATGTTATGCCGAGTTGATGACTACTCTAATGCCGAGCCAACCAATCACTTGGCATTATCTTTGCTGAGAGGCTAAGAGATAAAGAATCTAGACTGACTAAACCATTCCTACTTGGATAAGCCCACCCATCCTTATCTTTTGTCTACATCCCTTAACAACCTTACTAATGCAGCATCGTCACATATACAGTATTGTATGGAGAATCTATAGCACCAATGATTAATTTCCTTGTATATTTACTTTTACCCTCTTATATCATGTATATTACTTCTTTAGAAAATGTCCTTATTGACTTTTCCCTTTTGGGCAAGTTACCCTAACTCATGAGTATAAATACCCTTATACTTATAGTTATAAGAGATTCAGATTACCTTCAATACACTTGATTATTTTCTTCCTTGTGTAAACATTGCTTGTTTACTCTCGGCATTATTCTTATCTTTTTCCTTAAGCAAGGTTAGGTGGCGAGTAACCTCACTGGACCGATTCGTACATCATATCGAATTGTACCATGAGTCCTCGGAAGTTCCTTTGGTGCGTCATGTCCTTTGGAACTGTTTGTGGGTTTTTGCTTATTGTTCCATTCATCTTTGTCACTCTTTTCGTACATTTCTCCATTAACCCTTTTTCGAGCTTTCTATAAGCTTAGACCCATCCAGTAATCGGCCTTGTCTATTTTTGGTCATGGTTTGCACCACATTTTGTATCGATATCCTAGCCTAACCCTTGCCTAAGCCATTTGGGTAGTTGACATTACAGGACATTTGAATTATCTAATTCAAGAACATAGAATAGAGTTGAACAAACTCAATTTAGCCCAAGCTATGTAATTCTAATGCTTAAAAACCTCCTTTGTAAACCAAAATTTTTGTATTACAAAACCAAGCTTCCAGATACTAAATTATTTCCTTTTTTTGTTTTAACAAAAATCAGGTTTTTAGCATAAAGCTTAACCAAGAAAAATCCTAATTTTTAGAAAACTTAACCTATAGGTCCTTTTTGTACCATAACATGAATGTATCAATCACATACCAAGAAAGACCAAGCAACTAGCAAACTACACAAGCAAGCTTATTCATCTCTTTATTGTCTAAGCTTTCACTTTATCTTGCCTATGTTTCCATCTCTAAAACCTTAGTATTAGGTTCCCATAAGTGAACACCTCGAGAGATAGAGTTAATGGTTAGTACTGAAATTCTTATTAATACAGATCTCAACCAACATTTATATCCAAGCAAAAACACAATTGAAGTCACTACGGTCAATAACCAAGCATGATTCATTAGACATCATATTCAAAAGAGCTTAAATATTACTTCATAGCTCACACATCAACATATTACATTCATATACATAAGATCAATCCCATTCACTACAGTTGGATTAGTTAAGAGTAGAGAAAGTCTACTCTAAAATACAAGCAATCCATTTACTTAGGTCACTTAACAAATTTCCCAAAGCTTACTCTTGCATTCGAAGTCCTTCCTAAGTCCACTTCACCTAAACGAAACGTGTACAACACTTAAGTTAATATAGGTTAAGTATAAGCAAAGTCATTAACTTACTTACACTTTGAGGTCTAGGTCTTAGTGTCATTCTTTTTAAGTTAACTTTTGTTCTAGATACATTTTAACTCTGTTTCTAACTTACTTTCTGTATACAAGGTCTCTCTAGCATACTTTTCAATATAGTTTTTGTCCTCCTTGTATAGATATTGTTATATCCCATTTCCTTACCACATCATTCTAATTCTATGAAAAAAGTTTTTAATAAAACACTTGCTAGATGTTCATTTGCTAAAATACTATTAATATATCACTTAGGTCTACTTTTTGGCTAAATACATATGGACATAAAAAATTACTTCAAAAATACATCTATGTAGACAAAATCAACAAACCCCTTGGTACAAGTTCCTTATCTAGGTTTTGTATATAGCTTTATTTCATATTTTCATCTGATTGATATTCTAACTTGCAACTAACACATCTTAAATCATTATATCACCTGACTTTAGCACCAACTCCCTTATTTTTATAGTTTACTAGAATAGTTTAGTATACTTAACTCATTTTCAACCAAGATATTACACATACAAATTAAACTACTTGTTAAATCTTCCATTTTTAGTATCTCTAACACATTACTACCATGTTAAACCCAAATTACCAAAAGTCTAACTTAACATTTTTTCAAAAATATTTATACAACATTAAAATAAACCCTTTGAAGAACTTTCATAAAAAAATTTAGGTAGAAATAACATCATTTGCTATTTTTAAAATTTTTTACAAAAGTCATTTTTAAGCCCAATTTCTTAAAGAACCCATATTTCCATTTTGAATATGAAATTTTGGTTTCACATTTAGAATGTGCATACAAGAATACAATGGAAAACTAAGTTTCTTGATTTTTGGATTTCGTTTACTATTTTTAAAATTTTAGAGAAAAATTGGAGGAAAATTGAGCACTCACCAATTAATGGCTCTTTAATGACCAGCGATGGCGATGGCGATGACTATGTCAATGGAGCTAAACACTGTCTCTCTTGTCACTCTATGGTGGTGACTTGTCTTTAGATCCACCTTATGCCTTTAATCTTTGAAATTGCCAAAATTTCCTTATATCTTGCAAAATTTTCCCCAATTTATTCTTGCACTTTCTTGCCCCTTTTCTATTTCTCCTAGATTTTAAAATAGCTAAAAAATGTATAGGAAGTTAAGTTTTAGCTTATACAAGGGAGTAAAGGTTGGTTGGATTTTCTTTTTACAAGCCATGTGTTAATTTTTTTCCCTTTTCTTTTAAATAACTTACTAGATTAGGTGTCACTTATCTAATTTAATGTTTCTCTACATTATGCTTAATGTTTGGCACATCTAGAAGGCATTCCCAAATTGATTGTAATAATTTTTTATTAGTTAACTTCGTTTGGTTCATATTACATATATGTATCTATATATAAATAATTGAGTATTAATTAATTATGGGAACATATACTATGCACCAACTATATTTACAATGTATACATATTTTCTAGACATTGTTTTACTATTTCTTTGTCCAAATATTTTATCTTTAAGGGCTAGTAATTTATCAGAACCTAAATCATGTGTTTTTGATAAAGATAACAATATCAATAAAATTATGTTTTTATTAATTTAAATATTTTTCTTACTTAATTTTACAAAATAAACCTTACTAAGGTGTTTCTTTTTGTGACTCTATATTAAATTTTTATATAATTTCGAGAATATTTTCTAAAACATTGAATCTACCGTTTTTGAGTGACTACAATCACTTTACATAATTATGCTCATGACTTGAATTTCTCATGAATACTTTATTTTCTTATTTCCTACATCATATTTTCTAAGTTACATGATGTACTGTTATTCCATGTCTTCAATAATTGGTCGAAAATCGAGATCTCACACATATGCCTTTCATGCTCCTCTAAAATTGTTTGCAAAGCTAGAATTGTCAGGATCTTGTAAGGGATTTAATAGGATTGTTTAGAATTTCCATATCTATTTATAGTACGGAAACCGCCTTGCAAGTTACAAACTGAGAGACTCTAATTAATTAATCACTAAGGTTTTAGATTTTTAATTTATTAACTTAGCATATAATATAAGTAACTATGGATATACAATATTTCATAATTCATTAGAACTGTAGAAAATTGATATTCCCTATCAAATAATAAGATAAAGTAGACACATCTTAAAATTCTAACAGTTAATAAGGTTACAAAATTTTAAACGATTGACATTCATTATATAGAATATTCTAAAATAGCCATGTAAGCTCTTTACTATTTCTATCTCTTCATACATCACTCACTCATAACACTCTACACTCAACTCCTTTCCTAATCCCAACTTAGAGGTCACTTACAAAAGAAGCTATAAAGGAATGAGTAAACTATAACTCAGTAAGTTTGTTCCCCACCATTATCGTTCAAGCAAGTTATTATACATTATTAGTACACATATAAGTCTATTTACACATAAAGTGAATACATACACGTTAAATGCAAGAAACACATTCATAGGAGTTTGAAACCATAGAAGATGTAGATTTACGTCATCTATGTTAAACCAATAGGTTCTTATTTGTGATTTTGATGAGAATAAATCTATATGTATCATGATTAATCAAATATTGTTATAAACTAATTTGCAAATTCTCACAAGAACTTTATCAATTATATCTTTTAAGGAAATACAATTAAACTAGGAAATATCTTTGCAACTTATTAAAATTGATTCTAATCTTATTGAAAGAAGAAGTGTGTATTTTGGCTATTTTGGTATGAACCGTTCAACTAGTTATTTTAGAACTAGATGGTTGGTTCCTTTATGTATTTTGTGATAAGTGGTAAGATAAGGACTGTGTGGTTGATTGGCTCTAGACCGTACAGCTGGTTGTTGAAGATTAGTGTAGTGTGTTGGATCATGCAACTGGTTATGCATGGACTGTCTAGCTGGTTGATGGAGGTTAGTAGGCTTTGTTGAACCATGCGATTGATGACTTGAAGACTGTCTAAATGGTTACCTCTTTTAAATGGACCATCCGATTGGTCTTACTTGAACTATTCAATTGGTTTACATAAAAATTAGTTGTTATAATGTATTTAATGTAGGTTGAATAGGACCGATGGTAGGATTTTTGCAAAGAGATATAAATGCTAGTTTAGGGGGCAATTAAAGGATAATTAATAGATTTATATTCTTGAAATTATTCCTATTATCTACCTATATTTCATTCCAATTGTTTTGTGCTCATTATTAGAACCAGTTGGTTGGTTCCTTTAAGTATTTTGTGATTAGTGGCAGGATAAGGATTGTATGGCTAATACACTCTAGATTATATAGCTGATTGTTGAAGATTAGTATGGTACGTTGGACCGTGCGGCCGGTTGTGCATAGACTATCCAATTAGTTGATGGAGGTCAATAGGCCTTGTTGAACCATACGACTAATGACTTAAAGACAGTCTAAATGGTTACCTCATTTGAATGGACCATCTGATAGGTCTTACTTAAACCGTTCGGTTGATCTATACAGAAATTTGTCGTCACAGTGCATTTAATGCAAGTTGAATAGGATTAACGGTAAGATTTTTGCAAAGGGATATAAATGTGAGTTTAGGGGCAGTTAAAGGATAATTAATAGAGTTATATTCCTGCAATTTTTCCTATTGTCTACTTATACTTCATTTCAATTGTCTTGTGCTCATTATTTGTAATCTTGTGTAAACCTTAGTATAGTGCCAAGCTTCATATCTACAATTTTTATTCAAGAGAGTACTATACTAAATAATAATGAGTTGTTGTGATTGAGGAGATCATTAATGTCAGAGATTAGGTGTAGACACTTGTATCTTTGAGATTGTTAGCAATAAAAATTATGTGTAAAGACCTTGGTAGAGGCATTGGGTGATCATAGAGAGTAGGAGATGGTCCAAACTCTATGTTAAAATTCCAGGTTTAATTTCTCTAACCCTATTTCCTTTATTTCTAGCACTTTTTATTGTTTTATTATTATCTTGATTAAATTTATTGTTAATTTATTTCAATATTGCATTCTTTTAGTTGTTTAAATAAAAAAATTGCTCTTAAAGTAATATTTGAGCTTTGAACTCAATTCACCCCACCCTTCTTGAGTTTCCATTATAGTATTTCAATCTACATAGTGATTATCACCTGTACTTACTCGCTTGAAGCACCTTGCCTTACTCATATGAGGTTGCCTGAGGACAATGTCCCTCTAGATGACATTTGACTATTACCTTAGTCAAGAAAGAAATACTAGTCAAAATAGGTAGGTCTTAACTAGGGCCATTCACTATCTAAGACCCTACGTATTGCGAACTGTAATCAAGAATTGATAAGGCTGGTCGCCGAATGGATCTAAGCTTGTAGAAAGCTTGAAAAAGGATTAATGGGGCAAAGTGCGAAAGGGCAAAAACGAAGAATGAAATAATAAGTAAAACCTATGAACAGCCCTAAAGGATATGATGTACCAACGGAATTTTTTATGCTTCACGGCTCAATTCGATATGATGTACGAATTGGTACGATAAAGTTACTTACCACCTAACCTTGCTTAAGGGAAAGGATAAGAGTGATGCCGAAAGTAATAAACAGTATTTACACAAGGAAGAAAAATGTACTTAAAGAGTGTATTAAGAATGATATGATCTTCTCATAGTTATAAGTATAAGGATATTTATATCCATAAGTTAGCACAACTTGCTTAAAAAGGAAAAGATAAAAATGGTATTTCCTGAGGAAGTAATATACAAGATACAAGAGGGTAAAAATGAATATACAAGAAAAACAATCATTAATGCAACGGATTCTACATACGATACTGTACATGTGGCGATATTACATTAGCGAGGTCATTAGAAGATGCAGAAAAAAAGTATAGATAGATGGGCTTATCAAAGCAAGGATGGCTGAGTCAGTTTGGACTCTTTCTCTCGACTTCTCAGCAAGGAAGATGTTAAGTAATTGGTAGACTCGGTGTTAGAGAGTAATCATCTACTTAGCATACTATAGAAAAATGGGCAGTCATATACCACAGCATAAAGGGTGACTCGACAAGAAGTACTCAGCCTCAGCTTCGACCTTGGTAGGAGTTGGTTGAAATAGAAGGATTTGTTGTACTAACCTCTCTAGTCCTCGAGCTTAGTTGTTGGTCAAGGTTTTGATAGCATGATTCCCATCATTTCTTCTGGGTTATTTTAGATTTGAGATCAAATCTAAATGGTGTTCATTCAGTTCTCCATCAGGATGATATGGACTGAGATCGGCAACATTGAAGGCATTAGAAACCCCATAGTCCTTGAGTAATTCCAGCCTATAGGTGTTGTCATTGATTTTCCAGAGGATTCTAAAAGGTCCTTCCATTCCTATAGATAATTTGTTCTTCCTCTTGTTTGAAAACCATTCCTTGTTGAGGTGCAGCCATACTAAGTCTCTCAGCTAAAATTGTTTGATCAACCTACCCTTGGTCTTTTCTCACATTTTCTAGTAGCTTGATCGACATGCCAAGTGACTTTGTCATAGGTGTGTTGAAGGGATTATACTCTGGCTATTGCGTCAAGGTCCTCTTATGCGGGTATTGGTATAAGGGTATGGTTGAGGGGCAACTCGAGATTGAATCCATAGACCACCTCGAAGGGAGTTTGCCTAGTAGTGTAATGTATTGTTTGATTATAGGCGAACTTGACTACTAGTAAGTAGATGTCCTAATTAACTAAGTTCTTGCCTATTGTAGCTTAGAGTAGTGATCCCAAAGTATGATTAATCACTTTTGTTTAGCCATCAATTTGAGGGTGACAAGAGGTACCTAAGAGTAATTTGATTACCAGCCAATGCCATGGGGTTCTCTAGAAATGGCTTAAGAACTTCAGATTTCTATTGGAAACTACACTTTTTGGCATGCTATGTATTCGCACAATCTCCTGCAAGAAAAGAGAAGCAATAGCCAAAGTGTCGTTAGTCTCGGTGGAGGGTATGAAGTGTGCCATCTTACTAAACCGATCTACAACGACCATTATAGAATCTTTGCCTCAAGCAGTTCGTGGCAGTCCAAGAACAAAGTCTATGCTCAATTCAGTCTACGGCCTTATCAAGATAGGTAAGGGCATTGCTTTCCCTTGTTCGGCTTGACACTTGGCCTTCTTGCACATGATACAGCTTTCTTGGCCAAAAGAATTGGCCATTTATTAGTTCACAGGTCCTTTCCCTAAAATGTCTAGAGAGGCCTCATTATGGGCTTCCCTGACTAATAACTCCCTTAGTGAATAAGTCGGCATACATAATTTTCCTCTTTGGAACAAGTAGCCATCTTCCTCATGATACTTATCCATTGTTCTCCTGTCGATGCATTGCGAAATTATGGGTCTAAAGTACGGTCCTCGATGTATTGCTCTTTGATACTTACAAACCCAAACAACCTGGTCTATAGTTTTGATAAAAGCGCATGTCTCCTCGAAAGAGCATTGGTAACTATGTTACTCTTACTCTGCTTGTATTTTATCACAAAATTGAATCCTTCAAGGAATTCAATCCATCTAGCTTATCGCTTTGATAACTTGATTTGATTTCAGAGGCACATCAATGATTTATGATCGGTATATATGACAAATTCTCTCGGTAGTAAATAATGTTGCCATATTTGCATTGCTCAGATCAGTGCCAAAAGTTCCTTGTCATATACGAAGTAATTCAGCTGTGATCCTTGGAGCTTCTCACTGTAAAAGGGAATTGGTTAGCCTTCCTACATTAGGACAATACTTATTCCAATACTCGATGTGTCGCATTCTAGCTTAAAGATTTTGTCAAAGTCAGGTAGCACTAGCACGAAGGTGGAGGTCAACCTTTTTATTACCTCAACAAAGCTCCTCTCCTCCTTTTCTCCTCATCAAAAGTCAGTGTTTTTCTTCGTTAGTTCAATATGTTAAAATTTCTGATGAATCTTATATAAAACAAAGCCAATCCGTGGAAACTTCTTATGTCGGCACAAATAGTAGGAATTGGCCAATCGACAATTGCTTGGATCTTCTCATCATTGACTCGTAAACCTCCTCCACTAATAATATAACCCAAGAATACCACTTCCTCCTAGTAAAAGCAACATTTCTTTAGATTATCGAATAGTCTTTGAGATGTTTACGGTGACTCAGCATGTTGGCATTATAGACTAAGATGTCGTCAAAGTATACTACTACACACTTCCTAATGAGATGTCTTAGTACATAGTTCATTAATCTCATGAAAGTACTTGGAGCATTCACAAGCTGAAGGGCATCACCATGCACTCGTAAAGTCCATGTCGAGTTTTAAATGCAATCTTCCATTTGTCACCTAATCTCATGCGGATTTGATGGTAGCTAGATTTAAGATCAATCTTACTAAAAATATAGGCTTCACTTAGTTCATCCAACATGTCTTCTAGCCTCGAGATTGGATACTTGTATTTAATCGCCATTTTGATCACAGATCAACTATCTACACACATTCGCTGGATTCCATCCTTTTTTAGCACTAAAAGTGCAGGTATAGCACAAAGGCTAAGACTCTCTCTTACATAATCTCTCTCCAACAACTCATTGACTTGACGTTGGAGCTCAAAAACTTGCTTAGGATTCTTCTGATAAGCTGGCTTATTCAGTAGTACAACGTTGGGTACTCAGTTAATGCAGTGCTTTATGCTTGGAGTTGGGGGATAACTGTTTTAGGAATAGGTCGGCATATTCTCCTAGCAACTCCTTGACCTCTTGGGGTAACTTATCCCACTCCTTCATTTCTAGTAATTGCTTGACCAACATGAAGGTCGACTCATTAACTTGTCCCAACAACTCCTTGACCTCTTGAGTAAGAAAGGAGCATTACATATCACCAGAGCCTTCTTCAATTTGCAAGCATATTTTGTCTATAACTTATTAACTTCTCTCGATGGCATCGGATTCAGTGTAATCTTCTGATCATCCTTCTTGAACATATACATGTTCCTATAGTCGTCATATATAAACTCTTTTGTCAAACAACTATGACTTACCTAGCAATACATGGGAAGCGCACATATGTAGCACGTAACAGAGAATTTGGTCAAAGTAATTCCTTATAGTGATCAGCAGCAATATTTGCCGGTGATATGTAATGCTCCTTTTTTACTCAACCAATGTAACTTATATAGCCTCGGATGTGCAACAATTGACAACTTCTGTTTTGAAACAGCTACATTGATGTAGCTTCTACTATCCATGATGAGGGCGCACATTTGATCATTCACTTTATAGGTAGTATGGAACAAATTCTCTCTCTACTCCTCATCTTGTGAGGGTTTCATGTTCATAGTACATTGGACAACTATGAGTAACTGATCTAAGTCTCAGGAAACACATTCTCCTTAATCAGCTCTTTCTTGACACTTTCTTTCTCGACAAGAACCTCCTTCTCGGATGTCTCTCCACTTTTAGCTTTGGGATGTCTCTCCTTATGACCATTGTCCATTAATTTGAGCATTGAGCAGTTATGTGTTCGAACTCTTAGCACTTGACGCACTTAATTTAGTTGATCTTCTTACCAGACCCTTGTCCCTTCTCATATGTTCAAGTCAGTACTACATCATCTGGTCAACCTTTTTGCTTAGCTCTTACATCAATCTTCTTGCTCGACTCTGTACTCAACTAAGCTTAGTGACTTACTTATTTGGGTCGGCTAGTCGGCATCTTCGCTGTTTCTCAACTCTTCCTTTGCCTCTTTACGTATTGGGCAATGCTAACAGCTTCATTCATTGTATCAAATCGTTGGAGCTCCACAACGTCCTAAATGTCTCTTCTCAACTTGATAACGAACCTTAAGACTGTTTGAGCTGGTGATTCCTCCACTTCGCAACGCATCATAAGCATTTGAAACTCTTGAATATACTCGTCAATAGTTTGGCTTCCTTATCTTAGCTCCTGAAGTCAAGTGAACATATGTTGGAGATATGTTTCCGGCACGAATCTGTTTCTAAGCACTCTCTTCATCTTAGGCTAAGTGTTAATCTCTCAGTACTCCTCTCGTCTTTTCATAGCCTAAAAATTCTTCCATTACATGGTGGCATATCCAGAGAACTTAATAGCAACAGTTCTTACTTTTTCATAATCATCATATTGATAGTAATCAAATATACGCTTGACCTTCTCTTCTTAATCTAGATACTCATCAACATTCCCAGATCTATTGAAACTTGGGATCTGAAGCTTCATATGGTCAGATGCTTTGGGGATTCATATATGCTCCTCTTTAAGATATTCCTCTTTCTCTTCATTAAGCTTTCTCAGGTTTATCCTTCGCCTTACTTGTTTGCCAACTCCTCCACTTCGAACGAGTTGAGCTAGATCCTAATCTTTAACAAGTTGAGTAGATTGTGAAGTGTTTTACATGATCTTAATGGGTCCGTAAGACAGCACATGAATAGCTCGAGTTAGATCTATTAAGTGGTAAGCTACCTCATCAAGCCTCTCATCAGTGTTTTTAAGTTCCTTGAGATTGTTGTCTAAGGTGGATTACTTCACTGTCACCACTAGTACCAACATTCATATTTGAGTCTGTCATTTTTCCTCACAAATTCAAAGATCAAACAAATACTTTAGAAAGTAAACAACTAACAACAAAGCAATCAAAAGAACACAATAACTTGCCCTATTTCATACGTGCTAAACAGAGTATAATAGAATTTCAAAAAAGAACTACTACAATTCACACATAGAGATTAAAAAAAATATATCAGAATCCTCTTTCAATTAATAACCTTGTTGTATTTCAATCCTTGAACAATCTAATAGGGACTGTCAGAAAACATACTGCTTAAATCTTAATCACTCAATTTTCCAAATCTAATTCTTGAGCATCCTAAAAAATATACCAACTTAAATCCCCATGGACTTTACCATTTTAGTGGAACGAAATTGAGTATATTTTCCTAATATTCCCAATAAAGTGAAGTTAGGCCTTCTTGCAAATTTATCCAACTTAATTTGTTCAAGTTAATTAGAGAAAGACTTAGAAACAATAGCTGAATACATTATCGAATGCAAATTGTGATGTTCTAATGCTTGTTGATATACATTCGGACAAGCTCACGCTTATTTTCTTCTAAACACTTCTTTTCTTTATAACATCCTACATATTTAAAAATCATATTAAGTTCATATGTATCTTTTTGTTATCATCAAAATATATTAGGAGAAAACTCAACAAATTTAAAATAATCAAGGACTGAAACAATTTAAATAAAAGGTTAAGGATTGATTCATAAAAATGTGAAATATTAGGAACTTTTTTGCACTTTTCTCTTCTCTTTTTTCTTTTCTTATTTTTATTCTTCTTCTTATAGACTTGTATTTTTATAATATTGTTTTCTTTTATATTAGGAACAATTTAAGTAAACAAACATAGATGAAGAGTTTACATAGAATTGTTATAAATATTTTTAATATTTTGGAATATAGAATATATAGTTATTCATCATAATGGGATGTAATAATGGTAGTTATAAAATGTCTTTATCTCGTCCTAATACGCGTATAAGATAGTGCATTTTAAACTATGAAACTATTAATCTTTTCCATGACACATAGGAAGAGTTGCAACACTTTTGCAAAAACATCTTATTTATCATTAATTATTAAGCCATTCAATCATTCTTAAATAATCTTATGAAATTTAGAGAAAATGTGTTCTATAAGATAATTATAATTACATATTCAAATAAGGGATAGGTTGTTGATTGTGGGTATTTTCTATTACATGATTATATTCCATCTCTCCAATTGCACGTAAGGAGCATAGTTGGGCATGTTAGCGATTCATCTAATGCTTATAATTTATTTTCCTTACATGTTTACAAAAGGTTGCCAAAACTCCATTCTTTTATCTATACTAGTAGCTTGTGCAACCATAATGCATGTGCTAATGACATCAACTGAAAAAAAATAAATCCATATATTTTGCTTTATTTTATTGCTTAGTTACTTAAATTGATATATGCAACAAAGATTTTATGCCTCCATTTAATTAAAAAATAAATAAATAAAAAGAAATTTTAGTCTTTACACATTTAACATATATTTTCTTGAAAATATAAATATTTCGAAATTTAGAAATGGAAAAAGTTATCTATTAAAGAGAAACAAAGAAAAGATATTGGTGATAGAGATAAAATGTGGAAGTTAATTGAAAATGTTCATTTTTATTATTTTAGTTGGCAGACTGATTAGAAGGGAAAAAATATTTGTAATTATTTTGTGTGTAGAAGTGGAATAATAAAGTGGGAAACATAAGGGTAGGGGTGGGGGTAGAGGAGAGAGAATAAAGCTAGGTAAGGATAGGTGGGAAGAGAATGGGGGAGGCATGGGTTAAAAAAATATACCCATATTATAAGTTATTCTATAAATTTAATAATTTAGTTTAAAGTTAGTTTTTATATTGTAAGATTTTATTTGGAGAGTGAAGTGGTAATTTTAAAAGAGATGGTTACTTAAGGCCCTTGGGCTTTAATAATATACTAGCAAATAATGTACCTATGATATATGTACTAAAAAAAAATTAAATTAAAATCCTTAAAATTTTTTTTTTCATTTTTTTCTATTAAATTATAAAATTTTCAATTTCACAATCAGTTTTTAAAAAATTCTGGAATTTATTGATTATATAAGGCATTTTTATTTAAGTTAGTTATTTTTATTACATTGCTTATAATAAATAATGTATTTTAAGGAAAAAATATGTGATTTTATTATTATCTTATTGTGTATTGAAGAAATGAAAAACAATATATTAATTGTATGTTACATAAAATGCATTTTAGGGAGAAGGTAAATATATAATTATGTTATTGTCGATATTAAGAACATATACTTTCACAGATTCTTTAAACTAAAATATCAATCTATATTGCTTATAACATATGCATTTTTGGGAAAAGAAAAATATATAATTATGTTATTATCATATTATGTATCAAAGAAATAAAAAATTAATATTCATAAAACAAATTGATGTATATCAAAACCAAAGGTTACATGATTTTAGAAAAATCATTTTAGTAATTCCATTTTTCTTTAATAAGGCTTTTAGCCTAAATAGGCTATTAGCGAATATTTGCTTTTGAAATCGTATATTACATATAATTATATATGATGCATTTAGAGAAAAGATAAATATATGATTATGTTATTATCGATATCGAGAATATTCACTTTCACAAATTTCGTAACTGAAATTTTAATCTACATTACTTATAACATATAATACATTTTAGGGAAAAAATAAACATAATAAAGTTTCATTATTTTTTCTTTTAATCTTTTTGGTATTTTATCAAGTAAGATATAAAACAAAATATAAAAGCATAAGATTTATAAGATATATAAAAATAAATAAAAGTTGCTCATTATCCATATAGAGGTGTGTAAGTTACTGAAGAGAGAGTAGAAGAGAGATGTGGGGTGCAAGTAATAGGAAAAAGTGGAAAAGTGGTAGAGAATAGGAAAGAGAAAAAAATTGTATAAAAAAATAAGTAGAAAAATGGATAAGGAAAAAAAGGGAAAGAAGAGAAAGTAGACAAATTTACCTATTATTTATAATATTAATAGTTTATTTTGTTGATATTTTTTTTTTTGTTAAATAATAGTAAATGGAGGGTAATTATGTAATTTTAAGGATAATGGTTACTTAAACCTTCATGGACTTTAATAATATAAATATAGATATATAGATAAATCAACATTGATGCTAGATCTATACTTGTTTCATGACATGAATTCTTTATACAAATATAACTACAAGAAGATTAACAATGTAATTTTTAGGTAGACACATGTTGATACTATTGATGTTGTGTGTGAATCTAAAAGAAGGATAATTTCTTGAGGCAATAAAATGAAAATTAAAACATAACAAAGAATAATATTTTGTGAAGTATCGAATAATTTATGTGTTTCTAGCAATATCCTCAGTTTACTCATGCATGGTTTAATATGTATATATATACATATAGAGGAGGTACGCTTTAGAAATTTTAATAAGTGCCGTTTGATAAATTAAATACTTAAACACTTGGTTTACTTATTTTTCAACTTTATAATCAAATAAGGGCATATGTAATATTTGTCAAAGGACTTGCAGCAGATTTATTTGGTGCACATGGCGTGAAGGGAAGAATGTAGAAGGAAATTATTTGAAATGTTTGTATTGGAGATCACATAGTGGTGTTTGTCGCCATAAGTTTGACTATGAAAAATAGGTGTTTGCATTAAACTTTCATTCAAAGTTATAAATGCATCAAACGTGGCTAGAAAAATAAATAGAGGTTGGAATGTTCTTTTATTCTTATCGGTTCTTTGTGCTTTTATGTCTCAAAGAATTTGACTTGAGCAAGTTCGTTATCTATGGTTATTTACTTAAGTGGGCATACTAGATTATTAAATTCTTGGGAGAATTTCAACTAACATACTTTGTGTAAAATTGTTACTATGGTAATGGAGTATGTCAAAAATGAGTTAGGATTAAGAGTGTATATTCTATCTATGTATAAAGTTGTCATTTTACTGAGGTTAGATTGCAAAAAAACCCTCTTATATTTGCTTAATATGTGTTTAGACTCCTCATGTTTAAAAGTGAGCTTCTAAAACCCTTACCCTTTGGAAAGGGTAAATCAAACCATATTTTTTAAATTATTCTTTAAAAAATAAAAATAAAAATATTAAAATCACATTTTATTGTACTTATGTGTTTTCTTGTGCAATTTTATAGGTGTTGCTCGATTTTCTTTTTTAGTTGTCATTGCAAAAAAAAAAAAAAAAAAATGGTTCCCCTCTTTTAAAAATATTATTATTGAGTTGAATAGAGAAAATTTCACTAGTAATAATTTCAATACTTAGCATCATAAAGTTCAATATATCCTCGAGAAATATGAAGTGTTGGACCATGCCATGTTAGATTATCAACTCCCCAAAAAATTAATATGTTAGCATAGGATAGTTTTTTTTTTTTTTTTTAATATTAAAAGCCTCTTAATGAGAATATTACTTAATATCTTTTTTCTTTTTTTGCCAAAGAATATTACTTATTATCTTGAAATTAGAATTGAAGAAATTGCACATGATGAATATTTTGAAGATTTCAACCAGACTTCAATACGAATGCCTAGGAAAGATTTTGAACATGATGATGTAGACTTGTTCTCAAAGAATGTGAAATGAGAAATCTTAAAATTCCTAAACAAAGCTAAATTATAAGCACTTATAAACCACAAATAAGATATCTCTCCAAATATAAGTTTACGAAGAATTAATGGTGATGGATAATGGGAATCATCAATATATATACATTTGTCAACTTCAATATATGAAAACCATCATGCATCAAAACTTGATCAAATTTCACATGCCAATCTTTAGGAGTTTGTTACAAACCGTTAAAGATTTAAAAAGTATACAAACCTTATTTTCTTTCCTAAAAACATTGCAACCTTTAGGTTACACCTTGTAAATTTCTTCTTCCAAATCACAATTTACAAAAATAGTTTTAACATTCATTTGTTGAATAAAAATCTTATTAATGGAATTTATGACAATCAAAGCTCAATCTAATAAAAGAAACTCTATTCACAATGGTAAAACTTTCAAAATAATCAACATTTTGTTGTTGATTAAAACATTTTGTGACTAACCTACTTTAAATTTTCAATTAATCCACCAAGATCATTCCTTCTTTTTAAAAATCCATTTGCAACCAATAAATTTGATTTTGGGACGTAAGTTAATCAAAACCCAAACCTTATTTCATCCAATAGAATCAATTTCAATTTTTCCGAAGTAATGAATTTAAAGAAGAAATAGTATCATAATAAGTTAAGGGATCATTAGTAACAAGATAAGTACAAAAATCATTTCCAAACGTGCTTTCTTTCCATTGTCTTTATCCCTTCTCAACTCTTTAGGAGAATTTTCAAAATTATTTTCTATGGTGCATGAAAAATAAGATTACTCCTTAACTCTTCAAAATACTTCCAAAATTATTTTCAAATGGTGTACCAAAAATGACATCAGACTTATAAAGAAAAATATTTTAAAAAATTCAGCATTTTTTTGTCTTAACATAGTTATATCACAATCAAGCATATTACTTTTTGAAACAAGAAATCTATATGCAACATTATTATATTGAACATACCCAACAAACATAAAATTGGATGTTTTAGAACCTGTTCCTAGAGTCGAACATCATAACCTTATAAAGACAACCCGCATTTTTCAAATACTTTAGGTTAGGCTTATAATCTTTTAGAAATTCATTTTCTAATATAATTTTCTATTTTGCAGGTGACACACAAATGAAGTGGCAGATTAATAGGAACAGAAGAACTAAAGAGCAAGGCGTTTATTATTTCTTCTAAGGTTTTATTTTTCCTTTCTAATATATCCTAGGTTAATATGAGAGAATAGTTTCTAATTATTCCTTCTTTTTCTTAAAAATCATTAAAAAGAGTATATCCACCGCCTCTATCTAATCTCCATTTGTTTAATTTCCGAAGAGTTTTCTTTTTCGTTTTGCATTGTCCAGTATATAATTCTTCTTTTCTATTTATCTATAGGCCCCATAGTAGTTTACATTATTAAATATCCTTTCATTGATCACCTTAATTGTACATCTACTCTTTTTACAATATATATTACCTAGCATCTTTATTTTTTATACATGTTAAATAGTAATGTAAACTCAAGCTTTTAGTTTTTACAAACCATTTCATGTGTCATTTGATTATTCTAACAACGAATTGATATTATTATATGTACATGCATCACTTGTCTATTTGCTTGTTAATTACAATAATGCGTGAACAAATAATCATTAAATAATGAAGCACAGCTTGGAGTTAAAAAAGAAAAAAAAAAAAAATTGGTTGCTGCCGCATGATACATACATAGCTGCAAGTACAAGATATTATGATGTTTGCACTTGGAAATTTACATATTCAATGATGTCGTTAAGATGCAGAGTTAGATTTGGTATTCAATTGAAAGGGAAATAAAATATTGCAGGTAAGATATTTGGCAAGTGAATATTTGGGAAAAAAATAAAAAAAAAAAGATCTGCAGTCTTTGGGGTGCCATTACTGCAAGTTTCTCGTGTAGGGATGAAAGATTCGGAGCTTAACATTGTTTAATCCATGCTTTCTTTATTCTGGAATTGAGAAAATGGTGTTACTAGAAGTCACGTTTTCAGAGACGAAGCTGCAGCAACTACCTACGGTTTGAACTCAAGATGATTGCAACGTGTGGGCTAGTATTCTTCTACCAGAGTGAACAAATCTCCCAATGCATGTTGAGAAAAATTAATACATGAAGTATCGGTGGTCAAAAGTGGGTTATTATTCTGCATGGAATATTAATTCGACATGATTTACGATTGAAAAGAGAAATATTAAGGTGGGGTTACGCTAGTGGAAAAGAGCGTCTGATGAATAGATAGGATCAACATAAGCATGGCGCTATGGCTTCAATTCCTACGCTTATAATCAAAAGTGAAAAGAAAAGAAGAAAAAAGCTTGAGAATCATAGTAAATAATCAAATTTGGCCCTAATAGGTTGTGCTGGTCATGAAGCAATTGCTTTTAACCAGAATTCTATTCCCTTCGAAATGAAAATATGCATGGTATATAAATGGAATTGTGTATCTTAGCGGAATGAAATTGGATAATCAGTTGAAGTCACTAATGCAGAGTTGATATATGGAACACAATTCAATAAGATAGATCATTCACATAGAAAAGAAGAATCATCTCCCATGAAGAAAGCTGTCTATCAAAGAAGATTTACTTAACATATTACTTTAAGGGAAAAATCACTCCAGCAAGTCTAAAGCAAGATGCACAAATCAAATGATGCCATGAGCTTCGACACTAATGCATATATGATAAATAAATTTTTTGTGCTGACCTAAACTTGCATACCATGATTTCTCAACAAAATAAAGTCTCTAGCAATGCAAGGACACTTGACAGTGATGTAGCTGCTTATAGTTGGTGTGCACTAATCATTGACTAACCTCTTATGGCATGCAACTAATGCCTAAAATACTTAACTCCATCCAAATAATTTTATTCGAGAGTAAAATATAGAGAGCTAAAATTGTTGTATTAATATATAGGGCTAAATCCATTATGTATTTGGCTTAACTCCTTAGCTTAATTAGCTTATAAGAGAGATTATTAGACCGATTCGTCCACTTTTAACTTTTCTTAAGTAAGGTCATACACTCATAAAGAACTCTACTAGCCTTGAGCTCTTAGTAATCTTATACAAGATATGCATGAAACAAGCAAGCTCTATTTCAATCATCAATGACAACATGATTTGACAAATGTTATCAAGTCCAAAAGCCTATTCGACACAATTGTAGAGATTAGAAAAACAGTATTCCACTATAAAACTTTTGCTTTGTAAGATCAAACAAGTGTTCAAGAAAGAATGATTTCACTTGCTTAAGAACTAAAAGGTCAACACCTAATGCTCCCTAAGCTCCCTTATCCATCATTTATGAATACTAGACTTTAAGATTGCTTATTCTTCCTCGCTATCATTCATGTATCATCTCCATTTGCCACTTTGGGGTTTCATGTAACATCAAACTCACATAACATGTACGTAATTGCTCTAGACCCCAACAACTATAGAGTATACCTCTTATTATGATGAAATTCGATTATTAATTAATCTTTTAATTTTATTCGTTAAACTTTCTTTTCTCCATAATAAAATTAGATTACCAAGTAATACAAAAGTGATGAGATTTTGAATTGGCTTTTCTTTGTGATGTTTTTTTATTTTCATTTTGCCACTCCCATTGTTATTTATGATGAATTTCATTTTAAGAGGATGAATTCATTGAAGACATAAGAAAATCAAATCAAGAGAGATTAGAAACCTAACTACTCTAATTTCTTATGAAAAGAGAGAGAGAGAGAATGGAAAAATGCATTTGCTTGGAGAAAATCGAAATGCTCACATGTAAGAAGGCATGACGTGCCTAAATGGACAATCACTAGGATACCAATCAAGTTGCGAGTCTCAAATTAGCCCTTCCAAAATAAAAGATAATGTAGCATAGAAGACATGAGGATTTTGGTAAAACATGCACCACTTTGCAGATATATTACGTACCATGAATCAAGAACATAACTTAGTTCTTGCTTTCATGTGACATACAATGCAAGAAGCTAAAGTCAGTCACCACAACCTTTGTTAAGGGTTCATAAGAGAATGAAATTTGATAGTTAAGACTCACAAATAAGGAAAAAAATATTCTTCATTTGATAATGACTTGCAACTACTTACATTAGGGCTATTTATAGTAAGCCTTTAGAGTTAAGATAAAATAGAAAAAGTAAAAGTAGTACAATCCCAAATGAGTAACTGTATGATCATAGTACTAACAAAAGGCCATAAAATATTAAAGGGCAAGCAAAAGAATAATAAGGAAGTATATTGCTATTTAATTTGTCCACAACATGTCTGCTTACAACTCGACTAGTAACTTGTTGTTTGAGGTAGTTTATGAAGTCAATGCCATACTACTAATGGGTATGATCTCCGTTTCAAATCTCTAAGGGAGAAAGTCTAGAGGGAGCAAAACGAGTTAAGGAACTTAACAAGCTACACTAGAAAGTTACCCAATAGCTTTCAAAGACGGTGACCAAGTAGAAAGAGATCGAAAATTGAGAAAAGAAGGCTACGAATTTCTACTTAGGAGACTAACCATGGATATACCTCTGTAAGGACAGGTTCCCAAGTCATAAGAGTCATAAGTTGTCATCCCAAGCTAATGGAACATTCAAAGTGCTAACAAAGATCAATGACAATATGTATAAGATAGAATTGTTTTAAGGATATAGTATTTCCTCAACCTTTAATGTGTCCAAACTGACCTCTTATGTCCCAAATGAAGCTATGGCCAATGATTTGAGGCCAAATCTCCCACAACCTTGGGGAGCCTATAAGAATCTGACCTCTCTACATCGTTTACTAAGCTCTAGACCACGCACTCAAGGTAAACTCTAAGACTTTTAGAACTTGGTGTTGAGAATTCTAAGTGGTTGGCTTATTGAGAGTGAACTAGACAATATCTAAGGATTACATCTCTAGCATCTATAGAACTATTTCACTCTCATTTGAGTTGCAAAGCCCAACCAAATAAGCAATGCTCATCTGTTCACAAAGTGTAAACAGCTTAGGTATTCCTACCTACTTATTCTTTAACTAGAATCTAAGCTAACTAGCTCGTTATTCGACCTATTTGCTAAAGATCATCCCATTTAACCTAAGAGCCATCGCCATACAACTTTGTTTGTTTTTGTTAAGAACCCAATGACTAGATGCCACATATTCTGATAATCAAATGCTGTGCATGATCCTAGAGATATTTCCATCTTTGTTCCTTTACAATTATACCCTTTTGGACATGTAATTTAGTTATCTTCTATAAGATACCTTTTTTGTCTTTTTATCTTAGTAATTAATCATAAAGGAACACATATAAATAGTTCCTCTTCTTGTAATGTAAACATCATCTTTCTCTCTAAACTAATGAATATTGCTCTTGTTTTCTTATGGCCTAAAACTCCAAATAAGCTCTTTTCTTTTATCTAATTCCTTTAGTAAGAACTAGTGGGGCGATCCCTTATGCCCGCATTTGTGAGTCATATTAAGTGCTAGTTTAAGCTTATGTGTGAGTTGCGGTGAGTCATGTCCTCGATTCAGCTCTCAAGTTTCGTTAACTTCTTTTTACACTTTCTACTCTATAAGGACCCTTTTATACACCTTGGTAAGCCTAGTGATAGCTTATTCCCAGGCACATTATAAAATTTCTTAAATCATGAATATTTATGTTTTATCTTCTTCGAGCTCTATCAAATATGAAAATTTACCACAACATGTGAGTTATTTACATAGGTGACCGTACTCTTGGGTTATTGGAGCTATTGAAATTACTATTTGCAAATTCTCTACGTTGGCAAGCGATAGACGCGCATCATGTGATGGTGTGGCCCCAACCACAAATTGAAATAAACTGAATTGTTTTTTCCATTATCAAAAAGTTTACAAACCAAATAGTATGGCTAGAGTTAAAAAAAAAAATGAACTATAATATACGATTTAGTATAATTCGAAAGGTGAACCATATACCGAACCTTGGCTACTCCTGATACATCTTGCCATGTTGTCCTCATACGTAAAGAAACTATGTCATTTCGTAAGAACTGAGGAACATATTAATGGAAGTGTTGTTAGTTTTACGCTGAAGTCTGTGGTGTGGCTAAAGTCCATGCTCATGGCCAAAACCTAACTTACCATGGTGTTACTGCAACCTGCATTGGTGTTTAAGATTGGTAATAAGGCAGGTGGCTAGTATTTGGGGTCATACTAAGGTTTTCGAAGAACGTAGGACATTTTTGTCATCTCAATCACTATGCTAATGCCTTGTTTGCTTGAAGGGACTTGTTCGAGCACTTTGAAGGTCTGAAGCTCTATTATGGACCACGTGAAACCAACCAAGTTACTGACCAGTTGCCTGAGGATGCACTACTTATTACTAATGAAGCCTATCTGATGCTAGTACCACCTTCTAAGGTTTTTAATGTATTAAAAACTGACATGTGTGCTAATGCCTATGTAAGAGAGACTAAGTCCTTTACGTTTTGTCACTTTGTATGTTTGAATTATTTCTTAAAATTATATCACCTAAGTTTCGCTTCATTATAAGAATGATATATACTTCTAAGTGACATTTACGAGCATATTTCCCAATCAGTTCCATATTGGAAGTTGGTACATATGGAGCAAACGGAAGCTTACTTCACTTTGTAAAGGTACAAACACATACATTGCTAAGGTGCACTATAAAAAATATAATACATAATTCATCCGATTCACATTGCTCATGACCACCTTGTGTTATTGTACAAATTTTGATTTACAATGATAGAAAACATATGTACATTCTCATCTATCGCTGCCAATGAAATATTAAATTTTGTAATAATTTTACTCTAGTAACTCGCAAGGAATATGCTGATCTTCGCTCCTACCACTTCCCCAATCAGGATTTGCAACCAACGACCTTTTAGCACATGACTTCACATTTCAACAACTTATAAAGGTTGTGTCTTCTTTATAGGATATAGCATTTTATATTTATATAGAAAGAGCATTAATAACCCTATGAAGCCAATATGTAATATATATTCATACAACTAAACAATAGTTTGAACATTATATCTACAAAAATCTCTAAAATCATATCTTCTTTTTCTTTTCTTTTTTTTTTTTCTGCCAGCTGAATACAATAGTGGTGAGTACATGACCTTAATTCCATGTAACAAGTAAATTGCAAGGGCATCAATAATAGCGACGGCAGTACAGGAAATTAAGCACCACCAACCCCCCCTATTCATGATGAGAAACCAAATTATCGATAAGGAGAAAGGTACACATATGAATCCCAAGACGGAATAAGTTGAGAATAGAACCCTTATTTAGTTGTTCCATTCTTTTGAGTGGAGCTACGATTGCCGTGAAGCCTGCAGTTCCAATTATAGATATGGCAGCAACGATCAGTCCTTTGAGTAAGGTATGGAATGGTTATCTGGCCTGTAAGTTTGGAATCTCAGCTCTCAGCTTCTTTATTTAGGATTTCTGGTTTTCTTCATGGGTTCACTTATTTGGATTAATATTTCTTTCTCGACTAGAGTAATAGTTGAATGTTGTTTAGAGAGATGATGCCCTCAAGCTACCTCATGCAATTAAGGTATAGTACTCTATATGGGTAAGTGTGAAGGATAGTCAATATGTAGACGATATAAATCTATACCTTCCATAATTTCAAATTCCTATGGATATATTACTTATATTCATTGCATCTACATTTATTTCATGTATAGATAAATTACATGTATGCTAATAATATTTGATAACTTACTTGAACAGTAGTAGTGATAAAAAAACTCACTGAGCTGTGATTTGTTAATTCACCTATAGTTTCTTTTACAGATTTATTTAAGTTGAGACTGGGATGAATTTCGAGTACTGAGTGCAAATTAAAAATAGGTTCAATAATGTTAAAGTTAATTAATAAGTGTATAGCTGGTATAAGGACATTTTATGTAGAAAATATTTATATATTAAGATTATGAATAATTTAGTAATTCTTATAATTTATAAAACCAAGTTACTCTATCTTATTATTTGATAGAGGATAACAATTTTATAGAATTTTGAGAGACCGTGGAATATTAGATATCCAAAGTTATTTACATTTTAGATTACATTGATTGAATAAAAATTGAAAGCCTTAATAATTAATTATTTAGAGTCACATATAATATGAAAATTTTATGTAATCCTTCTAAACCCCCCTTAGGATCACGACACAAATAGGCTACCTATAAGCACAATTAAATACAATATTAACCCTCTAAGTACTATCAAATGGTGATTCAAAATATTGTAATGTATTGATCCCTAACTTACTTAAACATCCCATTTGCTCATTAGGGTATAACTTGTGTTGTAGCATTACTGTTAGTCCCTAAAATATAAATATCATTTTAGTACTCATGCGACTACTATATATAAGCTTTATTCTGTAACTCAAATTATTATCTTTAGTTTAGGGGTCTACTATATTTAGTTTATCCAAATTTTAAGTCTCTTGTAATCAGGCTTGCATTTAACTAGTCTCTAATTCAGCTCCTAATTATGATTTACTCCTAAGTCTTTGAAATTCCTTTTGATCCATTCACTAAAATTTCACTAACAACATTTCAAATATGTAAAGTCTTTGATTTAGTTTCTAACGAACATCCTAGTTCACTCTATATGCCCTATCTCTAATTTAGCTTTTGAATTAGCCTATGATCCTTACATATTCTATATTTTACCATAACTCCCCACAACTTTTATTCATAACAAGAATCAAAATACATAACCCAACACCTCTTCAATTTGAATCAAATACTCCTTACCTAGTATTTCAACACTTCACATACTACACATAGATCAACACCATGCCTACATTATTCAAATGCAACAATCCCAATACTACAAATTTCATCTCTCAACATCATTCAACATTACAATATACATGAAAATCTATCAAATTAGAATCTAGATCATTTTCTTGGAAAATCATTAAGTATACTTTAATAAGTAGCTATTTTAATAGGATTTTAGGGCCTAAAAATTAGGTAATAACATGAAAAATAATTTTCACCAAAAAAAAAATTTCATAGTAATTTAATACACATCATAAGTGTTTCACAGAAAAATTTTGAAGCAGCAACAACAATAATAGGGTTTTTAGAAAAAAAAAATAATATCGGCTCGAGTTTAGTGATTTCTAAAGGATGATATATTTTGGGAGTTAATTTCATTAAAATAATATTTTTCTCAAAAAATATATACTAAAATATGTTAGAATACAATTTTTCATAATTTTTGAACAAGAATTACAATTTTTAACAATTTAATGAAAATCAAATTACTTTTTGAAACTCACTAGAAAACCACCTTGCAGCTATCTTCAGCTACCCTATGATTGTCAACCCAACCAAGCATGGGGTCCACTATAAGGTTGTCATCTTAGTTTCTTCCTAGGTCCCTATCTTGTACACGTACTCTGATTTAGCTTTAAAATACACTATTTTTGTATATATTTTTGAAAAATCTTTACCACTCTCTTAAGCCTCTATAATTTTCCTAATAAGTTCAATATCTAAACAAAACTAGGAGAGGGTGCTCTAAATTTATAAGAGAGGGTTGAGGTCAGTTGATAAATTTCCTAACTCTAAGTATCCTCATATCACGCTAATCCTATAATATTAGGTATCAATTACCCTACTAAGCTCCTTTTCTTTTTCTTATAATATCTTACACATCTAAGATTAAGTGCCACAACTTACCACTTGAATTTTTCATATTTTTTTAATTAATTTTTCTATATTTATTTTAGTATATATTAGGTATTTTAAGTAATTTCGGGCATTTTTATCAATACGTAAATTCATATCTAATGCAAATAAATGCTCAAAAATATTATACATGTCACTTTATAATTTTTAGTATTCATATATTTTATCTCTAACGATTTATTAATTATCAATAACAAGTAAAATACGTATATCCTACAAATATAATATTTAATTATTTAACTATTTTATTTCCTTAAATCCAAATTCATGGGCCTATTTTTACTAATTTTTCTAACTTTATAGTAAAATTCAAGCTCAATCAGACAACTTTCACAATTGCCTTAAATTTTACGTACCAATTTAGAAATATCCAATTGTGGGGCTTACAAAACTCATTTTATATCTTACAAATTCAAACCATTCCTATTGTCCTTTATCTTTTTTGTTTCACTGATGCTCCTTTCCTCTATCTTTCTTTTTTCCTTTTTTAGGGTAAATTTCCCCACCTTTCATGTGGTTCTAATTTTTCTCATTTTCATTGATTAAGCAACCGTCTTACAGATATTAGATTAATGGTTTATGAATTTTCATCTAGGTATATTTAGTTAATTTCAATAAAGTCATATTGCTTTTGCAAAAACTTGCTTATAAGTACTTTATTTGTACATTTTTTAATATCGATTTGTAAATATATTTGTTTAGTTTATTTCAATGTACCCCTATTTTTTCAAATTGTCAAATATTTAAATTTTGACTTTAATGAACCGTTCACTTTGCTAAATGTAATGGGTAGAAATAGATTTGCAATTAATATAGAATGGATTAAGGAGGGAATGACTATTACATTGCTTAGTTGGACAAAATAGGCAATGAGAAATAGACCCTAGTAAGACTTAAAACAATCTTATTACCCTTCTTTTTTTTCACCATTATTTGAGTTACTTTCCATCATGTGATTTTATCTCCACATCCATGCAAGTTATAAGAATAAATAGAAGAGAAAGAAAGAGATATGGCTAATGGAGATTTCGATCAAATCTAAGCCAAATCGTTTTATTGAATTTGATATGAATCTATCACTAATCTTTTAAAAATTCAATAATACCATAACGATTTGTATTAAACAATATAGAAGAATTAAAATTAGTGGAAAATAAGATAGGTGTTTAGCAAGATAAGACAATTCAATTTAAACTCCTTAAGTGATTAAATTTTGATCTAATCTATCTTTTTAAATAAAAAAATTTTAGGTACTATGATGGAATAAGGAGATTCACTCAAAATCTAAAGATATTAAAATAATATCCATTTTTTTCTCTAGCCTACTTGAAACCCAAACCTAAATTTCTCTCTGAAGTTTAATCTTATCCAACCAAATTGGAGAGGAACTAAGCTTAGATTTGTGATCCTGGATATTTGTAAACCCTTAAAAATCTAAACTTTTGTGTTGGTTTACATAAAAGCAATATGAACCAAGAGTATGATTTAGGCCACTGTTGGGTGTTCAAACTAGACATTTCTTCACATCATAAAAGCAAGGAATAAGTGCACTCTACCTTAGTGGTGGTGTTGTGTTGGGTAGGGAGTCAACTAAGTGAGATTATGTAAGTTAGGCTCTAATTCTTTAAGTTAATGTGCTGATGGGCATTGGAATCGACTTGGCTCCTTGCATTAAGGTATCTACAAAAAGCCTCCGGTAGGTTTATCCACAAGGTTCTCTAATACTCAAGTTAGCTAATAAGGAGGAGAAAAGGAAGTATCCATAAGGTTTCTCTAATGTTCAAGATGCTCAGATGAGGTGATATAAAGTGTTTCAAGGATGGTTCAAGATTTTGGAAGTTCTAGCCCTTACTTGTTCCTTGCACTAGTTCTTTAATACTCAAGTTAGATAGTAGGGATGAGAAAAGGAAGTATCCATAAGGGTTCTCTAATGCTCAAGATGCTTAGATGAGGTGATATAGAGTGTTTCAAGGATGGTTCAAAATTTTAGAAGTTCTAATGCCCTTACTTGTTCCTTACACTATAAAAATAGTGCAAAGAGTACAACTACCTAGGGTTCATCTATACTTGTTGCTATCAGAAGATATGCTGATGGTTTGATAAGGTGGCTCTAAGTGTTGGTCAACCACGACCACGCTAGCAACTATGTTTATATTTTAAGGCTCTAACATCCTTAGGGGATATTAGGCGTATTGGTTGTATTATAGATGTCAAGCTGCAATTAATAAGGCTAAAGGAGGTGTAGGCACTAAAGACAAATATCTCCAAAGGCACGAGAGAGAGAGAGAGAGAGAGAGAGGGTCAAAATAACTCGCGAGCTATAGGCTAGACTCTAAGGGAGAACTTATAAAGGCAAGGACATCCTAGAGCTGCAAGTGTGGGACTAAAGGCCCGATGGTTAATTATAACCCAAGATGACCCAAGCAAGCACTCAGGTCCTCGGGGATCTAATGTTCGATGAGTAGGCCTTCAAGGTACTTGTAAGTGAGCTTAGTGCTCCAGCACAATGGGATGCTTAGACAAGGTAAGGTTTTTGGTCTCCCAGTTGTCAATAGGCTTCGAAGGGTCTCTATTGAAGTTGGGCCTCAAACCAGCTAATGGGGTGTAGACCACGTTATTAGGTAAGTGCACCTATCAAGTGATAGTATAGAATATTACTATAGTTTAAGGTTGTCGATCCATGAGAACTAAACACTTGCTTACCCATTCTAATTACTCTAAATAATGAATGGATTGCAATATTAACGATGAATTGGTTTAAAATATAGAAACAAAAATTAATAAAAGATTAACTAACAATGCAATAATGAAATAAAACTAAAAAACATAAATTGGGATATCCAAACTTTAATCACCATGAGTGTAACATGTGAGATCTTAAGGTCTTTATTGAATTTCTTATTAAATAAAGGAATTCAAGTGCAAATATAATAAGAATTACTTTTCTATTAAATTCTAATCTTGATTATATCCTACTTGAGTAGCAGCTAGGATGGGACTCCTTAGAATAATATTAAGAACATGAATTCGACACATAAACATGAAATAATTAATTCTGGAAGAAATCTATGATAAATCCCTTTAATTACAATAATGTTGATAGAGGTTTTTGCCAAAGGCATAAACCAAACTACTTAAAACTGCTTCCAACCTAACTTCTACTCGCATCCCCTCTTTACCTTGCCCTAACCTCTTAAAGGTCTCACTAATCGTATGGAATAGGTTAGGAAAGATTGGCAACTTGAACTTCTATGAAAATGGTTTAACTAAGGAAGATTGAATGAACTTCCTCCAGCTTGAAACAACTGTCTTTAGGTCAGATTTTGACCTGGTCAACTCTAAAGGATTCAAACTCTAACATTAGGCATGAATAGTTAGCCTTCCTATTTGGATAACCACCTATCAAATGCACGTGTTGACCAAAATCAAGGAATAGTCTTAAAACTTAAATCAGATGCACATGCTAGAATTAAAGGGAATAGTTACTGATTTAAAATAATCCTGTAGCTGTAAAAGGAGGTCTGAAAGAAAGAAGGAGATTCTTTTGGACTTTTGAGCACTCGACCTTTCATTTTCAATATTTATCATAAACTTTACCTGACTTAAGCATTAGAGTAGCAACGCCAGAGTTACCCCGGCACACCCTTAGCCTAATTTCTCTTTATTTTGCGAAGTGCTTATAAGTATAATGTTTAAGATGTCATCCATACCAAAATATGATATCAATAGCTAGATCTATATAAGTATTGGCTTGCGACTTCAATACATAAAATTAGGTAATTTAGTTGAGACTCTAGAAATAATAACTTAATCCAAAACAAAGCACGTAATTGAATTAAGAAGAGTAAGAGAATTACCTTAAAATAAAGCAACTAACGTACACTACATTGTTACCTCGATGGATCACAAGCCTAAATATCAATGCTCTAATTCCTTAAAAATATAACTAATTCCTACTATCCCTCTTTTTTTTTTTTTTCCTCTTCCGTAGATTCAAGTATCTATCTTCTATTTATAATGTCTAAACTAAATAATTTCCAAACTGTAAGTGAATCATAGCAAATTAAGGGTCCATTGGAGTGAACACGAGCATGATGGCTAGGTGTAAACAAGACCTTATAATAATTTTTTGAGAATTTTCTTTGAAATTAATTATGAGAGGATTATGATCAAGGAATATAGCCGTTGTAAGCCACTGTTATCTTATTCTTAACAAAAATCCTTTAAACTTCAATTTTGAAATTAAAGACAAGGGTTTTATCGCTAGCAAACACAACTGTAAATGTCAATTGTGGTTTTTTTCCTTACTTATTTCTTGAACAAATTCTCTTTGACCATTGTTATCTTTGGATTATCCTTTAAAATAAATAGAATTCTTATAAAAAATTATCTGAATTCTTGCCTTTTTATCTCATCACCTCATTTGAGTCCTTCAATCAAAAGTAACTCAAATTAATAGTAAATTCAACAAAATTATTTCAAAATAACACAAAATATTCAAGAAAATAATACAGTAGATTACACTCATCGAATTTCCCCATGCATTAGCAATTGCTTGTCCTCAAGCAAATTAATCAATCCTTAACAAGGATTGAATAAAGATTAGGATAAAATTTTCAAGATAAACTGCTATTATTTAGGAATCATAGAAAAAATTGAATTAACCTCACAAATAGACTTTGCATTCCTTAAAATTTCCTAGTCACTTGTACACTCTCCTCCTTGTTCACTTTTCAATGCATCCCAGACACAAATACTATAACTCAATGGTTAATTCTTCTAAATCGATGTTTAATCATGCCATTTGGCTAAGGATTCTCTTCCTAAATTAGTCTAATTTTTATTTAGTCTGGCAAAAACCATATATGATACCTTTCCATTTACCTAAGATGTATACAAATATCTCTCAACTCTATTGAACTCCACAATCAAGATTAAATATATATTATATCTATTCATTCCCCTATCATAAGATTCTACTGATGGGCTTTTTAATTAATTATTGATCCTCCATTAATAGTAGGAAGGCACCTTGCTCTTTTGAGGGATAAGGCCAATCCTTATCAATTTTCCTTTCATGAGCATTTCTCTTCTTTTTCTTTTTTCCAATAAATTGGCAACAAGAAAGAATCTCACTTTTAAGAGGTCAAGACCTATCCTTACCAATTACTATTCATCAATTTACCCTTAATTATGCCCTTAGTAGATTAAAATTTTATAGGGAAATTACAAGAGACAAGCTTCATTCACTTATTTACATAGGATTACTGAATTATAAAAATTGAAAGGAATAAATATACATCTAAGTAAATTTTAGAAAAAATACATGACTAAAACTCAACTTCAATAATTAATTAATGTTTTGAAATTTCGAGCTAAATAACATGTAATTTTCACTCCATAGAAATTCTATTATTCAATTTTGATAATGTGTTCCATGTATAATAGTAACTTTGGAAAAATTCAATACAAGTACTATTTCCTTGGTAAATGCAAATTGCAAATTTGAAAAAATTTTAGAGGGGTCAAAATAAACAATGATTTCTAAATAATTGTAGTATACTATACCCCTTCCCCACACTTAATTGAGTATATTGTCCTTAATATAGGAAAAATAATAATCCCTTGAATATTTGGAGTTTGCTCAAATCATACATTGAGAATTCAGCATGATTTGTTGGAATTTATCCGCTCAAAAGATCTAAATTAACACACTTAAGATAAATAAATAAGGGCATATGCAGAAAAAGAGACATTTATTAATTCATTGAATTGGATGAACAAGAACATAAACTTGAAATAAAAAAATGAAAACTCAAAAGAAATTCAACAGACTAACTAAACATAAAAAACAACAAAATCTGAAAACATCTAGAGAAAACAAATAACTCTAAATTCCTAAAAGTAATCTAGTCCTCCACATTTGTTTCATCTTCCGAATCAACATTGATGGGTTTATTCTCCTCATTGCCTTTAGTAGTTTCCTCTTCTTAGGTCTTGGACGCTACTTCTTCCTCTTCATCCTCTAAGTTCGTTGTCCTTTCCACATCAATGAATTCCTCATTCGTCAGTAAAGGAATTTTCTTCTTGACTTGATCAGCAAGGTTGCTACAAAATTCCATCATTCTACTTTTCCTTCTAAATGATCTTTTTAGAGATTATTCAACAATCTCTTGAGATTCCACCAATTTTTCTCCTTGAGCTTTCAATTTCTTGATTACTTTCACTAGTTCATCATTAGTGGAATTTTTGCTTTCCTTCCTTTTATGGGATGGCTTATCAACTTCATCAAGAAGAATTCTCATGTCATAAAATGTTAAAAGGTTTACTAAGGTGACATTCCAAATCATTGCAATTTGCCAAAACTGTAACATAAGGTCCATAACCCAATTGGTTTACCCTAGAATATATTACTTGATGTTACATATAGAATGCAAGTGCTACTACTAAGTTGATGGAAGTATCCTTCTACAAGGCTATAGAGGTAGAAGACCTTATGCATTGCTACTACTTTGGTGCTTTTCACTCTCCTGCTAATTGTGTGTGTGAGAAGCCAATAGAGGATTCTATGGGTCAGATTTTTCAAGTGGGATCTTCTTGTGAATTTATGATTGTATATCTTATCACCACTTAGTTTTAGCCAATAATTGGTGGGGAGTAATTCTGCAGGGTAGTTCACATGGAAGGGTATAGAATTCTAATGAATGGACAAATTCTTTATCATAAATCCCCATCAAAACCCTAAACCCGTCAATGGAAAGGTTGAAATTAGTGCTTCAAAGCTAGAATGAGATTATGTTTTGGGCTCTACATGGTACTTAGCCGTGTTCTAGTGACAAGGTGGTGAGAAATTCGAGCATCAATTCTTTGTAAACTAGTTGTTTGATGTTAAACGACTTATCGTAACCCCTCTCTCAAACATGGCGATGTTTGCAAGTTTAAACACTTCCCAATCGATGAAACTTAATCTAGAAAAGGTCTTTTACGACAAAGCATCATAATAGGTTTGGTGATCTAGATGGTCGAATTGCAACATATGTTTTGGGTGAGGTGGAGGAGTGGCTAGAGTATCATCTTCCAATATAGGGTTGGAAGAGTTCCTACAGGATGTACGGTAGCTGGTTCATAGTGCTATTGTTGGTGGTCGTTTTCTCTCTTTCCCTACACTTAGTTGTTTAAGCTAGTGTTTAAGATTGTTGTGGATGCAATAAGGTTATTCAAAGTTTAGGATTGATTATATACTAGTTTCCTAGATTATTGGTGCAATCTTAATTAAGCAACTTAAATTGAGGAATGTTGCAATAATATCTTTTAATTTAGGCAGCTAGTAATTTAAAAAATTACTTTAAATATTAATTACATATTAGCAATAGGAAGACAGCTTAGGAAAAGGAAAGTGGACTTTAGTTTAGAGGAGTTTAGGAAAGTGCATTGCACATACTTTAGCGTAAGATTTGAGTGCATCTTAATTTACTTGGCTTTAGTATATACAGGCATGATCTCGACCATGATCACTAGTCGTTATCTCTACTTGGGTTAAATCCCTAAAATTTTTCAAGTGTAATTTATTGATGAGAGGAACCCAAGCATGACCACAGACATGGTCATTAACGGTGGTTCTCTCATACCAAATTTCAAGTGTATTCGTTCTTTCTACGTCGTAAAACTACATGGCTAAGAACATAGGTGTAGTCTCAAGCTATGGTCTTCTTGTAACTTAAAACTTCAAGTTTCAACTTCAAATTAATTTATGATGAGAGGAATATAGTCAAGATCACGGGCATGATCTTGGGTCATGGACCTTACTAGACTCATACTTACCTCTCTTCCTTAAGCTCCATGCTCAGATTCATGATCGCTATTCCTTCTTGCTTCTTCCTCAATCCTCACAACTACTTATTTTCTGTGATTATCCCTAAAACACTTTAAAAAGTTTTTAAAACCACTTGTCTCAACTTAATAAGAAACAAAACCTAAATAAAAAAGACACAAAATGGAAAATATGGTAGAAAAGAAATAAAATTTGCTTGGGTTACCTCCTAAGAAGCACTTTTGGTTAACGTTGTTTGCTTGATGAAGTAAAAACAAAGTTACCTATTTTCTTTGACCAGATGGAGGTCATAGTTGAGATTATTCTCTTATTCTAACTCTCCTCTTAAATACAATTAAAATCGATGGCAATTTACCTTAAAAGTTCCCTTTGAGGACTCAAAACTCCACTACTCCATACAGTAACACCTGTATCACAGTGTAAGGTCCTGACCATCAAGACTTAAGCTTACTTGGGAATGGCTTCAATTGGGATTGATATAATAGCACTTTTTCTCTAGCTCAAAATTATTTTCCTTGCCTAATCCGATTGCCATGAAATCATTTTGCTTTCTCCTTGAATATCCTTGAGTTTTCGTAGGCCATATCTTACCATTATTTGAGTTCATTTAGCTAAAGTTTCCTCTATTTGCTTGCATACTCAAGATCTAAGTTACCACTTTTTATGGCCCAACAAGTCTTAGGCTTAATTTCCATAAGGAAACGAAATGTTTTACCATAAACAAGCTAATATGGAGTTGTTCCAATCGGTGTCTTTCACATAATTCTATATGCCAAAGAGTATTATTGAGCTTCTTAGACCATCTTTATGATTGTACTCGACGGTCTTTTCTAAAATTCGTTTAAGGCACCTATTTGCTACTTTTGTAAACCTTGTAAATTTCCTAGAGCAAGGGTTGGAAGTTAATAAATTTTTCTAAAAGATACTCTTAGTATTGATAAGATAACTAACCTTAAACCTAATAGATTACACTCAAAAACCTTAATGTAAACTCCTAAAACCCTAAATGGCAATCTTAGCCCTAGTTTGACCCTTACACTCAAAGCCCTTAAATCCTATAAACAAATGCCAATAACTAATATTAACTCTCAAGGTTAACCTAATCTAATGAAACTAACCCCAAACCCTAATGGGTTAGAAACTGATAGTCAAAGTCTATGAGAGCTCCTTGAAATTGATAAAGTGTAAGCTAAACCAAATATGAATATTGGTATAGATAACCCTAATAATGAATTCAAAACCTTAAAACGAATACTGTAGTTCTTAAATGAACCTTCAAATACTAAAATCTTAATTAAAACCCTAATACATGTGATGCTTTAAATTGTAAAACCTTAATCTACGGTTGAGAGCCCTAATCCAACTATTGTACTCTAATTAAATAGTACAACTATTCATTAATTGGAGACTAATCACTTAATTGCCTTAAAACCCAAATCTACCCTCTAAAACATTCTGTAACAGTAATAATTGTCTCAATTCCTTAATCTAATTAGACAAGTTAACCTAATGGGCTTAACTAACTCAATTTGACACATTAAGCCCTAAAATGCATCTATTTTATACTAAGTGTACATGTAATTAAGATTAAGAAACTTAATTACAGCTTAATCTGATAATCGGGTTTTATATAATAATTAAGTACAAATCAAGAATGATTAATCATATGAAATCAAAGTTATTATATGAAAATATCTCCTTAAGAATGCCAACGTTATACTTAAGGAGACTATAAACCCCATAAACTTTTGAATCCAAACTTGAAGTCAAATATAGGAGTTAATAAGTAATTCCTAAAATCGTTCAAGATAAAATAATCAATTATATAATAATAAAGTCCGTAAATTAAATTATTGAACCCTAAATAATAAGTCGAAAAACCCTAAAAAGAGTAAAAACCTAATTTCAAACATAAAACCCCCAAACTCCTAATATGTGTAAAACCCCAAAACGATGGGAAAATATCTATAGACTGGAAAAAAACTTAATTAGAAGTCCAAAATCATAATTCAACCAATAAACCCTAAGTATATCCCTAAACTCTTCGTTGATCGTAAATAATTCTTAAATTGCTAAGAAACCCTAAGTCGTTAGTCTCGTATGTAGTCTAAAAACCCTAATTGGTCTCGAATAATAAAGGAGTATAACAAATGAAGTAATATAGGTAAATGAACTTAATTAATTATAATCGCGATTAATTAACTTAATTACCCTTTAATCCATCTACTAACCCTAGTCTTCTTAATTAAGAAATGGATAAGATCAATTAAGGAGACAAGACAAAAAGGATAATTAGACAATTAAGATATTTTGAGACAAACCCTTGCCAAATCAAGTAAAAGGTCAAAGAGCAAGTGCTCACCCTTTGATCATTGTACCCTTTTAACCAATTAAAACAATATTTTGTCTCCCTTTATCCTATCCTCTATATATGCAATTTTACCTATTCAAAACCCTTATTTGACTCCATTCTTCACTCTTAGGCCTTATTTGACTCCATTCTTCACTCTTAGAAAACCCTAAAAAACATTCTCGATAAACTCAAACAAAAATCAAAGAAAAAAGTGAAGAAAACAAAAGGAGCTATTGAACCCCTCTACACACATCAAAGCCCTTTTTATTTTTCACCACCATACACCACCAAATTATAAGCCACCACCACCAAAATGTCACCCACACATACACTCTATTTTCTTACCAACAACCCTCACTTCCAAAGGAGTACTTTTCAACTTCATTTTTTAGTGAAAAAGTTGGAGCTTGTATAAACCAGTTTAAGGTAAAATTCACCCAACTTAAGTTTTTTATTTACACTAGTTTTCTCTATGATATCTTGAGACTTTAAGATTACAAATAATATATGAATACATATAATCTTATACATGCCATCTAGAAGTGTAAAAGATAGTTTTATGTAGATAACTTGAAAAAATGTTCATAAAACTCCATGAAACCCTAAGTACCATCCATGCTGCCCCCTCTATGATATGTATCCTTCTTGTTTTCATCATGTTATGTGATATTATTAACTTAAAACAAGAAGAAATATGATTAAAACAAGGAAACCCACTAAAATAAGTATTGGATGAAAGAACTGGAAGGAAAGCCTAGAAAAACCCTACTTGGTTGCCACTTTTATGAAAGTTTCAAATTTGTAAATTCTAATTTATTAGCTTAATAATATAATTATTTAGTGTTAAGTATGGTTTATGATTTGATTAACCAAGTTAAATAGGTTAATGATGAGATAGGGCTTTAAACTAACTTAGTTAGTGATTAGAGACTTAAAATTGATATTAATGGCCACCTTAATAACCATGAGTAGATCTGTAAAGTTAGGTAAAGTGGACTAAACTTAGGGCTAAGGATAAGCTTAAACCTAAAAAGATAAGTAGGTTTAAGCCTAAGGCTTTAAAGTGCAAGTTAAGCCCAAAAAGCCCTAAAACCCAAGTTTAAGACCCAAATAAAAGGGATGACCAGACCTAAATCTTATATTAAAAGGCCCAAAATAAGCTATTCAAGAGGCTCACTAAACCTTAAGGCATATCTAAGACTTCACTATGGGCCCTTCAACAAGTTGAAACCTTAAACTTAAGAAAATAGCTTGTTTAGGCTCATAAGAGCAACACTAAGGCCTAAGATGAAAATTTAAAGTGTTAGATAGAAAAAATTTGCTTAAAATACTTAAAAGGAAGCCCAAAATATTAAGTACAAGGCCTAAGATAAGAAACTAAGCTCAAAGCCTAAAATTAGGCCTAAACCCTAAAGTAACCAAACTTATCTTTTGGGCCCACGACCTTATAAGACCCAAATAGAAAATTTGCTGATCCAAAAGCCTAAAAATGACCTTGCCAAATAAAAGAACACTACAAAATGATGAATATCAACTATAAGAAAGTAAAATCCCAACTTAAAACAAGAAAGTTATGACCAAAATATGAAATAAGAGGAAATAGGGAATTTATAGCGAGGCTAGCGAATAAATTAAGTTTAAGATGAGTCTTATTTACTTTAATTACCTTACTCAAGTGATTTAGGGTACCAAGTTTAAGACTACTAATGGCTACTGGGAATATTAAACTTCAAGACCGAGTGAGTATACCGACCCCTGTCTTATCTTGCTTGTGGTTATAGCAAAGAGCACCATTCAATTGTATATATATATGCAAGAAATAAACTTGTTTGGGTTCGAGATTATATGCATGTGTTTGATTTGGATGTACTTGCTTACTAAGAGATGATAATATATTTGAATTACCAATTGGATGTTGTATTAGCAATTAAGGCTTTGAATTGTCTATTATATATAATTGATTGGTTACCTGCGAACTGGAATAATAACTATCAGATCTTAATAATAACCAACCTCGCATCGCACATTTATGCATTATCTATATAGGGCGTCAACACTACGTTGTGGAGCAGAAGATCATGTATGTTAGATCCGATATTATTATTATATTTTGTTTTGTACGACATAGTCATATAACATGTTCTTACGTTGACCTTTAAGATTTACTTGGCTTTAAGGAGTGCTACCTTCTGCTTGAAGCTAAGCTGTATTTGCTACTTTGGGTCTATTAAATAAGAGATGATTATACTTAGATAATAGATGTAGACACCGGAGTCCTAACGTATCTAAATACTTCCTAACTCGAGCAACAGTGGGCATAATACTGTGCTTTGCACACTCGTTGACAAGCTGTATATGATGTTGCATTTCATATGTTTGTTTGCATTGCATATGCATGTTAATTCACTTGCTTATCTCTTGTTCGACGGTAGGATAAAAAGGTTACTCACTAAGTTAGATACACTTTACCCCCTAATAGTTTTTTTTGTAGGTCTCATAAAATTGGGGTTGGGCTAGGATTTGAGTGTAAAGTGCTCCATTAGGCTAAGAAAGTAGAATGATAAGTTTAGAAAAGCAAGTAGGATAGTCAAATTAAACTTTAAAGCATCTAGTGGCTTTATGATTATCAAAATTTAGATACCCTTTCTTGTTATTTGGTGATTTTGACTCTTTACGGTTCTAGTGATTGTGGATTATTAGATCACTTATATATATATATAGTTAAGTAAATGTATGTAAAATAAAGAAGCACCCTTAGAAACTCTTTAGCTAAAGCCTACAACCTCTAACTTGCAAGGTAGTCTTTATATAATAGGTGCACACGTGATATAAAGATTTTATGTAAAACTGCCAAGCTCCTTTCTAGGGTGCTACAACTTCAACTTATCTACTAGTTTGAAGGTAGTATGGAGTTAGAATTCGATGCTTAACTCAATATTGCTTCAATACTTTCTCTAACTAGATATTGCGAAAATTGGTTCCCTTATCACTTATAAGCACTCTAAGAGCACCAAATTTGGGGAACAAACTTACTAAGAACCATCTGACTACCCTAGAGTCATTAGTTCGTAGAGCTTATGCTTCTACTTACTTACACACATAATCTATGGCTACTAAGATATATTTATTTCCATTTGAATGTGAAAATACCCCAAATATGAAAAATTTCGCACATCAAAATTGGGTTTTGTTGCATTTCATCTCTTTTAGAAATATTTCCTACCCTATAATATCCATTACAAAGTTCAACAAACTTTTAGGCATCTCTAGAAAACATTCACTAATAAAATCCACATTCAAGGTCTTTATGAGTTGTTTAATTTACACTTAAGTATCTTCCTATTGGTCCTAAATGACAATATTCTAAAATTTATCAACCTTCTAAATGAGACACACATCTATGAACTATTTGATTCGTTAAACAAATATGGATCTTCCCAAAAGTAACTTTTAATATCATGGAAAAACTTTTTCTTTTTTCTAAATCTTAGTCCTGAAGGAACAGTCCTAGCTGCTAGATAATTAGCTATGTCAACAAACCAAGGAGTTTCCAAAGGACTTACCTAATACAACTTCTCGTGTAGGAACTCATCAATGATCTCCTACTTATGAAGCTTCTCCAATGAAGGGTTTTCTAGATGCAAGAGATGGTTAGTCACCAAAATCTTTGCTCCCTTTTTATCTCTAATTTCCAAGATTCTTGAAGTAGAAGAATCCACCTAATTAATCTCAACTTGACATCTATCTTATTTAATAAATAGCACAAAGCAGAGTGGTTAATGTAAACAATAACTTTAGACAAGATAAGATATGACTTGAATTTATCAAAGGTAAAGACTACTATCTAAAGTTCTTTTTTTGTGGTGGTATAATTCTCTTAAGTCTCAATAAGAGTCTTGCTCGCATAATAAATTGGCTAGATATGCTTTTCTTGCCTTTGACCTAACACCATTCCTTTAGCATAGTCACTAACATCACACATTAGTTCAAATGGTAAGCTCCAATTCGGGGCTACCATAATTAAGGTGTTAGTCAATTTATCTTTCAAAGTACTAAATGTACCTAAACAATCTTGAGAGAATATAAATGGAATGTCTTTTTCTAATAACCAAGTTAATGGTCTAGCAATTTTTGAAAAATCTTTAATGAACCTTCTATAAAACCAGCATGTCCTAAGAAACTACATACAACTCTAATAGATGTGGGAGGGGGTAATTTAGCAATAGTGTCAATCTTAGCATTATCGACTTCTATGCCTCTCTAGGATACTTTATATCCTAGCATTAAGACTAAATTAGTCTCTTAGCATCTACAGTACTTTTTTAAGGTTCCTAAAGCAATTATCAAATGAATTCCTAAAAATTGAGAAATCATCCATAAAGACTTCCATTATATCCTCTATAAATTCATCAAAAATTACCATCATGCATTGTTGAAAAGTTGTGGATGCATTATAGATGGCCAAAAGGCATTCTCCCAGAGGAAAATGTACTGTAAGGACATGTAAAGGTAGTTTTCTCTTAGTCTTCTAAGGTAATTGGAATATGAAAATAACTAGACAAACCATCTAAAAAGCAATGAAACATATTACTCGATAGATGTTTTAGCATCTACTCAACAAACGACAAAGGGAAATGATCCTTCCTTGCAACATCATTAAGTTTCCTATAGTTGATACAGACTCACTAGCCTATAACCACTGTCATGGGAATCAACTCATTTCACTCATTTAGTATTACTATCATGCTTCCCTTTTTAAGTACAACCTAACCTACATAGGATTAACCCAAGAACTATCAAAAATAGGATAAATCATACATGAGTCTAAAAGCTAGATTACTTTTTCCTTGACTACTTCCTTCATATTCAGGTTCAGATGTCTCTACAATTGTACTACAAGTTTGTAACGTTTTTTAAGCAAAATTTTATGTGTATAAAACGAGGGATTAATTCCCTTGATGTCGAAAATCTTCCAAGAGATTGCTCTCTTGTGATCCCTTAGCATGCCAAGGAGTTTATTTTTCTATTAAGTAGTCAATTACAAGGCAACCATCACTGGTAGCTTTAAGTTTTCCTCTAGGAATGTACACTCTAAATAGTTTGGTAGTTGCTTCAACTTTAAATCCGATGACTCTTCAATGGAAGGCTTTAGTTTTATGTCCTTCACATGCTTAAACTGTTCAATTCTTTACTCTTAAATTGGAGGATTAACTTCTAGCTGAGCTTCTGCTTTGATTATGTTTGGATCACTAGATTCTTCATCTAGAATTCCCTATGTCAAACATGATTCCAAAGGGTCCTTATGTAATAATTCCTACAAAGTATCAAATACAATACAACAAGTGGAATCAAGACTAAAACATGTATCATTCTATTCAACACATTTTCTCATTACTACTTTATATTCGATTATCATCTCTTCTTTTCTTACTCTTAATGTAAGCTTACTATCGCTAACATCTATAATAGCTCTAGTAGTAGTTAAGAAGGGTCTACCTAAGATGAGTAGTACCTCAATATTCTTGTTGATGTCTAATTTGACAAAGTCAATAGGGAATATAAATTTATGTATTTTAATAAGCACATCTTCAATTATACCCTTAAGATATATTATTAATCTATCAGTCAATTGTAAACTTATCCTAGTTGGTTTAGGTTCACTTGGGCCTAGTTGCTTAAATAATTTATATGGCATTAAATTTATGCTAGCACATTAATTAGCTAATGCTTGTTTAATAGACAAATTTTCAATGAGGCAAGGGATAGTAAAACTCCATTGATCCTTTAGCTTTGTAGGAAGCTTGTTTTGTAAGATCGCTAGGCACTTCTCACTAAGCATAACCGTGGATAGTTCCTTTAGCTTCTTTTTGTTGGAGAGCAACTCCTTTAAAAATTTCACATATTTGGGCATCTACAACAAAGCTTCTATAAAAGGTAAATTAACACATAATTGTTTAAATAAATGTATAAACTTACCGTACTTCTCATTTAAGCATTCCTTCCTTAACCTCTAAGGATATGGAATGGGTGGCTTATATTCTTTTACTTTTGGGGATTCTAGTTCTTCTTTAGACAATTCAAGAGTTTCTACAACTTTATCTTTTCTCTCCTCCTCTACAACTGGCTTAGGGTTAACTGGTGTCTTCTTAAGCTGCTTAGCAACTTGAAACTCTTTACCACTTCTTAAGGTCATAGCTTCAACTTGAGCTTATGGTGAAGGCTCTAGTTGCTTTTCAACTAATACCTTGGTAAGTTGATCCATGCGCTTTTTAATGCTTAGTAATCTAGCATCACTACTTTATATGTACCTAGTCAATATCTCTTCTAGTTTCGAGTTCTCCTTATGTCAAGCCTGATTTTTCACCCTCCCAGTTCTTTTTATAAATTAAGCCTTTTCTAAACCAACCAGTATTAAACCCTACTAGTTTAATACTGACCCTCAACTAGGGTTTAAAAAAAACTGGCCCTTTTATTTTAAAAAACAACTTTGGAGTCGCCATTCGACCGGAGTCAGGAAAAACAGTTAAGTTATAACTAACTAATTGGATAAATTGGTTATAACTTAACTACCAGTCTAACAAGAAAGACCGATTTTGTAAAACGGTTTTTGAAAACCAAAGATTTAGGGCCGAGGGTTAAGAATTTTAAACCTTTACGAATACCATTAACTTTCCAAAATTAGAATTGAACCTAAAAATCACCATTTAATTTTGAAAGACAAAACTTGGTTATTTATAATTGAAAAAAAAAATCTAAACTAAAGAAAAAGGAAAATTAGTTTTTTTTTTTTTTTAATTTTTATCCTTGCCCCATAGGTGTTTACGTACCAACTATTCGAAATCAAACATACGTAGTTCTTTTTTAATAAAAACTTTAGTAAGTTAATTTGATTTTAATTTTTAAAAACAATCGTGTTTACATTTTCAGTTTAATTAAGTTCATTTAAGGAAATTTCTAAAAAAGGTCCTAAATTGGATTTTATTTTTGAAAATTCTAAATGATTCTAATTTGGAAGTTAGTTGATTTATTTTTATTTATTTTTGAAAACTTGATTTTTCTAAGTGTTAAAACAATTTTTATTCACTAACCTATTTATTTTATTATATTACCTTACTTATTCATTACTTATTATATTTTATTTATTTTTATTAAACTAGTAAAAATAAAATTAAAAAAAATACTCTTTTCTTTTTTTTTTTTTCTTTTTCTTCTCTTTCTTTTTTTCCTTCCTTTTTTTTTATATTATTACATTTACATAAATAAGTAAAGTAAATAAATAAATAAATAAACTTCGGACAGATTTGGGGGCATGGGCCATCGAGTCGGGTCGATCGGATTGCGGGTCGAACGACCTAAATCATGTGCTCTACATGTGTTTGGTCGAAGAAGGTGAGGGCAAGCGGTGAGTGGCTCGATCTGAGCTGTTTTAAGCACCAAAATGAGTAGGTGAGTGGTTTTTTGTGAGTTTTAGATTGGGAATACCGGGTTATGTTCAACGCCATGGTGTTTAGGGGAGATTTAAAGGGTGATCCGAAGTGGTGGCCAGTGGTGGTGTTCGGATCTTAGCATTTTGAGGTTACTAGGTATGAGAGGGGTATTAGCTTTAGGGTTTAGGGACATGATGAGTTTAGTCATAGGATTAGTTTAGGTCGAAGAGTGGCTGGAGTGGTGGTTCGAGGAGAGAGAAGGGCGATGATTAGGGTTTGGGTGGTAGCGAGTTGGTAGCAATGCCATAGGCCACAACAGAGGTCGAAGGTGGTTGTGTTCTAAAGCCTAGGTGATGGGGAGTGATTCTAAGGTGCTAACCCATGGTAATAGTCTCAGTAGAGAGAGATTTGAAGAGAGAGAGAGTGTGTGTGAGTTAGAGAGAGAAAGTAATCACATGATAGAAAGAGACTGTTTCGAGTGATTGTGCAAGGTTGTGTGTGTTTATGTGAGCTCCCCTAACACCCTTTTATACACAAATTGATCCTAGAAACAAGGAAAGCTCGAATTCAAATTTATTGAAAATGTCCGGAAAATCAGTTTTTTTTTTTTCCAAATTTTAGAGCTCGATTTGAATGCTCCTTTGACTATATTTAAATGTGTTAATGGGTTCGATTCATAGTAGGCCAAGTCTAGTTTGCAATTTCGCCATTGATTTGGCGAAATTACAATAAGAGGTTGAAAAATCACGTTGAAACCGGCTGTCCTAAGAGGAAAGTGCTGGAATTCTAGAGAAAAACAAGGGAAAGAGAGGAAACGAAGGGAAAAAGAAAGAAAGGGAGGGAAAAATGGGCTAACATAGCGCTACGTTAACTGTGCCGTCCAACCCCAACATGCCACGTGTCATTACGTGACACATAGGGGGCTGACGTAGCAAGCCAAGTGGCTGACATGTGGTGCCACGTCAGCATGTCATCCAATCCCAACCTGCTATGTGTCAGGACATGTAGCGTAATTAGATCCTGACACGTGGTGCAAACAAATCCTAACATGTGGCACAAACAAATCCTAACACGTGGCGTAGTTAGATCTTGACACTTAGTGCAATTAGATCCTAACATGTACCAGTCTCTAATGTGATAAAAAATTAAAAAACTTTGTATGCCCCCTCCAGGACTTGAACCTAAGACCTCATGCTCAATACCCAATCCAAGTCCATGTACTTATTTGTTAGGTCGTTAGCCTATGCTTTGTCTATACGTGCAACTAAATTGAATATATAAACTCGATTAGCTTGAGCTAGATTTAAATCTAAGCCTAAGTTCAATGGCCTAACTTTTAAACTTATTTCAAAAGTAAAAAACTATTCTAATAAAATGTTATTTTCTAAAATCTTTTACATTCTTCAATTTTCTATTTTTTTGTAATTTTTTCAATTTTCTAACTCTTTTTTTTATCCAAATTTTCTTATTTTCTAAATTTCTTAATTTTTTTTATTTTCTTTAATTTCCTATTTTTTGTGTTTTTCTTAATTTAGGGCCTATGGAAAATAAAAATAAATGGGATAAAAAATACTCCTCTTTTGGTGGGTAAGCTTAGAACCTATAAGAAACACTAACATTCCTTAGTTGATTTACATAAAAATAATCACCTTTATAAAGAAAAATACTCCATACCTTGTTCTTTACGATCAATATAAGGTAAACATTGAAAACCCATTGGTTCATGCCCTGATTAAATGGTCTTTGATAATAAGCTAACATATATCCTCCTAGGTTAACTACACTAGGCATCATAAAATGATGTGCTAACATGGAATTGGAATCTAACCTTTTGTTTAGTGCATCTACCATCACTACTAAGGTTATAGTAGACTCTACATCCTTCACTACTAGTTTCTTCCTACTGAGTTATTACCTTCCCAGTGATAGCTGTTCATGGCTAGGCTTTCAAACAAAGCATAGGCATTACTCAGCGTCTTTAAATTCAATGTACCACATGTAGATGTATCAACAAATTACTTTGTACCAAAATTTAATCCATTGTGAAAAGTTTGTACTTGCATCCAAAGTGACAGAGCATGATAAGGGCACTTTCCAAACAACTCCTTAAAATGCTCCCATGCATCATAAATTATCCCATCATCAAACTAAGTGGATGACAAGATATCACTCCTAAGCTTAGCCATCATAGCTAGAGGAATATACTTTTCTAAAAACTTTTTCATTAGTAAATCCAAAGTAATAGAATCTTTTTATAATGCGACCATCCATTGCCTTGCTTTTCCCTACAACGAAAATGAAAATAATCTCAACCTTACCACATCATTCGCAACTTCTTCGATTTTGAAAGTTGTACATATCTCCAAAAAGTTTGCAAGATGTGCATGTAGATCCTTTTTTTGGAGAACTTTCAAATTGCAACTACTGTTGAACCATCTGGATAATGGTCAACGAGATCATAAACTCATTTATAGTGATAGCTGGTCTTGCAATACTAGGATAAGTCTCCTTAAAACAATACTAATAATAGGAATTTCATACATAAACATGAAATAATTAATTTCGAAAAAAATCTCTAACTTCTCTAAGTACGTAGCAAATCTCTTCAATTACAGTAGATCTTTTTATGTATTGGCCTCACAACTTCAATACATAAAATCAGGTAATTAAGTTAAGACTCTAGAAATAATAACTTAATCCAAAACAAAACACATAATTGAATTAGTACGAACAAGAGAATTACATTAAAATAAAGCAATTAACATACACTACATTGTTACCTTGATGGATCACATGTCTAGATATCAATGATCTAAGCTATAATCATGATAAATACAAAGACTTTCATGATAGAAGTAAACTAAACCCCAAGAATATTACTAATTCTTACTATCTCTCTTTTTCTTCTCTTTCCTCGATACAAGTGTCTATCTTCTATTTATAATGTTTGGACTGAATAATCTCCAAATGGTAAGTGAATCATAACAAATTAAGGGTCTAAGGCTATGAAGATAGGCATAGTGGTTGGCATGAACATCTTGTAATAATTCTTCAAGAATTTTCTTTGAAATTAATTATGAGAAGATCATAGCTGGGGAATATGGTGGTAACGGGCAACCATGGTCTTATTCTTTACAAAAATCCTTCGAACTTCAATTTTAAAATTAAATACAAGGGCTTTGCAGCCAAGGAACACGGCTGTGAAGGTCAACCATGGTCTTCTTCCTTGCTTATTTTTTAAATAAATTCTCTTCAATCCTTTCTATCTTTAGATTATCCTTCAAAATAGATGGATTTTTTCTTACAAGTTACCTATATTATCATCTTTTCATCTCATCGCCTCATTTAAGTCTTTAAATAAAGGATAGCTCAATTAAAAAAGTAAATTTAACAAAATTATATCAAAATGGCTCAAAATATTCAAGAAAATAATACAACAAATGAGTGTAATTTTACACTCATCATTGGCCCAAAAAAATGTATCAACACATGTCTTACATCATAAACCCAACCCTACCCCCTCTCAAGTACGTCATTGGCTAAAGTGACATCTAACACGTCTAATAGGACTTGTTGTGGTGTACAGTGATCCTTAAGGTGATTAATATGACTATTGAGCTATTAAAGACTAAGTATGCGAGGGCATCGACGTATGTGACCATGTCAGCAATCCATGTTTATTGGGGAATCGAAGATATTAATAGGTAGGGACCCATGGATGATCAAGATGCGGCATACGTCTTAGTAGTTAGTGCATGCTCTAATAGTGGAGAAAACTATTCATTCCCCAAACCTACCCCCCGCCCCCCCCCCGCCCCCCCCACCTCCTTCCCTTTAACTTGTCTATATAAAGGGGTACTTAGAACCCTTATTTCTTACTTTCACTTTTAAACAAGGGGAAACTTAGTGAAAATTTTATCTTGAGAGATCATTGTCTAGTTTAAGATTCTTTGCTCCATTTACTTTGCATTTTCACTTTTCTTGCACACCAGATATGGTCGATTAGAGGGCTTTTGCTTCCTAAGATGAGCATTTAAGTACTTTTGTCTCAAGGGAGATAGATGAGAATTACAAGGAGCTGATCCTTGAAGGGAGAGGAAACCCCACTCCCTACCCTTCCCACCCCTCAAACAATGGCACCAGTGAGGACAAAGTTCTACATACTTAGGAGGAGAGAAGAAGCTTTGTTGCTTCAGGGCCTTAGGACATGTATACCCTAGATGATGAGGAGAGTAAAGCTGCATTGCCATTGCATACAATCAACTCAAATGAGAATGTGTGTACTCTTATCAATTTCATAGAAGACAATGCAAAGTTGCAGTTGGTGAACTAAGCAGTGAGGAATGTGCTTAAGTGGTGAGTTGAGATGCGTATATGTCAGGAGAATGCCTACCAGATAGCAAACAAGCAATAGTTTAGCATGTATTCAAAGTTGTTCAAGCTAGGCTTACAATTGCTATTTTTAGAGTTACTTGTGGAGTTCTTCAATTACTTCAAGATGGCTCTAGTGTCTTTATACACGAGTGCTTAGGTGTAACTAATTGGGTTTGAAATAGTCTATTTGTAACAACTCCAAAGACTAACGACTTCGAAATTCCATCACTTATTCCAAGTGAAGAAGGGAACTAATGGTTAGGTTTACATCTCTTCCGAAGGTGGGCCGCTGAAGGTATTTGAAGGCATTTAAACAAGGTTAACAAGTAGAAGGAATACTTTCTTCATATATAAACATCAAAGAGGCCAGATTTCCTAACGTCTTAGACATTGCCAATCCAGACGAAGCTGATTAGCCATCTAAGGGCCAAGGATGAGGAGGCAAAGGAGGAGGTGTTAAACCTCACTAACTAGAAGAGGCCTTGCCCTTGTCCATTAGCTGTTACTTATAAATATGCCAAGGACAAGCCTTTCTACAGGGTAGAGATAAGTATCCACTAATCTTTGTTGAGGAAGGGTGGCTAGGCATCTGTCACATCGCATTGTCACTATAATGGGGGAGCTTAGGTCTATTTGCCCTTAACCATGTGAGTGTAGTTACTTTCTTATTATTATTTGTGCTAAGTCTTTGTTTGTGTTTGCAGTGATGTAGGTAGCTTTTGAATAGATCAAACAAATACTATTGACTACGTAGGAGAGAAGGATGAAGGAGGTAAAGGCCTTGAAAAAGAGGAAGCAGATTACTATAAAGGGGGAGGGGGAGAGCTTGTAACATCCCCTAAAGAAGAGTAAGAAGAAGGGGGTAAGCAGCAAACTATCCCTGAGTTCACTCGAGTCATGTAATGTCTACACTAGCTAGCAGGGCTAGTGAAGCAGTGAAGGTTAAGGAGGCTCGACAAGGTGAGGGGCTCGAGCAAACAAGCTCTAGAGATTTTGTGAAGCATTGCAAGTTGGCCGTGTAAGTTGAAGGTTAAGTGCAAGAGTGGTAAGGGGACTTCAAGATGACCCCTCAGGATGATAAGGTTCAGGCAATTGAAATTCCTAATGATGAAGAGCCTATGCAATTCGCAGCATGGCATAAGCAACCAATAGCAACAAGAGCCCAAGCAATCTATTGACTAATTTCCTAATAGACCTCAAAGCTAGGTTTAGTCGCTTTTTCAATGGGAGGAGCAATATAGAGGCTTCCTCAAAGATACTGTGCAAGTATGCTGGGGTAAGTGGTTTTTTGTTGTTCTTCTTCCAAGTGTTTTCTCATGTTCACCTAACTCAAGTTATGTCTCCTTCGTGTAGTTATATGATATGCTAAACTTTATACTTATGTACAATTACAATTATTAGTAAGCAATTGCTTAGGAGAGGAAGAACTAGATAAAAAAGGAGATTGGGAGACTCTACAGTACCTTACATGTGGAGAAGAAGTAGTTAAGCAACTTGTCATTGTGATGTATCTATCTAGCTTGATATGATGCACTAACAAGATCTTATATGGCTTATGACTAACCAGATGTGATACACCAGTTTGAGTTACCGAGTTACTCACTATGACTCTTGCTAAAGGAATTGATAAAAGTGGGTAAAGAATAGTTTTCTAAGAGAAAAGTCTCAAAGGTTTTTTATTAATATGGCAAAATCTGTCTAAACCCTATATATGTGTTCTATTTATACATAGTAGCAAACTTGTAAATAAAAGGACTATAAGGATGCCCTAGTGGCATTCCCGTAAATATAAAATAAACATAAGGGTAATTTAGGAAAAATACAAGAAATAAGAAGTCCAAATAACATAAGCAAAAATAAGTGATCAAATAAAATATTCAAATGAGGAGTAAATGAGCTAGACTCCGACATTTGGTTAGGTCGATACCTCGAATCCTATCATCATTACCCTCTTGAAAGTTTTTCAACCTAAAACTTGACAATCGATTACTCTAACTTCCACCTAGATAAAAAAAAAAAAACAAATCTGCAAGACCAAAATAAAAACAAGATACAACAACTCTACTTAATGATCAAAGCGAACACAATATAGCACTCTTTCCACTCATCATGAGCGCAATCAAACAAGCTCTTCATTAGATACCCTTCCTTCCATTCATCATGTATTCAGTCAACTACCCCTAAGTAGTTCTAGGAACTATCAATCATGGGGAACAACACAACTTTAGGCTTAAACACGTCATGAGGTTAGGGAATCTGAACTTGTAAGACCTCAAACTACTCTTCTATCATAAGGACTCATAAAGCTTCATGCTCTCCCAATGTTGGCCCCTCAACTTCATTTTCAATAGTTATCACCTCATTTACTTCGTCACAACTCCATTCTTCTCTCCTTTATCTATGCACTTCAAATTCTTCTAATGTAAGAGAACTAAGGACAAGAACAACACAATCCAAATAGGAATATCCATCACCATGACCTCAAAAAGCACCAATAAACAACTTATAACATCTCATAGGCACAATACTACTATAATACATATCATCTCCAAATAACCCCATCAGTGGATCAAAATAAAAAAGTCTGACATATAAATAACTAATATAGTAGTACTTGTGATCATCAATAGCATTGGGGGTCAATGGCAATGGGATCACATCAAGAACATGGACCCCAAGTAATAACGCTTGTCTTTCCTTTTCAACCTGCTTATCATCTTCAACTCTTACTTCCTTTCCCCTAAATCTCTTCTCTTCAATATTCTCTAGTTGAGAGTTCTTTTGATGTCTTATTTCATCCTTGATGTCCTTTAGCCCAGTAAGTAGAATTTATAATTGTTCCAGCACATAAGGGGAAAGAGGATCTAGAGCTTGGTAAGAAGATTTCATCCTTAAGCCTCGTACATTACAACATCTATGTTGAGCTTTAGTCGCCATATCGACTAAATTTAAATTCAATAATATTAGAATAAAATTAAAAATTATAGACTATATTGAACACTTCCCGATCTACTCCAAAATATTTGTAATAATTCATAAATTTTATGCTTGGTATTTAATGCTACACAAGGACAACAATTGTTGACCAATTTCATAGCTTCAGCTCGAAACACCAATGGCACACTTATTTGGCCTTACACTTTGCTCTTAGTAAGCTTAGGTTAGGCAATTGCACCTACATAGAATAACACAATAGCTTAGCAACTTTAGGAAAAGGACAACTCAACACAACTACTCCACGTCATAGTAGTATACACTATAGCACGCCGAACTCAGTAGCTCGGACACATACAATAGCTTGTCTCTACTGCACCTTCACACACTTGATAACGTACCTACAATGACCAATTGGACTAACACACACGTGTTCGACATACACTCTGTCATCGATCAACTCTACAATACACTAAGCACTCACATTCACTTTTCAAGTCTCACACGACAACTCATGTACTTCTTCAGGGAACAATACGTTCAACTGCACACTTGTCACACTCGATATTTGTGAAATAGTTTAGCTCGACTCCACTTTGAATTGTAGCAGCTTGGAGCTTAGTTAATTCTTTAATCTAGCTTGGTAAATTGTAACATAGTAGCATGATAACTCGAACTTCAGTACAAATTTAGTTTGGCACTTTTACAAGAACTTAATCTGCACATACTTCAACTTAGTTAAACACTTAATCAATAATTGAAAGCTATACTATAGGTTAGCTTAGTCTACTTCTTATCTAACTAAGTTAGCTTGACTCCTCGCAAGAGTTTTACCTTCTCATAGTAGCTCGGTCTTTAAGATCAAATAGTAGCTAGTTCGGCAACTTTGGGACTACAACAGTTTGACACAACAGCAATTTGCTTGGTCAAAATAGTATGGTTACAATAAGCTCAGCAATAGAACAGTTAACATTCCCAGTCCAACTTAGTGACTTGGAGTTAATTCAACTTGCTTTTACTTTCCTTCTCAGACTCAACAATATGACACACGTACTTCACAATAGCTCAGCCTTAGAATATTAGTAGCTTAGTAAGAAACAATAGCTCGAGCTTCACATATAGCTTAGCAATTATATGTACATGTCTACCACTTCAATTCGTAAGTATACAGCAACTTGGATGGTCGCATAACTCAAATCTTCAATTTTAGCTCAAACATAAAAAAAGTCAACTCGATAGAGAAGCATAACACTTCAAACAAGGCACACTATAATCAATAGCTTAGCATGACAGCAATTTCTAATCATCTTTGTTGGCCTATATAAGATATCAAGAGGGGGGAGGGGGGGGATAAATTGATATCTTTAAACTTTTGAAAACTTTTCGATATAAAAATAAGATTACCCCTTTTAATAACTTAATTTGGTGAACAGTGATAATTTAATAATCCAACACACAACAATAAATAAAGCAAATTAAAAGAATAGGGAAGGAGAATATTAAGCAGAGATTTTATAGAGATTCGGCCTTTTACCTACTGCTCTCTTTCAACTCCACTACTAAAGACCCAGTTTGCTTCATCAATGCCATTCCACTTGATCCACTAAAACAAATCACAAACAGATTATAAGCATTTATCACAATGACTTTACAACACTCTACTCTACCTATCTAGCCTCTCTACAATCTATGCTAATACAGATTTACAAAGTACAAACTATCTTTTCTCTACAATAAAGTATAGATATTACAAGTGAGAACACGAATACAAGTCTCAAATAATTTTGCATTTGAAAGAAATAACACTTGTTGTAGAACTTTGATTCAATGCTGCTCTTTGAAGAAGTATCTAAAGAACTTTCTAAAGCTTTTCAAAAGGTAAAAACTGATTAAGAATTTTTGTGCAAAGATAATAATTCTTTAGAGTTATATCTGACATTTTGAATCCTCCTTCCTTTTATATTAAGTTTTTCCAACTGCTAAAAATTGAAGATTATCTTTCACTTTCGTAATTATCCAACCGTTAGTTATTTAAGATAAATCTTTAGATATTTTGAGAAGATCTTGCTAATTTGAAATTCAAAAACAACTCTCCTTATCTTGTTTAGATTAGATATATATCAATCCATAACCACCAAATAAGCTTCTGATTTGAATTTAAAAAGATCTACTCAACTTCCTGATAAGCCTTGTGTTAAAAAATTTGAAACTCCACAAAATCTGAATCAACCTTATCCTCATCCATTCTTGTATATATCTTGATTTATCCAAATATATTTTCACTTAAAAATAATCCCCGTAGATCTTGATTCCATCTTGGGTGAAACAAGATCAAATGTGTTTTCCTAATACACTCAATTTAGTAAAGCTAGGCCTTGAATAATTCAAATCTGATTTAGAGCTGTTTTCAACATCATACTTCCAGACTTACCTTCTGAATAACCTTCTGAAGAATATCAACCTTTTTGTTTTTGAAGTTTCTGAATAAGCTTCTGAAGTGCTATACCAATTCTTTTTATAAAAGCTTCTAAGATACTTTCTAAAAGAATTTCATGATATTCCGTTTTTCAATCAAGTCAAATCTCTTGAATAAGTTTCTAAATACAACTAAGTTTTGCAAAATTAAACTTTCTGAGAATCCTTCGAAATACCTGCATACTTGTTAATTCATTAGAGTTCTTCGCTTTTTGTTATCATCAAAATCCGTTACCATGAGAGATATCTAACAAGCTTGACATTTGTAGATATTTCAAGTTCAACTCATCTTCTACTTCGATTTTCAAGACAGCACTTCGGCCTCAATTCCAAACGTACGCATATACTTTCGACACCAGTACCCTGCACAGCTTAACAATAAATTAACTCGACCAACTCCAGGATAGTTCGGTATTCTACTTCACTTCAGCACTTCAAGCAATAGCTCAAACATACACACTTTACAGTAACTATGCAATTTGGATAGAGGATAACTCGACATAAGTTCAATAATACTTGAATTAACTTAGCTATTAAGTTCACTCAACTCAGTACTTTGGATTGAAACAACTTTGTGCTTAGATTTAAGCAACTCAATGCTCGGAGAACTCCTCCAAAGCTCAATACACAAAATGATAAAAAAAAATTTCATTAGTAGTTCAACTTGGTCACAACAACATGGTACACTCCATAATAGAATAGATAGCACAACACTCCACCTCGGTTTCAAACGCACTCTGTAGTGTTACAACTCATATGCATTGTTGTCCGTTACACCATGACAAGCTTGAATTACAGCTGTATAGTACAACTCCAATCAAATAATCTCACAACTTGAACTTAGAAACCCTTGGCTCTTACATACAACAATACAAAAATTCACTACTATAAACTTACAGCAAACACTATTTTGAGCACCAACACAACCACACAAATATCACCATGAAATAGCCCAACACTACTACTGATAAGGATTCAAAGGAAGAAAGAAACGGCAATAGATCTGAAACAAAAGAACAGGAATGGGTATTCAAAAGAAAATTGGTACGAAGAATAGGAAGGTTTTGATAGTGAATGTGAATGTGAATGGATATAACTCACCAAGACACAAACACAATTAGGGGGTTTAAGCTCGAAATAGAGTTCGATACGACTCACAAACATTAAATGTTGCTCGGGGTTTCAAATGAAGTTTAAATGCAACTCACTAATCGATTCAAATGAAGGGGTTCACCACAATTTAAGAACAAGAATGATAAGAATGTGAGGATGATTAAAGAGAGCAACCAACACTTGATAATCCGACAAATGCTAACTCAAGTATTGCCTTACTTGAAAGAGGAAAGTTTCACTCTCTGTATATTCTTCTGTATACATCTATCTATATCTCTATATTCGTACAAATGTCACTATTTATAGTAAGTCCTAAACCTTAGTGACAAAATTGTGTATAAGGCCTTAAATCCTAAAGAATTAGGCCCATAAATAAAATAAAGGAAAAACATATACAAGAATACAAAACTGTGCATTTTATAGAATTCGACATGCGGTCACTTGGTATGTCTTAAGAGAAGTAGTATCCGAACTGGACGAGGTCAACAGTTTGATGTGTGGGTTTGAGAAGGCATCCCTGAAGTCTTACATAGCTTGGTCAAAACACTAGAAAGGTTAGCCCATAATTGCCGAATACTAGAATTAGTTGGCACGAGTCTTTCGGTAAGGTGCGGAGTGGTTCTTTAGTCTCAAGTGCTCGACCTTATGGTTTCTCAGCACCTCAGCTAACGATAGAGTTAATGCCAAGTGTTTATTTTCCTTCCCCTCATCTTTTTAGTTGCAGCTTGGCCTTGGCAAGCATTAACAGGACTCAACTTGGATATTATCGAAGGTTGATTCCCATCAACTACTACCCATGCTAAGCTTACAGACCTATACGACTCCAACACTCAGTTACGACCACTATTGTTACAATATATAGCAACTCTTAACACTTAGTTATGATTACTATTGTTACAATATACTGCAACTCTTGATACCCATTGTAGCACCAATGTTGGCCACCATTACTACTTTGTACACTACAACTCAGCTTCAAATGGACATAGTATTAGATGGGACCACCACTAACATAACTCTGGCGACCATCATTCATAACCCCATAAACCAGATATACTACTCTTAGCTCTTTTATAGCCCCAAACTCCACTTCTTCATTACTGTAACAACACAACTACCAAATGAACACCTTTAGTCTACAATCAAACACCTAAATCAAAAGTTGGAACATCCTACTGTAAGGAAATTGAATACCTACTCCTCAATTTGAGCACCCAATTCAAATCCCTAATAATATCTTGAAGCTTTCACTTACAATCCCAAGCCTTTAGTCACTATTGTCATTGCCTTTAAATATTGGGTACAATTTCTCTATGTATAGCTACTGATATGAAAACCAAAGGCTCAAATTCAATTTTTCCCTTTTTGGTGTTTCTTGCAATACAACATATGGAAATCACGAAGATACCATTCAATCATTAGAACATAATACTCTCTTTCACCATTTTATTTTCTTTCTCTCCCTTTTTTTAAATATATATTAATATCAAATCTCCAGCCTCCATATAAAGACTCCAAATCAAACAATTAGTAAACCTACACTAAAAAGTTTTGTAAAATAACCCATCAGCAAAGTGACCCAACATATTACATAAACCTAAATCACCAATCCTCCAATAAATAAATTCTTCATAGCACAACAAAACTAATAGATAGGCACTTTCTTGAATACCAATTAGCAACTTCAACACACTCACTATGGTAACTACGGGAGGAACACAGTAGCTACCTACAATATAAGTACAAAAACTTTACGGAACCTAACATGCTCTCTCATCGGAACCGCACCCTGATACTAACGAAGCTAATGCGTCTTTAGGGTCATACACATGGAGAGGTACCATAACGAATAACAATAAGAAAATAAAAGGGGAGGAGGGGCGAACTATAGGACCTCTGACCCACAACCGAGCCCAAGGACTTGAGAAGCTGGCATGACGAATCCTTATGTTCCAACCAACCCCTACCGAAGCTGAGTACTTACCTGCCGAGGTCGAGTACTTACTTGTCGAGTTACCTTTAATGCCGTACCAAATGACTGCCCTTTATTCTGTATTGTGCCGAGTTGATGACTATTGTAATGCCAAGCCAACCAATCACTCGACATCATCCTTATCAAGAAGCCAAGAGATAGAGAATTTGGACTGACTTGGCCATCCTTACTCAGATAAGCTCACCTGTCCGTACTTCTTGTCTGCATCCCCTAACAACCTTGTTAATGCAATATCGCTACGTATACAGTATCGTATGGAGAATATATAACACCAATGATTGATTTCCATATATATTCATATTTACCCTCTTATATCATGTACATTGCTTCTTTAAAAACTGTCCTTATTATCTTTTCCCTTTTGGGTAAGTTGCCTTAACTCACAGGTATAAATACCCTTACACTTGTAGCTATAACAAATTAGATTATCTTCAATACACTTGAGTACTTTCTTCCTTGTGTAAACACTGCTTGTTTACTCTCGGCATCACTCTTATCCTTTCCCTTAAGCAAGATTAGGTGGCAAGTAACCTCACTAGACCAATTCGTGCATCATATTGAATTGTACTGTGAATCTTTGGAAGTTGCATTAGTACGTCACATCCTCTGGAACTGTTCATGAGTTTTTGCTTACTATTTCATTCTTTTTTGTCACTCTTTTCGTAGCTTTTCCCATTAACCCTTTTTCGAGCTTTCTGCAAACTTAGACCCATCCAGTAACCAGCCTTATCTATTCTTGGTCATAGTTCTACCATCTTAGGTTCAAGACCAGCCAGATTAAGTACTTCAAGTATCAAGGGTTCGGACATATGGCTGCTTAGTGCCCAAACCGAAGGACAATGGTCATTAAGGGAGACATCTTAAAAGTAGAAGTAGAGAGTATGGATAAGGAACCCAAGGAGGAGGAGGTTCCTACCAAGAACAAACTAATTGAGTAGGACGTATTTCCTGAAAACTTAAACCAGTTACTCATGGTTGTCCAGCGCACTATGAACATGGAACCCTCATGAGAGGAAGAGTAGAGAGAGAACTTGTTTCATACCACCTGTAAGGTGAATAATCGAATGTATGCTCTCATTGTAGATAGTGGAAGTTGCACCAATGTGGCATTGGCCAATCTTGTTTCAAAACTGAAGCTGTCGACTATTATACATCTTAGGCCACACAAGTTGCACTAGTTGAGTAAGAAAGGAGTATGACATGTCACTCAGCAAATACTTCTACTGATTACTATAAGGAATTACTCTGACTAGATCCTTTGCAACGTACTACCTATGTACGCTTCCCACGTGTTGCTAGGTAGGCTATAGTTGTTTGATAAGAGAGTTATACATGACAGCTATAGGAACAAGTATATGCTAGAAAAGGATGACCGAAAGATCAAACTGAATCTGATGCCATCAAGAGAAGTTCACAAGCTATAGACAAAACTCGCTCGTAGATTGAAGAAAGCTCTGGTGATGAGTAGAGTCGAGCTTAGAGAAGCCATCAATGTTGACAAGCCAACCCTATTGTTGGTAAAGCAACTATTGGAAATTAAGGAGCGGGGTAAGCTTCCATAGGAAATCAAAGGGTTGATAGATGACCATGCCGACCTGTTCCTAGAACTGTTACCTGAAGGGTTGCCCGTAACTCAAAGCATAGAGCATTGGATTGACTTAGTACCTGGCACTATACTGCCGAATAAGCCAGCTTATTGGATGAATCCTAAGTAGGCTTCTGAACTCCAACGTCAAGTCAATGAGTTGCTAGAAGAGATTATGTGAGAGAGAGTCTCAGCCCTTTTGTCGTGCTTGCACTTTTGGTGTTGAAGAAGGATAGAACCTAGTGGATGTGTGTTGACAACCAAGCCGTGAACAAAATCACGATCAAATACAGGTATCCGATCCCAAGGCTGGAAGACATATTGGATGAACTGAGTAGAGCTAAGATTTTCAGCAAGATTGATATCAAGTTTGGCTACCATCAAATCTGCATGAGGCCAAGAAATGAGTGGAAGACTACGTTCAAGACTCGACATGGACTTTACAAGTGGATAGTTATGCCCTTCGACTTGTCCAATCCCCTAAGCACTTTCATGAGACTTATGAACTATGTGCTGATACATCTCATCGAGAAGTGTGTCATGGTGTACTTTAACGACATCTTGATCTACAGTGCTAACATGCTGAGTCACATTGAACATCTCAAAGCAATCTTAGATATCCTTCATAACGAGAGACTATTCGACAACTTGAAGAAATGTTGCTTCTGCTAAGAGGAAGTAGTATTCTTCGAGTATGTAGTCGGTGGAGGAGGCTTGCGAGTCGATGATGAGAAGATCAAGGCAATTGTTGAGTAGTCAACTCCTACTACTTGTGCCGACGTAAGAAGTTTCCATGAACTGGCTTCATTTTACAAAAGGTTTATTAGGAACTTTAGCACCATCACCACTCCACTTATCGAGTTAATAAAGAAGAACATTGACTTCCAATAGGGAGAAAAGGAGGAGAGGAGTTTGTCGACATAAAAGAAAGGTTGACCTCCACCCTAATGTTAGTACTACTTGACTTCAACAAAATTTTTAAGCTAGAATGCGATGCATCGGGTGTTGGAATAGGCACTATCCTGATGCAGGAAGGCTGACCAATTGCCTTCTACAGTGAGAAGCTCTAAGGACCACAACCAAACTACTCCGTATATGATAAGGAACTTTTGGCACTAATCCGAGCAATGCAAGTATGGTAACATTACTTACTACCGAGAGAATTTGTCATATATACTGACCATAAATCGTTGAGGTACCTTCGAAGTTAAACCAAGTTATCAAAGTAGTAGGCGAGATGAGTTGAATTCCTTGAAGGGTTTAATTTTGTGATAAAGTACAAGCAAGGAAAGAGCAACATAATTGGTAATGCTCTTTCGAGGAGGTATGCACTCTTATCAGAACTATAGACCAAGCTGTTTGGTTTTGCAAGTATCAAAGAATAGTACTCTTAGAATTTACACTTTAGACCAATAATTTCATGATGCGTAGAAGGGAGGACAATGGATGAGTATTATGTAGAGGATGGCTATTTGTTTCGAGGAGGGAGACTATACATAATGACTTATTGCCTACTGGAATTATTAATCAAGGAAGCCCATAGCAGAGGGCTCTCCGAATGCTTTGGAGAAAGGAGGACCTATGAACTATAGAATGGTTGATTCTTTTGGCCGAAAATGCAAAGAGATGTACACTGAGTTGTGGAATGCTGTGTAATGTACAAAAAGGCCAAGTGCTAAGTTGAACAATAAAAAGCAATGCCCCTACCTATTCCAACGAAGCCATAGACTGTACTGAGTATAGACTTTGTTCTTAGATTATCGTGAACTACCCAAGGCAAAGATTCTATAATGGTCATTGTAGATCGGTTTGGTAAGATAGCACACTTCATACCCTACACCAAAACTAACGAGGCTTTAGCTATTGCTTCTCTTTTCTTACAAGAGATTATGTGGATACACAGCGTACCGAAGAGTGTAGTCTCTAACAGGGACCCGAAGTTCTTGAGCCATTTCTAGAGGACCCTGTAGTGTTGACTGGGAACTAAATTACTCTTCAGTACCTCATGTTACCCCCAAACTGACGGCGAAACAGAGGTGGTTAATCGTACTTTAAGGTCACTACTCCGAGCTACAATAAGTAAGAACTTGGCTAATTGGGATGTTTGCCTGCCAGTGGTTGAATTCGCCTATGACTAGACTATATATGATACCATTAAGCAGATTCCCTTTGAGGTGGTCAATAGATTCAATCCCGAGTTGCCCCTCGACCACGCCCTTGTACTAGCATCTACGCAAAAGGACTCTAATGCCTTGGCTAGAGCACAATCTCTTAGCACATCTATAATAAAGTCAATTGGTATCACAACCCAATAGTATCGTTATCGTAGTACGTCGCCATGCGCCATACAAATGTCTACTATCAACCCCCTTGCTGATCGTAGGCCTTTCATACGACACATAAGGCTCATTCCACTATACTTTACCACCAGGCTCATAGATATGTAATATAAAGTAATTTAACTAAATTTACTTCTATGGTATAAATCAACTAAACGTATGGACTCATAAGAACCACACCAAAAGAATATTACAAACAAATGCAGTTCATAAGGGAACTGCGTTAGAAATTTTAATCTAAGTTATAAACAAAAATATAAAAGTAATTAGTTATCTACAAAACTATTACAAAATTTCCTCTTCGCTTCTTAGTTACTCCAACCTGTCCCTATACGAGACTTACCATGGGCATACCTCAACTTGGATTAGAGAAGAGATTTTCCTGCAATAAAAGAAATTTATCGAGGTATAAACTTAAGCTTAGTGAGATAAATACCCTTGTTAATACCATATGGTAGAAATTTATTAGATGCACAATCCTATGAATACAAAAACAATCAGTATGCCTAAGAACTGTATATGATACAGAATTACGCCCCCTGTAATCGAGGTTTAGAGATAATTAACCGATCCAAACCAAAATCTAGGTTCTAGACCTTGAGTTTTATTTCATTTGCACTATTGTGCTTAAGCCAAAACAAAACTATATATTTGTGTATGTATATACTTTCTTTATCGAATAACAAATCATATTTTTTTAAAATCCTAAGTCTAGCAGTGTGGTAGCCTCCGCAATCTACAAACACACTCCCTAAGCAGAAGCCACAAGACACAGCCCCTCGCCGATGGTTGGCGTCTCCCAGCGCCTAGTAAGCCCATCAACTTAGGATAGAGACTCAATAAAAATAATGACATAGTTAATGCCTAATCCTGTAGGAGGCCCTTCCTCCTGTGAGTCCCTTCCCAACTTTTACGTGAAACGGTAGTCAGTGTTATCCGAATGCAATTATGGGGAATGCATGATCCATTTAATTTCTTAATCGTATAAGTGATTAACTCAATTTTCAAGGTGATCAAACAATTTCATTCCATACAATTGCACGTATAAATTATCACAAACAATTCCCATTATTATATAATTAACAAGCTATAGCATTCATACATATGCATTTCCCATATCCCACAAGCATCCAAATTTATATATATATAAGTTTAGGTGCATCTATTCTACAAGCAAAATCAAGTAAAAAGTCATCAAGAATTTACTCACTCCGCCATGCGGTCAATCAAAGTAGTTTGGGGGTTGGTTGTCTCCGAACGCAATGTCCCCTAGTCATCGAAATCATAATACTATAAGGGATTGAAATAAAAATTAGGAAACCAAGCTAAAATCCCTTAAGTTATACCTTCGACTAGTTTTCGTATATTTTTCCGGTTTTACTTAAAAGTTCAATAGAGTATAACTTTTTCGTTTTAAATCCAATTTTTATAATCTTATAGTCAATCTTCATCATTTTCGAGTGTACTTTAATGTGGTGAGGTTAGATTTTTGCAATAAGGTATGAAAATCTATCCATAGGTCAAAACAGTAGTGATTCTCATGATTTGGAGTGCTTTTAGGCTTTGTTTGGTTAATGGGCTTTTTGGTAACTTGAGAAATCCTTTGGACTTGGTCTCAAGATTTCCTTCTAAGCTCAAAATATTCCTGAAGGTCAGATTTGAAACTTTGATTTACACTACTAAGGCTATCAACCACTTCTTGGGCTCTTAAGTAGGCTTAAGTTATCAAATGGGCTTATTTTTGTTCCAACTCAAATTCAACCACTTTGTTGGGCTTAGGGAGTGTCTTATGGGTTTCTGGAGAGTCTTAAAACAACTCTTATTGATGTGTCAAGTTGCTGGTCAGAAATTTAAGGGTGGTTCAACTTTGTATGAGGCCCGTTTTGGAAGTTTTAAGCTCGGTTTTGAGTTTTAAGCCTAATATACTTATCATACTTGCCTTGGTTGGTCTTTTCACTTTATTTACTCACTTTTATCATATTTTTAAGTGTCTTTTAAGGATGTTCCAGATCTAGTCAGTTTGAATATGAGAGCTTCCGACTTGGTTTTTTAACTTGTTTCATCGTTTTCTTAAGTTTAGGTGTTAAATCATGAACTTAGGTTATTTTGTATTCAAATCTTAGCTTGACGTCTTTTCCATGAGAGGGTTATTTGACTCATACTTTTCATCAAAATAGTATATCTCATACTTATTACAATTTTCACATCATAGCTCATGTCTTATAAAGTTGGTTTCCTCATGAAACTTTATGTGATGAATTTTTCCTTAACCTAAGTCTAGATTTGAACATGTTCAACTTAACAAAAATGAAATCAACATCCAAATGACCCTTGAATCCTCACGTCTAGCATGATCCTCTTTCATTTAAGTTCTTGTTTCAAGATTTTCTCATCTTAAAATCTTCCATTCAAAGTGTTAAACAAGTATCTCTACAAAACACTAACTTTATATGCTCATATTATAACTTCATGTAAGGGTTTCATGAATTTGTTTCTTAAGGTGGTCTTTGATGTTATAACCATTTATGATCATACTCATATCTTCAAGAAATCATAATCTCCTAATATGAATACTAACCTGCTAATACAAAGATACACTTACTCATCTATAAAGCAAAAGTATGGTGATTGTGCACAAAGGTTTCGCTTATGCTCTTTATCTTACTTCCTCCTTTTGTACCTTTTTGAAACCCGAGTTGTTGGATCCTTTGAAGTAGAGTTTGTGGAATGTTCTAAGGGTCTTAAAGAAGCTTAAATGTTGGAAGAGAAAGACACAAGAAAAAAGTTGAAAGTATCGTGAGTGGATGCTTGGAAGTGGCAACAAAGTTAAAGGATTTGTAGGGTAAGGTTATTTCCACTTTTGTGTTGGTTTCAAGTGGGAGAAAAAGGAAATGAAAATGAAATTGAAAGTGAGAGAAATGGAAGAAAAAATGGCTTGTTGGGAATGGGGTAAATGTGTGTTTAAGAAGCTTGAAATTGTTGTCTTGATGATGTAAGCATTAAAGGGTGAATAATGGAGTGTAAAATAAAATGATTGATGGGTGAAAGACAAGAAAATGCACACCCTACCCCCCCGCTTTCTTGCTTGTTCAAACCAGCCATAAGGGTATCCTTTTGGGCATAGAATTATCTTGTCTCATTTATTAAAATTAAGCATATGAAATCTTGTGACAATTTGTCCATATGTAGTATAAGTAAAGGAGTGATAAGGAAAGCGTCTTATCAGTAGATTTTAATAAGTTTTCAATTGATAAATAATCCTAACTTTCAATTGATAAGTCATTTAAGGTGATTGGTTGGTCTACTTATTTATATGTAAAGCTTAGGCATAAAGATAAGGGCATTGTCTTATAGGAAATTGTTTTAGAATTTACTTCTTGCATTATTTTGTAAATTATGATTCGATTCTTATAAAATTATGAAATTTTCTAAAGTTGAATGAAATTATTCAAATTAAATTATCGATAGTCGCTTAGGGTCTTAAGTGACTTTAGAGCTCGTAATTTTTTAAGTTTAGGTTTTATCAATAATAGGCTTTTGAATTGAAAAAAAAGTTTGTTTCTAATTGCAAACTTAGTTTGTTTCTAATTGCAAACTTAAGTTCTTAGTTTAGTTTATCCTTAAGAACATTCAAGAAGTACTCTTAGCCAGATCATAGGCCCACTAAATGTAGGGTTTACACTCGGCTTATCAACTAAGTTGCTAGAAGAATGCGAGAAAAGACTAAAGGTAGGTCAACCAAACAATTTCAGCTGAGAGACTTAGTATGGCTACACCTCAATAAGGAGCAATTCTTGAACAAGAGCAAGAACAAATTATCTGCAAGAGCGAAAGGGCCTTTCAAAATCCTCTAGAAAATTAGTGACAATGCCTACAGGTTAGAACTACTTGAGGACTATAGGGTTTTTGACAGCTTCAACATTACCAACCTCAGTCCATATCACCCTAATGGAGAACTGAGTGAACACCATTTGGATTTGATCCCAAATTCAAAACAACCCAGAAGGAGTGATGGGAATTAAGCTATGGGAACTCTAACCAGCAACCAAGATCAAGGACTAAAGGAGCTAGCACAACGAATCCTTATGTTCCAACCAACCCCTGCTAAGGCCAAGTACTTACTTGCTAAGTCACCTTTAATGCTGTGCCAAATGACCGCCCTTTATTTTGTGTTGTGCTGAGTTGATGACTACTCTAATGCTAAACCGACCAATCACTCAGCATCATCCTTACCAAGCTAAGAAGCTAAGAGATAAAGAATCCAAACTGACTAAGCCATCCCTACCCGGACAAGCCCACCTATCCATACTTTTTGTCCATATCTCCTAACAACCTTGCCAATACAGCATCGCCATGTGTACAGTATCGTATGAAGAATCTATACCACTAATGATTGATTTCCTTATATATTCATTTTTACCCTCTTATATCATGTACAATGCTTCTTTAGAAAATGTCCCTATTATCTTTTTCCTTTTAGGCAAGTTACCTCAACTCATAGGTATAAATACTCTTGCATTTGTAGCTATAACAGTTTGGATTATCTTCAATACACTTGAATACTTTCTTCCTTCCGTAAACACTACTTATTTACTCTCGGCATTACTCTTATCCTTTCCCTTAAGCAAGGTTAGGTGGCGAGTAACCTCACTGGACCAATTTGTGTGTCATATTGAATTGTGCTGTGAATTCTCAGAAGTTCTATTAGTATGTCATATACTCTGGAATTGTTCGTAGGTTTTTGCTTACCGTTTCATTTGTCTTTATCATTGTTTTCATACCTTTTCCCATTAACCCTTTTTCAAACTTTCTGCAAGCTTGGACCCATCCAGTAATCAACCTTATCTATTCTTAGTCATGGCTCGTACTAGGGGGTATGCGGAGGGAGGTGGTTTAGCTAATTCATGAGCTATCTAATTGGATATGATGTACTAACAAGATCCTATACGACCTACGATTCGCTAGATGTGACTCATTAGTCCAAGTTGTAAGGTTGCTCACCGTAATCATTGGTAAAGGGATTGATAAGAGTAGGTAAAGAAGAGCTTTCCAAGAGAAAGGTCTCAAAGGTTTTTCTTAATATGGAAAAATCTATCTAAAACCCTATAAATGTATTCTATTTATACATAATGCATACTTATAAATAAAAGGGCTGAAAGGATGCCCTAGTGGCATTCCCATAAATACGAAATAAACATGATAGTAATTTAGGAAAAATATAAGAAATAGAAAATCTAAATAACATAAGCAAAAATAAACGATCAAATGAGATATTTAGGGTGAGGAATAGATGAGCTAGGCTCCGGCATTTGGTTAGGTTAGTATCTCGAATCTTATTACGTTAGCATATAAGGACCTAGAGTGCCAGCACGAGGAGCTCGGGAATTGAGCTGAGAAAATAGGGGTTGAGCTGGAAGAGGTAAAAGCTATTGCTAAGGTGCATAAGGAAGAGCTAAGGAAGTTATAGGTTGAACTAGGAGGTAGGCATAAAGAGCTTCAAGATACTCAAACAACCTTTGCTCAAATGGAGGCCAAGCTACTGAGAGGGAAGGGGCTTGCTATAGAAGTTAAGTGATGATTGTTCCTTGAATCTCTTAATGATCTTGTACTTTAAGAGGCCATTAACAACAATGGCTTTGCCCTAGCGTAGATGGCTCAAAACCAAGCTCATTAACAGTTGTTGAAGGTTGACCTGAACTTTCAATAGTAGTTAGATTACCCAAAGCATATAGTTGTTGAGGAAGAAAAGAAGGGATCTTTAAAGGAGAGTATTAGGGAAGTTGGAGATGGGGCAGGGTTCAACGGGGAAGAGGAAGGAGATGAAGAAAATGTTGTTGTTAACTAGGCCAAGCTAGCCTTGTGTTTTGTTTCTATTTGTTTTGTTGGAAAGCTATGATGTACATTTTTCCTTTTCTTACATGGGGTTAAGATGTCGTGCCCTTTCTATCTGCTATGTAAAGGATAAAGGCTTAAATGAATGAAGTTCTTTTTACACTCGTCTGTATTTTATTCTCCTTTATATTCCTTTGCTGCCTCATTCTTTTTATTATGTTGTTGTCTATTACCATTAAGATAAGGATTTGAATTATTTTACCTTTGCCAAGTCCCTTGACTTACTCAATTATGCCACTGGTTGAGCTCCACTTGCTTGACTTAGTTGTCCTTGCTTTTCTATGGTGTAAAGTCATTAGGTAGGCTCAAACAATCCTTATTGTATCATGTACAGGTCCTGACATCACATTTTTCTTAAGCAAAATGCATCTTAGGTAGAGATCCCACTTGGCATTATAGCATCTTGGGCAATATGCCTTCTAAAAGCTATTTAATGCTTGTACAACACATTAAAGCTTCATAAGTGATCAATTTGGATGCAAATCAATTAGAGCAGTTGAATGTTGGGACATATGGACAGTTGGGGTTGCATTGGGCCCCCGATATAAAGGGGCTGTGGGTCCTCTGTTCCCCATTCAAATACATTCCAACATTCCATACTTCTCATATTTAAGAGTTGGTTATTCCTCAGTTGTTCCCCTTTGTCATGAGATGAGCGATTTGAAGCAAATTAGAGTAAGAGAGAGATTGTATGAACTAAAGTGGAGGACTTTGGTTCTTCTAAGGTCTTCGACCAAGTGGTGATCATAAGGTGTAAAGAGTCATCCAATAATAGAGGTGGCCCTCGAGTAACGATTGAGGGGTGCACATGGACCTCTTAATTAGGTCCTCATTCGAGCCAAAAACGTCTAGATGGGGGTAAGACCTCGAGTGTCCATCTACTACTTGATGGGGTAGCTTCACCGCTGGAGCTGCTTGTTTACAAGAGGTTGCTTGCAAGGCCTTTAGGCACTGCCACTCAAATGCTCATACAAGTGGCGCTTCAGCGATGACTACAGCAGTAAAGTAAGCCTCTCTCTAGATCAAGAAGTTTTCAGCTGAAGGTAATGTAGGGGGTGCATTGGGATAATCTCAAGCCTTACATATTGCCTAGTGGTCGGTGTAGATGGGGTGGGTAAATTAGCCTACATAACCCTTGTCGAGCTTGATTTTTTGGTTTTCTTTGATTTAATTTGATTTCTCATTTTCTGACTAATATTAAACCCAAACCCATTTAATATTAATCATTGACTAAAGAAATTAAGAAATTCCGGTTTTTTATTTAGAAAAAATCTTTGGAGTTGCCAACCGACCGAAATAAGGAAAAAAAAAAAGAAATCGTAATCAATTAAATGGATTGACTACGATTTAGCTACTGATCTTTGATTTCGATTTAAATGAAAAAACCATAGGGTTCTCAATTCGAAGGTTAACCTATTAAACCCTAACAGGTACTACTATTTATTTACTGAAATTAGATTTATTCTTCAAATTATAGTATTTTTTAATATGCTTAAGAAAAGGAAACAAAAAAGAAAAGAGAATCTAAGTTTTTATATATTTTATCGTCGCGTTAAAGATGCCTACGTACCTACTAACAGGGATCAAACAATCGTAGTTCTTTCGAGATCTTTAGTGTGTTAATTAAGTTTAATTTTTAAAAAACCTACCGAATTTTCCTTATTATTAATTTAGTTTTTTCAAAAAAACAATCTAAAGAGCCCTAATCCTTAAGTGTTTTTACTTTATAAAGAAACTCTCTGAAAGTCCTATTTTTTTATTATTTTTATTTATAGAAAACAAATTTTTCTAAGTAAGGAATCCTAAAAAACTTAATGCTAAAAAAACACCTAAGCTAATATATATACATATATCATTATTATTAAACAACTACCTATATATATAAAAGACTAATACTAAGAATAAAACTCCTAATCTAATAAATTAAGTCATCAATAATAACTAAATAATAATAATAACAGTATAATAATAAAAGAATAATAAATAAATAAATAAAAATCATTAGCAACCGAACCTGTTTTGGGCAATTCAGTAAAGCAACAGCGACGTGCAGACAATAGTTCGTATGTGTGCCGTAGACGTTGGTACAGCAACGTAGAGTTGCGACTCGTGAATCATGGTTACGTGTATGGTGACCATATGTATTTGTGTCATTGTTGTTGTAGAGTGTGTGTCTGTGTTTGCTTGCTTAGTGTCGGGGCTTGCTGTCTTAGTAACTAATTGGTACCGGGAGTAGCAGTGAGAGGTTGATTTCATATGTATGCATATCTGGTAAGTGTAGTGAAGTGTGGACAGAGCAACGGTGTTGCTGTACGCGTGCTGCTGCTTGCAAAGTGGAGACGATTGCAACTGTTGTATGCTCGCTATTGTATATCGATGTTCAATAGTGATGGAGTGCTGATCAGTTGTGCTTAGCCATGCTGCTGATCAGGAAATCGCAGTGTTGGAGATGGCGAACGTTGGCTATTGTGGTGCTAACGTTTGTAAGTGAGGTGGTCAACGTTAGGAGTGATTTCACTGCTGCAATTGGCATTTGTTGTAGGTCGTAAGTGATAGTGGAGTTGTACAGCGACAGTGAATCAAGTACTGTGGTGTTGTGTACGTGTTGTTGTTATGCAATCAGAAAGGACGTTGATTTAACGTGTATGGGAGAGGGGTGCTCTGCTGTAGATCGATGCTACAGTGCTATGTCGGTGTCTTATGATTTCAACGTGTACGAGTGAATCACGTAACTCAGCTATATAGTGCTTTGTTGTACAAATTCGTGCAATTCAGTCAGCGAACTGTGGAGTTGGGTGAGGGGAATTGTGTTCTGTTAATGGTTGATCGTACATGGTGCAGTTTGGTGATGGGGCACGTGCAATTTTATTACAACAATGTGTAGTAGTGAATCTCGGAAAAGGAAGGTAGATTGGTGTTAGTTATGGTCGTAGAGTGAGTTGATTGGAAGTGTGTGTGTAATTGTCGATTAAATCCCTCTCTTTTATGTCACGCGCTTTATACTTATAATAAATCATATCAAATCGAATCCGTTATATTGATTTTAATTTGATTCGATAAAAATTAAATTAGATTTAAATAATTTAATTAATTTAAATCTAATTTAATAAAAATTAAACTAAATTCAAATCTTTTATAATGATTCAAATTCGAACAAAAAAAATTTGATTAGATGTGATCCCGTATGCTCAACTCACTTTTCGTAAAAATAGAATGGATAGAAAAATAAAAGTACATAGGTACCTAGCGAAACTCATACTCGTGTCCTTAAACTAACTCCATATCGAATACTATAATATTTATTTATTAAGCCGTTAACCTTTACCTTAATTTTTAGTACAATTGAATTGTACTTAAATCACATGACTCTCTAAATAACTTAAATTGGACTAAAACTAAACTAATTGACTCTAAAATAATTTGTTTATTAAGAATCTAAAAATTTTTATAATTTTTTCCTTTTCTCATTTTTTTTTTTGTATTTTCATCATTTTTCAATTTTTCATTTTATTTATTATTAATTTTTTAATAATCTTTTTTCCTTCATTTTTAATCTTTTTTCTATTTCTCTTTACATGTACTCGAGATCAGAATGTGATACAATTTGAAGTATATAGTGAACACGAACCACAATCAAAACCTAAATGGTTATTCAAGATTCAAATGGAAATGAGGAAGTAGTAGATGGAATGAGGGTTTGAATGTGACTGTAGATAGATATTACGTACCAAAGCACAAACACGATTGATATTGAGCTCAAAATAGGGTTCGATACAACTTACGAACACTAAATCTACACTTGGGATTCAAATGAGGGGTTAGATACGACTCATTAACTTGCTCAAATGAAGGTTCACCATAATCTCAAGAAGAAGATTGATAAGAACATAAGAAAGATTAAAGAATAAAACATACTCAATAATCGAGCATAGTTGAACTGAGCTTATGAGAGAGATGAGGCTCTTGAGAATATTCACTTTAATTCTTAAAATCAAGATAATAATTTGGCTATTTATAGGAAACCTAAAACCCTAGTGGCAAACTTGTAAATAATATACAAAACCTTCTTACTATTAAAACCTTAAAGATTAGGCTTACTATTAAAACAGGGAAAATATTTACAAAGTGTACAAAATTCTGCATCTAACAAGTTTAGACACCCAATTTTTGCCCTGTTTATTTTATTTTATTTTAGTAGGATAAGGGGTCTTAAATTAGAAAAAAAACACACAAAAAATAGAAAATTAAAGAATACCCAAAAAATAAGAAATTTAGAAAAAATAAAAAGTTTAGAAAAATAAAAAAAATAGAAAATTAGGAAAAAGCACAAAAAACAAGAAATTTAGAAAAAATACAAAAAAAAATGGAAAAATTTAGAAGAAATATAGAAATTTGAATAGTCATAAAAATTGAAAAATTTGAAAAAATAAAGGATTTATGAAATTTAGAAAATAATAAAGATAGAGTAAAATCTTTAAAGGAGAGGGTTGTTGGGCCTAGGCTTTAATTTGAATTTAGCCTAGATTAACCTTATCCATATATGCAATTAAATTGTATATATGGATAAGGTATAAGCCAATAGTCTAACGGATAAGCAAATAGATATAGCATTGGGTTTAAGTATGAGGTTAGGGGTTCAAATCTTGTTAGAGGCAAAAACTACCTTCTTTTTTCTTTTTTCCACAACACATACTACATGTCACGTGTCAAGGTTTCATTATGCCCCATGTCCTAACATGTAGCAACTTCGGATTGGTTAACGCTAACATGGCGCCACGTAGCATGCCATATCTACTACTATGTGTTGCTATTGGATACATGGTGCCCTAAGATTAGATGATACAAGTTGACATAGCGCCACGTCAATGCCATTTCAGCCCTTTCTCTCCCTTTCCTTTCTCTTTCTTCCCCTTTCCCTCTTTTTCTCCTACTTTCTTGACAAAACAATAGCAATCCCTTCACCTTGGACTCTTTTTTTCATGCATTTTCCATGGTTAAATGCACCAGTTAGTAAGTGATTCTTGTTCTATACATGGCATACTTGGAATAAGGCCCTAAAACACATCCAAACCCATGCATTTGAGTACTCAAATCATTGTTGAAAATTCGAAAAAAAAACTAAAATTTCAAAAGTTTACATTCATTCCAATTTCAACTTTCCTTACTTAGTAAGTTAATTTTAAATATAAAAAGGGGCTTTAGGAATTCATTTGGATACACACAAACACGAGAATCATCTCATAAGCTCTCTCTTTCATTTGAGCTCTCTATCTCTCTCTCTATACCTGTAGCCATTCTCTCTCTTTGGTTCTCTCTCTCAAGCTTCCATTAAATTGCACCACCACCACAACTAAGTCCCTCTAGCCACCAACAACTAAGCCCAACCCATTTTGACTATTATCATAGCCCTTAGCCTCATCTCCAAACCACCACTCTTCGAACCTTAAAGCTCACCACCACTACCACACAAACCACCATTTTAGCTGCACTTAGGAACAAGGCCACCACACCGCGACACCCACAACACTTTAAAACATGTATCCTGACACATAGCAGCCTTGGATTGACTGATGCTAACGTGGCACCACGTCAGCTGCCATGTATCGTTATTGGATACGTGGCACCCCAAGATTGGATGATAGGGGTTGATATGGTGCCATGTCAATGCCACATCAACCCTTTCTCTCCCTTTTCTTTCTCTTTCTCCCCCTTTCCCTCTTTTTCCCAACTTTCTCGACAAAACAATAGCAATCCCTTCACTTTAGACTCTTTTTTTCACACATTTTCCACACTTAAACATGCCAATTAGTGAGTAATTCTTGTTCAATGCATGGCATACTTCGAATATGGCCCTAAAACACATCCAGACCTATGCATTTGAGTACTCAAATCAATGTTGAAAATTCAAAAAAAACTGAATTTTCGAGAGTTTACATTCATTCCAATTTCAGCTTTCCATGCTTACTAGGTTGTTTTAAGTATAAAAAAGGGCTCAAGGACTTCATTTGGACACACACAAACACAGGAATCATCCTACAAGCTCTCTCTCTCATTCAAGCTCACTCTATCTCTCTCTATACCCCTAGCTACTCTCTCTCTTCGGTTCTCTCTCTTAAGCTTCCATTGAATTGAACCACCACCACAATTAGGTCCCTCTAGCCACTGCAACCAAGCCCAACCCACTTCAACCACCGCCATAACCCCTAGCCTCATCTCTAAACCACCACTCTTCAAACCTTAAAGCTTACTACCACCACCGCACGAACCATTGATTTAGCCACACTTAGGAACAAGGGCACCACACCACAACACCCACAACACTTTAAAACACATGACCCAACCGCCAATCGAACTTTAGCAACCTTTACCTAGCCTAACCAAGACCACTGCCAATCTCCCAATTCCAACCACCATTAAAACATCACCCAAACACTGTGGCAACAATCCTAAACCCCGAAGTCTAATAAACTTCACACAAATTTCTCCTAACCCACAAAAAATTCCCCATGAGTAGCCTTAGATTGCCCCCTACAGATGCTACAGCTTCTTCAATATAATTAGGTCATTTGACTTGAATTTAACCAGATCCAACTCGAGTTGACCCGACCAACCCATTCCAAGACCCGACCCGCATGCCTTTTCTTTAATCTGACTCTCCTTCAATTCAGATTGTTATATATATATATATATATATATATATATATTTCAAATAGATAAAATAGAATAAGTAATAAATAAATAAGAATAAATAAATAGGTTAGTGAATAAAAATTTTTTTGATACTTCGAAAAATCGGGTTTTCTAGAAATAAATAAAAATAAATGGACTTTTTTTTTTCAAAATTAGGATCCTATTTAGAATTTCCAAAAAGAAAATAAACTTCAACTAGGACCTTTTAAAATATTTTCCTTAAATAAACTTGAAATAGATAAAAACGTAAACTCGACCACTTTCCAAATTTAAAATCAACCAATCCACTAGTATTTTTAGAACGAACTACAAAATTCTGATCCTGAATATTGCGTACATAAGCACCCGTATGTACAGAGCAACTTAAAAAATGAAAAAAATTATTTTCCCCTTTTAGTAGTTAATTCTTTAAATCCTTATTTGTTGTAAATAGGCATAATTTCAATTATAGCTTGTAAATAAATATCATTATAAACGTATATTAAAAGATAAATTTAAATTCAAAGAAATTAAAAAGTGGTACTTGTTTAGGGTTTGAAAGATTAGTCCCTAAATCTAGATCTCTAGTTTTCAAAAATCGATTTTATTGAAAGATCAATAACTAAGTTATAATCAATCCACTCAATTGGTTATAACTTAACTTTTTTCCTAACATAGCCCAGTCACAGGCGAAGCCTCCTTGGTTTTCTTGGTTAGTGTGAAGGTTAGATTTTCATTTTACATAGGGGACTGGCTTCCCAGTTCGTTGTTGCTCTTTAAGGGTGAGCATGCAAACAAAGCAGTCCCTAAAGGCATGCATCGTCTTGGGGTGACTTAATATCCTTAAGGGGAGGAGAGGTTGGAGAGGCGTGGCATATCCACAGTCTTCTTTTCCCTTCCCATTTGGAAGAGATAGATCCGATTGTTTCTTAAATGAGTGGTACGAGATTGATTGTCGAGATGAAACCATCCCTTTCCTAAAGAAGCTCAACTTAAAGGTGCTTAACATTTCACTTTATACATTGAGCGTTGATGGTGATCGATATGTTACCGTCAACTTCCTGATAATATATTCAAATCCTAATTGCTCTAGTTGGGTGGCAACTCTAAAACATTTTTAAAGCTAAAAGAACTGGTTTTCTTTAAACCTTAGTTGGGGGTCAATATTAAACGGATAGAGTTTAATATTGATCAGTTTGAAAAAGACTAATTTAAAAAATAGAGAGGAAAAAACCAAGCTCAACAATAGGGAAGTTAGTATGCGAGTCATTCGAGTTGTCCTAAAATGAGTAGGATATAAACTGGGTGAAGTCGGCAGTTATATGTCATAGTTTAGGTAGGAGTTGTTAAGGTCTCACAGTACTTAGCTAAGATTCCTATGAGGTTAGCCTACAGTTGTCAAGCTCTAAGATTGGTCAACACTAGACTCCTCGTGCTATATCGAATTGGTCTATAGATTTGGGGCCTCGACTATTTGGTAGCTAACAAAGTTGTTGCTAAGTTGTCTTTCTTTCCTTTCTCAACCCTTTGGTATTAGCTCAGCCTCGAGTGGGGCAGGTCAACCTCATTATGGAATAAGTTAGCCTTGAAATGGAATGGCTTAAACTTCACCTGGAGATTGTTACAGGCTAATTCCTATCATCATCGTGGGGCTAAAAAGAAGTCATCCTTGACTTTAAGCAATGAGCACAGGCTTCGATTTCAAGTAGGCTCCTCTTCCATTTTCTTTTCACCAAGGGCATCAGGTTGCTTTGAATCTCCTTAACACTCATAGAAGTCAAGCAGTAACTCTTCCCATCCTTCTGAACTATATAAGTGTTGAAGAAGCCATCATAGATTACTCTCCTGTCATACTCCCAAGGTTAGCTAAGAATTAAATTTGCTACATTCATAGGCACTACGCTGAAGTCAAGCTTATCCCCGTATGTCCTACCTTAAATGTTATCCAAGCTTTCTTATACATATGGAGCATACCCTTATTGTTAAACCACTTCAATCCATATGGTCAGGGATGAAGGTAGGTCAACAATCTCATCTTCTCCACTAGCTCAGTAGAAATGATGTTGGTATAGCTTTCTCCATCAACTACCAAAGAAGGTTTTCCCATTCACCAAACATTGGATATGGAATAAGTTTTCCCTTTAACTTAGATCTTCTTTTAGGTTGGCTCGTCGACTTATCATGGCTAAGAGTTCTTCCATGTCCAAATAGATGTTTACCTCTTCCAACTCACTTTTGGAGCTCTTATCACTCTAACTCTATACTTAAGCATTGGGTCCTTCGCCTTTCAAGATCATGACCCTCTTATTCAGACATTGGGAGGTAATATGTCCATAGCCCAAACACTTGAGGCACTTAACTTCTCAAGCCTTGGTGCTCGACACTTTTTCCTTCTCTACTTTCTTTGTCTCAATCTGGTCAGGTCGGCTAGACTCTCCTTTCTCGATCTTCTTCTCTGACCTTTTCTTCTTGTCATACCTCTTAAGCTCAAGGCTACCTTGTTGAGGTTGGCCTTTTGTGCCTTCTTCTCCTCTAATGCTCTACTCCCAAAGCTAGGTTGATCAGCTTATCCAATGAGTTGAACTGTTAGAGCTCGACCACATTGACAATGTCATCTCTTAAACCACTCAAGAACCTAGCAATAGTATGATCCTATGGCTCGAAAATCTTACGTCTAGTCATCAAGGTCTCAAACTCTTGCCTGTACTCTTTAACAATATTTCAACCTTACCTCAAGTGTTGGAAAGCTTAGAGCATCTCTAACTTAAAGTAGGTTAGCATAAAACACCGATTCATCATATGCTTCATAAGCCTTTGATCAGCTCTTCTCCTCTGGAGTCTTGCTTAACAATTAACTTGTCCCACTAAAGACTTGCATATTCAACAAGGGACGGTGAGGCTAACTTAACTTTTGTCTAATCATCATACTCATAACACTCAAATAACTTTTCTATTCAAGGAACCTAGTCAAGGAACTCTTCAGGTCCACTACTACCACTGAAGGTTGGCAACTTAAGCTTGATGTTGTCAAGTCATTTGCTATGTGTCTGAGGCTCATCCTTTGCATTTCAAGTTGGTTGGTTCACCTCAGATCAGCCACTTCTATTGGAGCTTTACTCAGCCAAATCTCTTCTTAGCTTCGGCTCTCATGTTTGGGCTCCTTGGTTCACCTTGGAGTCATTACTCCTACCATTGCTCCCCTTCGACTCGAGTCGATCTTCTTTTCTCCCTAGCTTGGCATCTAGTCTTAGCTGTTGTTGATCATTCTCAAGCACGTCTGCAGCCTCTAACTAAACTAGTAACCTCTTAGATAGAGTTAGTGAGATTTTGAATCTAATATTCCAAGTTATCAACATGTCTCCTTAAGCTACTATAAGGATTATCTCCACTAATATTGATACTATCTTCAAACATTTTCATCCATACAGTAATTTCCTTAGAGAGATTTTAACAACTATGTAATATATTCAACTTTACTCAACTTAGAACCACCACCAAAACAATTCCATAAATACTGCTACTAACAAAATACAATTGACAACAACCCAGAAACTGTTACTACATGATTTCTACAGCTACCTATGATTGATAAACACTATTACAATTACTACAACACTACTAAGTTAGATTACAACCAGAAACAACTGCTAAAATTACTGTTATATGTATCAACAACCCAATACAAGTAACTTACTACCATGACTACAACCATGAAGAGTAACCACACTACAAAACAAAAAAAAATCAATAGGAAATAACAATACAAAATAAACATTGATGAACACTTTCATGTATGTCTCACCAAGGGCTTTAATACCAAGATGATACAATTCGAAGTATATGATGAACACGAACCACAATCAAAACCCAAATGGGTATTTGAGATTCTAATGGAAATGAGGAAGTAATAGATGAAATGAGGGTTTAAATGTGAATGTATAGGGATATCACATACTAAAGCACAAACACAATCAGGATTGAGCTCAAAATAGGATTCAATACAACTTACGAACACTAAATCTACACTTTGAATTCAAATGAGGGTTAGATACGACTCATTAACTCGTTCAAATGAAGGTTCACCATAATCTCAAGAAGAAGGTTGATAAGAACACACTAGATGAACTAAGCTTACGAGAGAGATGAGGCTCTTGAGAATATTCACTTTAACTCTTAAGATCAAAGACAATAATTTAGCTACTTACAAGATTTTGTTATTTATAGGAAGTCCTAAAACCTTAATGGCAGAACTATAAAATAATATATAAGGCCTTAAACCCTAAATATTAGGCCCACCATTAAAATAAGGAAAATATTTACAAAGTGTACAAAACTGTGCATTTAACGAGGTTGACATGTAAGTCATCTAAGCTATCTTAGAATGAATAGGATCCAAATTAGGTGAGGCTAGCAATTGGATGTCCTAGTTCAGGTAGGAGTCATTGAGGTCCCATAGTGCTTAGCTAAGCTTCCTATAAGGTTAGCCTATAGTTACTAAGCTTTAAGATTAGTCGGTACTAGACTCCTTATGCTATACCGAGCTGGTCTATAGATTTGGGGCCTCAACTATTTAGTCCTTGGTCTTCTTGGTAGCTGATAAAGATATTGCTAACTTTTTTTACTTTCCTTTCTCGACCTTCTAGTATCAACTCGACCTCAGGAAAGGTAGGTCAACCTTAGCTTGGAACAAGTCTATCACAACTTAAGGGATGGTCGAGTTGTACTAGACACCGTATATAGCATAAAGGACCACAGATTGGTTACCTTTCCAATCATAGACCCTTTATACTATATACAAGGCTTCTACTACCACTAACTTCCTAAGAATATACAAATCAAAATAATATCATCACATACTCATATTTACATAATATTTAAGCTATAAAGATTATATTAAACAAAAATCTAGTACATATGGATCTACAACACAATCAAGATGAAAAGTACACATATAAAAGTCTACTTAATTATGTCCTCTCAACGCTCGAAATGGCTCACTCTTACCTAGAGTGCCATGCTAACCTCTAGCATTCTACAGCCAATGTCGATAACAAGATAAACTTGCATCAAAAGCCTAAGAGGATGTAAGCTAAAAGCTTAGTGAGCAAAACCCTTAACCATACCGACAAGAAAGTTATAATACATTAAACACAAGCATATGAATAAATGAGCAATCAGTATGCCAAATTAATACATACAACTAACTAGTTACTATATGTAACTCAAATTTAATACCCTCTGAAGTCGGGGTTAGAGAACACATGGCACCAATCAAACCTAAGTATTATATTAGAACTTACTTTTCTACAAAACTCCACATTTCATATTTATACAAATCAATTCTTTTATTTCAATAAAAAAATCAAGTTCTAGTATAATTGTAAATGGGACCCTGTAGTCTACACTCACCCATAAATGGAAGCCTTTGGACTCGACCCTTAGCCAGGTGGTCAATGCCTCCAACGCCTAATATTCCCGTAGGCCAAAGTAAGATCATATAGTACAAGTACATCATACTAAACCATTATACTTATAAATAACAACCCCCGTATGGCCTCTCCTTACCTCCATATAATGTGACAGCCAGAATTAGTTTATGTGATCCATATCAATACATGTTCCAATTTTATCTCATCAGTTAGGTATAGTTAGGTCCAATTATTATCTGACCAAACAATTTCACAAACAATACAATTATTATGCACTAAGCATGTCGTTATCAACATTTTAAAGTAGTTTCATGGTTTAGCAAACAATAGCATACGCAAACAGTTCCCAACCCCACACAACATTCAATTAATAATGTCATTTAAGTTCACTAGCTATAAGCACACATAAGTATGGAATCATAGGGAAATTACTCACTTGACTACATCGTCTCGCACTAATCATAATAATCAATCGAAAGATCCAAACCCTCATCGGGATTACTTGATCATTACGAGATAAAAACAATAATAAGTAATTGAGTTAACTAGTACTTCTAAAAAATTACTTACCTAATTTTACTTAAGTTACCATTAGTTTTTCGTCCGATTGAACTTTATCATATTTTCGATCTTTATAAGCTTATAGTTGTTTTTCATCGTTTTCGAACATAAGTTCATATGGTAAGGTCCATTTTGAATGTTAAAACCTGTGTTTTACAATATGGATTTAATTTATTGAAACTTAAATATTCTTATTTGATATTTTTGTATCTTATTTATCACTTATGACCTAATTAGTCATCTATTTCTTATGTTATTATAATTTTGGATTATTCATACTATTATGTGTGTTTAAATAAGATTAATTTAAGTTGATATATGCATTATAGGCTTATTGTAGTTTCAGCCATATAGGTACACATGTATATATATATTATATATTTTATTATACTATCTTATAGCATATTAAGTAATCATGTTATAATTTACTTATGTACAGCTTTTATACTTATATACTTATATATCCTATACATATGCTATGTGTATATATACTTCTAATATACTTGTATATATTGTATTTTTATACTTGTACATTTTTATACTTGTACATATACCCATATGTACATAAGGTTGTATACGTATTTTTATATGTATTTTCGTATATCCTCCATACCCCTTTAAGAAATCTTCATAGAATTTATATTTTTGTATCTTATGGGCTTAATTAGTAAGCTATATATATATATATACTTAGTATTTTCCTTGTTTTAGGTTATGTACATAAAAAAAGTATTCGTGTATAAGGATATCTATACTATGTACATGTATTTATACTTACGTATTCACTAAAATCTTTGTGTACAATCTCCTTACATATACTTATGTCCTCTTAGTTTGGTCTATGTATATGTACACTTATGCTATGTATATTACTAGGTTTATACATACACACTTCATGCGTATTCATGAGTCATATGAACATAGGTATTCTACTCATATACATATAAGTATTGCTACACCTATGGGCATGTATATAAGAATCCTATTTGTATTAACATAAATGTACATATTACACAAAATTTCTACACCAATATAAGGTAGATAACTAACTACTTGTTAAAATAAGAAATTGTACCTTTTTCTCCTTAAAATAGGAAAGAGGAGTTTATGTATGTGAGATAGTGGTTTAGAGTTTGTTAATGGATGAAGTGAAAAGGAAAAACAAGAATTAGAAGAAGGATAAGAAGAAGGGAAAAGCAATGGTTAGGAATAAGGAAGAAGAAAAGGGTTTTGTTTTGTGTTGTAATTTAGGGTTGATAATTGAAATAAGGGGGGTCTAGTAGCTTCTTAGAAGGGACGGCAAGGAAAAGAAAAGAAGAAAAAAAAAATGCATGTGAAAAATGAATGGAAATCAAAGAAGGTGAAAGAAATCTCTAAAATGAAAATGACATTTGTTGACTTAGTCAACTTTCTTAATTTAAATGTAATTAGTGTACATAATGATAGAATTGCAAGTAATTAGGAAAAAAATTAAGGAAATGAAGGGGATCATGGGATTAAATGAAATAATTAGTAAAAACAATTATTAAAATCCTTCTTTGAGTTTTTACGTCCTATATATATTATTTAGTATAATACTTAGTATAACTATCATGAAAAGTGCAATTTAGTACTAACATGAACTATATGTAGTATTAATATTAACTAAATACTTAAATCTATATAATATTAACTTAGTTATATAATTATGAGACTAATATGATCTATAATGAAATATCCTACTTTATAATAAATTTAATTAGTATTGTACACATTTATGAATAATTAGAAGTTATCTTTGATCGTTGGTTGATAATTTTATATGATTTAGCATACTATTGAGTATTGGTAATCAATTAGGGTTTTATCGTAGAGTTAAAACAAATTGGTATGTTTATACACTTAAAAATTATCATTCTAAGGTTTTTATTACTTTTGAGTATAATCTCTAATGTTTATATACATTTAGAGTCTAAAAGTCTTATACGCAATTGAATCCTTGATTGTTATCTTAGGGTTTTCATCTTAATTAGCTTTATTGATTGTTAGGACTGTCTAACACACTTGAGTTTACTTTAAATGTTAGGTTGGAAAATTTAAGGGTTTACATCCTTCCTACCTTCAAATAAGTTTTATCCTCAGAACTTCAAAGGCATACTTGGTTTATCAAATAGATGCAAATATTGACACTTCACTTAGTCTTTCACTTCCCAAGTTATAAACTCTTATTCATGATTCTTCCATATGACTTTAACATATCTAATCTCTTTGTTCCTTAACTTCTACACTTTACTATTTATGATCTCAACTGGATGTTCTTCATAAGTCAAATTTTCTTTCAATCTCACTAGTTCCAACTTAATGATACAGTCAGGATCTAGAATATGTCTTCTCAAAACAAATACATGAAATACATTGTGAATCCCTAACAAATTAGGTAATAAAGGCAACCGATAAGCCAACTTCCTGACTCACTCTAGAATTTCAAAAGGTCCAATGTACCCTGGACTTAGTTTACCTTACATCTTCATACGATGTATACTTTTAATTGGGCTCACCTTGAGATACACATGATGTCCTACTTGAAATTCTAATTCTCTTCTTTTCAAGTCAACTGTGCTTTTCTGTCTATCTTGTGATTCCTTCATTTTCTACCTAATCATAGTAATCTTTTCAACTGTTTCTTGCACCAACTCTGGACCTAACATTGCTTTCTCCATATCATCCCAAAAGAATGGTGATCTACACCTTCATCCATATAAAGCTTCATATGGAGGCATTTGAATAGTTGAATGATAACTGTTGTTGTAGGCAAACCTAATTAGCAGTAGATGAGAATCCCAACTCCCTTTAAATTCCATGATGCAGGCCCTCAACATATCTTCTAGGGTTTGTATAGTTCTTTCTGTTTGTCCATCAGTCCGTGGGTGTTATGCTGTGCTAAACTACAACTTTATCCCCATAACCTTCCGTATGCTTATCCAAAATTTCAACACAAATAGGGGATCTCTATCCGATATAATTCCTGTTGGTACACCATGTAATCTCATGATCTCCCTTATATAGATTTAGGCTAGCTTTTCTAAAGAGAAGGTTATATTGATTGGTAGAAAGTGCGCTGATTTAGCAAGTCAATAAATAAGGACACAAATTACATCATGTCTAACAGTCGTTCTTGGTAAACTACTTACAAAATCCATAGATATTTAGTCCCATTTCCATTCAAGAATAGGTAATGGTAGCAACAATCCACCTAGTCTTTGGTGTTTAGCCTTTATTCTTTGGTAAGTCTCACATTTCAAAACATAATCAACAACATCTTGCTTTATCCCATTCCACCAAAAGTTCTTCAAATCTTGATACATTTTTGTTCCTCCTAGATGGATAGAATAACCAAAAGAATGAGCTTCATTTAAGATCTCTTTTCGAAGCTTTAAATCATTAGGTACACATAAATTATCATTCATCCTTAATGCTCCATGCTCATCAATTCTGAAATTAATATACTTCCTGATTGCCATCTCTTCTTTTATCTAATTCAAAGTAAGATCATCCTGTTGCACTCTTCGAATTCTTTCTATCAAAGTTAGCTCAACTACTATATTTGACAATTCTACATCAGCTTCATAACAAGAGAATTCCAAATTCAATTTTTCAAATTCTTTGATCAATTCTCGTTGATCAGTAAGAAGAGATGCAACTTCAACATGGTTTTTCCTGCTTAGAGCATCAACTACTGCATTTACCTTATCAGGACAATAATTAATTCCGAAATTATAATCCTTGATCAACGCAAGCCATCTCTTTTATCTCATATTCAATTCTAATGATCCTTTGGTTAATAGAATTCTAGCCTTTCTTATTACATGTACTTATTTATGCCTTTAGTTTGACTTGCCTTTCGATTTTAAGCTTGCTTTCTTAGAACTCTTGTTCACTATAGTAATAGTTATATATAAATGTTTATAGCAATTGGCCAAGCAGGTATACCAACCAAATCAATATAGCTTCGCCTTAACTATATACCCCTTAAGTGCAAGGGCCATTAAGGCAATTAACGCATGGGATCGAGCTATTTAGTCTACTCAAGTGGTGCTTACACTTTTAGTTTTGAGAACTGTGCCATTACTTAAACCTTATCGAAGGAACTCTCTTGATGGTAATCAGTGCCTTAGTCCCCATAGTGCTAGTGTAAATGCTGACTTAGGGTATGGGCTTAGGGAGTGAAAATTAACCCGAACACAATGGTGTACTGTGTAAACCGGCAATGAGAAAGAGAGCACATAGGCCTATGGTGTCAATGAGAGTATTAACTTAGGACATGTCTTCATAGATGAAAATCGACCTAAAGATAAGAGCACATGGCATAAGCTAACAATAGGGGAAAGCAGCTAGATAAGTGCAAGGAACTAGTCATTTCATTAACTGTGATATCCCACAAATTAGCAACCAAGACATAGATATCTATGTATTAAGATAAGGTCCTATCCTTATGTAATTAGAGTCAATAGTTGATTTAGAGCATTTGAGAAAGTAAATCGATTAAGCTAGAAACTTACAAAAAACATAATAACCCTAATTAAGAAGTTTTCATACACTTGAGAGTTAAAAATATAATAAGATATTAAGAATATAATGAAAATAGTGAGGATTTACTTTATATGCGCCCCAAAAATCGAATTTAAAACAATCGTACTCAAATTTAGAGCCTTTAATAAAAACTAATCTGATTTAGCTCAAATTTTACAATTAAGTTAGAAAAGTTAGTTGAAGTGACCTAGTAAAGTTAGATTTTAAAGATAATATCCTAAAAACTCAATTTCAACCTTATAAGTGTAGTTATTCATAATAATGTAAAACTCATTGCAACCCCTAAAATCAAATCTAAAACGCAACAAGAACTTAGAAATAAGTTATTTAAGTTATAAAAAAGAATGACATAGCATAATATATTATATGAATACATGTATTCTTATAAATATACTTGGTATATATAATAAATATACTCGGTATATATAATAAATATACTCGTAAATTAAACCGAAATTATATAATTATATATAATAAGCTATAAATTCAAAAAAAAATTAAATAGGAAATATATTTTAAAAAAAGAAGATATGTTAGAAACATGATTACATATATATAATTACTCATTATATGTAAGATATATATAGGATATATACTCGTATATTAACCAAATCATTAAATACTAACATAAAATACCAAAATAACCTAAAATATCATCTAAAAATCATAAAAAATATATAAGAAACAACTTGAAATATGATTGGATTAAATGTGGAATACCTTAAAAAGGATAAGCAACTACATCAAAAGTAATTTAATAAAAATTTGACACCTCATCCTATTAATTAAACACTTGTAAATTACATAAAAATTTATTATTAATTAAGAAAAAAAATCCAACCACCTCTAATCTTTATAAATAGGGTCCCTAGGTTCAAATTTAACACTTTAGCAACTAAGAGCACTTAAGAAAAATTCAGGAAAGAAATTAGAAAAATTAGATAAGAAAAAACAAAACAAAACAAAGTACTAACCTAGTATAGATCCTCGACCATCTAGTGACCTAACATAGATCTCTATCGGACCTAGCAAAGCAACCTATGCCCTTACCAACCGACATACCCCTACCGGCTAATAGTAGCTAGAGCACCAATGAACAAATTAGTCAATCTTCTATCTTGTTTTTCTTATAATTTCTAAAAATATTAAATTAAGAAGGAAAATTATTTAAAAAATTTATATCTAGGTTATTTTAGATATACTTTCATATTGTAATTTTATTTTTGTAAAATTATGATTATTTTATATTCTAGCTTAAGAAAGGCACTATTCATCCGAATTTTAACTTTCAAAAATAAATACACTAAATGATGTAGTTTCTAGCTCAAAATTTTTTTGTAGAATACATATGATATTTATTTAATTGCTATGTAGTCAAATTTTTAATTTAGGTACTTTTTATATTTATTGCATTTTTTACCCTAAAAATAGGGAGAAATGATGAAATAAATAGGTTTTTATGAAATTAATTAATGAAATGGATGTCCACTAACTTTTGGTGATTTATAATGATGTTAGGATATATTAAAAATAGTTTTCTATAAAAAAGGATAATATTTGGTTAATTAAATGTAATTTAAGAGTAAAAATATAATTACGAGTATATAAGTGATCAACCGATAGCATAAAACCATGTATTGATTGAATTCCTCATATTTTTATGAGTTTATAGAAATTTTTGGAGAATTATTTCGTGACTTGATTTATTATGAATTTTTATAGTAAACTAGCTTAAATTATGAACCGAGACACATTTTTAGTATTAATAGGCTAAAATATAATAAAAATTATACATGTACATGATGGTTAGGTTTAGTAAAAAAATGAATTTTTAACCTATTTAGTAATAATTATAAAACCAAGTTATGATATAGACATATTAAGATCAAATAGTACCTACATTATTAAGTTGTATCAGCAAATTATATAAAATATAGTCCAACTATATAAAATGAGTATAATATAATAATACTTATTATATGAGCATATAGATATAATATAAAGCTAGAAATACCCTTCAGTAATCATCTCTAGAAATAGAACCCGTAATATGTATCATCAAGTATATATAAATATAATGACACTACTTTTACCAAAAAATAAAAATAAAAAATTGGATAATCCTAGGTAATATAACATATATCTCTATAATATTACGAGAATTTATAAACTACGATAACCTTATCATAATTGAAACGTAAATTAACTAATTAAAAGTACATTTTGATACAATCGAAACAATATATTATACGTAATAGTATAATAACGTATATTATCAATACTTAATAACTTAACTTATATAATAAAAACTATTTCGTTATATAAGAAAAATAATAATACACCCTAGATATATATATTTATATATATAACTTTAGAAGGAAATAAAAGAGTAGATAAAACCTTGACGTTTTCATAACCTTTGTGAAAACTAAATCTAGATTTTGTATATATATAGAGTCTCCCAATGAATAAAGTATCAACAATACGAGTCTTCTACATAAAGCATCAGGCTAGGTAAGCAGCATTAATGCTTCATAGTATTTTATGGTATTACTTTAGAATATTTGGAGATTTTAGTATATATTTGCTTATGATTGTAGTTAACTGTGTGCACGTATGTAACTCTTGTGTTTGAGATTCGATTTGCTATGATCAAAGTTGAGCTCCATGTTATGGTTGTTCAGTAAATATTATGCTTGAATTGTTTGAGCTTAGTTGATTACTCTAAAAATGAACTAACTCAAACTCAGTTTAACATCTAACTTGATATGTATCGCAATCCATTAGGGGTAATGATTAGGATTCTCGGGCCAACTACGAATTCCCTTAAATGAAGATAGTTGAAATGGAAGTATGCATTCAGCATAACACAAGTAAGGTTTTTAATCAAGTTAATTAAATGCAACGCATGTATAAGCAAAATGCCATCACACAACATTATCTAGTCTATCGTGAGATTAGAGAAATTACGTCTGCTTTAATGTGGGTTAAGGAGCTTGACGTTGCCCACTAATGAATTAAAACCAAATTAGGGCTTGTATCATAGAGAATACCTTCCTCTAGTAACTACCTTCAAACTACGGCTTCTAACCTTGTTGTGACATCCTCTCCTATCTTCATTTAAGGGCAGTGACTCTTCCTATGAGGCACTAGAATTCTTTCACCGTTTTAAGAGCCATCATGTCACGAACTACTTAAATTTTGTTTGAGTTAGCCTCAATTCCTCATTCAATGACCATGAAACTGAGAAATTTTCCTAATGCTACCCAAAAGACATACTTCTAAGTGTTGGGTTTCATCTGGTAGTAGCAGATAGTGTTGAATGTTTCTTAGAGGTCTTCGATGTGACCTTTCTTCTCCTTGGTTTTCACAATCATGTCATCTACATAAACCTTAAAGTTCCTTCCAATCTACGACTTGAAGATAATGGTGTTGAGTCTTTGATATTTACTTCAACATTCCTTAAGCCGAAAGGCATGACCTGATAGTAATAGGTGCCAAAGTTTGTAATGAACGAAGTATGGACCTCGTCTTTAGGTATCCTACGAATTTGATTATAACTTGAGTATGCATCCATGAAACTAAGAAGAGCATGACTTAATATCAAGTCAATAAGCTAGTATATGCAAGGGAGAGGGAAACAATCTTTAAGATAAGCTTTATTAAGGTAAGTATAGTCAACACACATTTGCCATTTCTCATTGGCCTTCTTTATGAAGACCATGTTCATAAGCCATATAGGGTACTTCTCTTGCTTAATGAATCCAACTTGAAGCAACTTTTGGACTTCTTATTCAATTATGGCCTAGCACTAAGGTACGAAATGTCATTTCTTTTGTTTTGCCGACCATATGCTAGGTTGAGGTTGAGATGATGAGTTGCTTCAAGGATGTTGATTATTCCAAGCATGTCTTTGAGTGTGAATGTGAAGACGTCTTTGTTCTTCTTGAGGAAATCTATGAGCTTTGTTTTTTCATCCTTAAGTAGGGCAATCTTGATTCAAGTAGTCAACTTTCGAGTGCTTCCAAGCTCAATTTCCTCAGGTTTTTTCTACTAGTTCTCTTCGAAAGGTTAGTTTTTTGTTTGTAGTGGATTTGATGTTCATGATGTTGTCTCATGTCTAAGCTTTGAGATAAAGAGATATGGACAACTTTTTGTCTCCTTATGCTTCGCCAAGTCCTATCGATGTTAAGAACTTGACTTTCGAGCATATTTGATTGACTAGCATATCGAATTTCATTATGCTCAATCTTCTTAGTAGGCGTTGCATGGTGATTAGTGATCGACTACCACAAACTCAATGGACTATATGGCTACATGTGCACCATTACTTAGTTGCACTGGTAAGGTGATGAGTCCTTTGGCCGACATAGGTCTGCTACCTCCAAAGCTTGTGAGGTTATGCTTGTAGTACCGTAGGGGCTCATTAAGTTAGTGCTTCATCTATTCGTAAGCACTGTAAAATAAGATATCGATTGAGCTAACATTGTCAATAAACATCTTTAGGACATCGAAGTACCCTATCTCAACGTTAAATACCAGTACATCATTATACAAGTAGTTAATGCCTTGTTTGTCCTTCGAGGTGAAACTAAAACTAATAGTGGTATCTGTCTTGGGCTTCTTAGCTTTGACGAGGTATACCTCTTATTTGGTAGATGTGGAGGCAACGTCTCTTATAAGGCCAAGGCTCCGAAGATAGTATTCACCTATCCTCATCTACCATGACGATTTTGATCGTTGATGGTGTCATCTCTTTATTGGTTTTAGTGCTATTGTTGAGGTTATTATTATTGCTCAACTCGACGATACAAGGTTGGTCACTATTGGTTTCTTTTGTTGATAATTAGGTAGTCGATGTAGCCTTTACGAACAAGGCCTTCGACCGCATTCTTAAGGTGGCAGCACTTGTTTGTATTGTGGCATACATCTAATAGTAATGACAATATTTGCCCAAATTAGCTACTTCGAGTGTCTCTTGGACATAAGGTGGTTAGAGGAGTTGTTCTCTGACTTCGTATATGACCTCTCTTAGTAGGTAGTTAAAAAGCATTTAAGATGGGAAATATACAAATCTTTGCTTCTACCTTTCTCGCCTGTCATTTAAAGAGGATAGCTTATGGTCTCTTGGCCCTAAGTGGTCCTTCATTAATCCATGGATACTATAGTTTGCCTCAAATCATACCTTAATGGCATCTTCTTAGGTAACATATTTCTTAGCTACTTGCATAAAATCGTCTAGTGACTCTAGCTTGTTGAGGGAGAATGCATCGAAAATCTTGCTAATGAATTATATTCCTATGATTAAGGCTTGTAGGGCTATTCTAGTGTCTAGTTTAGAGATGTAAAGCTTAACACAATTGAAGCACTCTAAGTATGCATGCAAAGACTCATTAATACATTGTTTGACATTGCAAAGCATCAAGGAGTCTTTGTATAGAACTTTAAAGCTAAGGAAATACTATTGATACTTGCTTGTCAAGTCATCAAAGAAGGTAATGGAGCCATTAAGTAAGGTGTTGAACCATAGTAAGGCTACCTTTGCCAATGTGCTAAGGAAAGCTTTGCACATTATGGTGTCAATAAAGTTGAGAAGGCTCATCTTGGTACATAAGTGGACTAAGTGGTTGTTCGGGTCCCATATTCCATCTTAAGTATTGAGACAACGGAGCTTTACCCCTTAGGGTAGTGTCTCTTTGAGGATAAGCGGTGTGAATGGGCTCTTTGTTGCTATTAAGCGCAATGCTCGAGTCGATGATTCAACCTTCTTTTAGTCTTGCATGCTGGATGCATGGTAGATATGTTCATCTAGCTCCTAAACATTCGTGTCATCAAGCATTTTCAGGGATCATCTTGAGGACGGGTCTTTGGTAAGTTTAGTTGTCATAGAACATTCACCCTGTGTATGTGTTTTGCAACAATTACAATTTAATTGATCACACTAGTCCTTGGGAACTTACTGATCATATTGAACCTTATCACATGAACGCACTGGGTGTGAAATGCATGGATTAATGTTTTTGCTAGTCATATCGATGAGATGACCATTGCTTCTTCATGTGGTCGATTTTGGGATGTATTTCTAAGCTGAGCTACGTCCCTATGAAGGATAGCATTGGACTCCTTAGTCCTTCGATTGTCTTTGAGTACTAGTTGGACAAGTATTTTGAGTTGCTGAATCTCATAAGCTTAAGTGCTTGGAGTAAGGGGTGTTGGTGAATGTTGCAATGGAGGTGACTTGTTACCATCTCCTAGTTGTAAAGCTTAAGGATTCTTGTTTTTACCTTTTGCCATCTGTAATGGATTAGCCTAAAACGTTGGGCACTAAAATGTTGATTATGGGGACCCAACTAAGTGAGATAAGGTAAGTTAGGCTCTAATTCTTTCAGTGAATGTGTTGATAGGCCTTAGAGAGTAGGCTCCTTGCTTTGAGGTACCTAAAAAAAGCCCGTAGTAGTTTTGTCTACGAAGGCCCTTCGATGCTCAAGTCAATAAGGAGGGAAGAGAAAAGGAAATAGAGTAGTGTTCGAGCTCTCTTGTCTTATGGGAGAGGTGCTTGAGTGAGATGATACAGAGTGTTTCAAGGAAGGTTTAAGATTGTAGAGGTTCCAATCCCTTTACCTATTCCTTACACTTTTTGTGGTATAAAGAGTATAAATACCAAAGGCTCGTGTCAACTTGGGATTCATCCATACTCGTTACTGGCAAAGGATATTTTGAGGGGCTAATGGGGTAGCTTTGAGTGTTGGTCAGCCACAACCATGCTAGCAACCACATTTGTATTATGAGACTTAGATGTCCTCAGAAGATATTAGGTATGTTGGCCATACTACGAATGTCAAGCTACAATTAATGAGGTAAGGAGAGTTATAGGCACTAAAGACAAATGTCTTCGAAGGCACAAGAGAAAGAGAAGGTCAAAATAACCTCGAGCTATGGGCTAAACTCTAGGGGAGAACCCGCAGAACAGCGCATGTCCTTAAGTTGTAAGTACAAGTCCAAAGGTTGAGTGGAGGCTTGTAACTCGAGTTGACCTAAGTAGGCATTCGAGTCCTCAAAGACTTGGTACTCGGTGAGTGGGCCTTCAAGGTGCTTGTAAGTGAGCTTAGCACTTGAGCAAAGTGAGGTACTCGAACAAGGTAAGGTTTTTGGTCAATCGGCTATCAATGGGCCTTAAAGGGTCTCTACTCAATTTGGGCCTTAGATCAACCTAAAATAATGCATCGGTAATGCTTATGTCACGATTTGTGTTTTAGAAGACAAGTGAGGGTGTTTAACTTAGGGCTTGATGTGAAGTGAGTAGCATCAGTAGGCGATTTGTTTGTAAGGTTTGGTATTCTTTAAAAGCAAGGTTGGCTTCCTACAAGTAAACTGATCAAGAGATGATGCTACTCTCCTAATGATAACTATGGCAAGCTGAAACTAGTTGAGAAGTTAAGCCTCCCAATCATATGGGGTCTTGTGATAATACTGGATGGTACTCCTAAAGATAAAAGGGTTAGAATAATCTTAGGAAGATAGGAAGGGAGAAGGTTGCATTGCCATTCATAATGTAAGAAAATATGATGAGGTAAAGGATGGTCAAGCAATGCATGGGCAATTTAAGAGGAAGTGAACCTCCCATCATAAGTGGTATCAGAGCGAGAAAATTCCAACCAGCAAACGAGCCTCTTAAATATTACCCAATGTGCTATAATGAGAAGGGTAGTTCTTGTTAACAACTAGGCTCATGTAGATGAAGCTCTAAAGGAAAATCGACCACCAGGTGGAGGACATTATTGCTAAAAGGGCCAGCTGTGTCTTAAGTTGCATTCTAACACAACTTTGTCCAAATCCTTAGAAAAAAAAAAAAGAACTTTAAAGGGCAAGCCCAATAAGAGGTGATCTCAAAGGGCAAGAGGAGAAGATGAGGGAGAGAAGATGCTTATAGAAGCCTAGAGTCCTGGCAAAGTTGATCTTGGTATAGAGTTAAACAATGGATAAACAAGGTCTTATGGTATAGGGTAATGACAAAGAGTTAGGCCCACAATGAGGTTATCATGGATTTAGGTAGGAGAAAATGTCATCATCCATGTTTTGGAAAGAAAGTAGGGGTGTATTTAACTTAAGGCTTAATGTGAAGCAAGTGATATCAGTAGGCGGTTTACTCATGAGGTAGGGTATTCTCTTAAGGTGAGGTTGGCTTCTTATAAGCAAACTGATTAGGAGCTGATGCCACTCTCTTGATAACGATTATGGCAAGTCAAAACCAGTTGAGAAGTTAAGCCTCCTAATCATATGGGGGCCCATGATAATGTCAAATTATACTCCTAAAGATAAAAGGACTTAGAAGAGTCTTGGGAAGATATGAAGGGGAAAAGCTAACTCACCATCTATAATACAAGAAAATATGATGAGGCAAAAGATGGTCGAGCGCTATACAAAGAAGGGGTAAACCTCCTATCCCGTAACACATAGGTGGTTAGGTAGCTAAAGGAGAGGAAGAAGAAGACAACAAGTAATGAGGGTCCTCTTTTTTTTTTTTTTTTCCTAAAAATTCAATTTTCATGTTAGTGAAATAATTTCAATTCATTATTTTTTAGAAGAATTGCAACTCCGAAAAGTGACCAACATAATAGAATTTTTTAAGCAATAAAGGAGAATAGATTAGCTATCTCCTAAGTGAATAGGCTGTAAGGGTTAAGGAAAATTAAAGTTAAGCGATATTTAATTTCCCTGTTAAAGTGGTGCCATGTTGTAAAATCAAAGAAAATTAGAAGTGAAAAGGTTTTAAAGACAAGGGTATTTTTTGTAAATTGTAATGGGGCTTTAAACGCTCCTCATCTAAGACCTTCTCCCTTCCTTTAAACGCTCTTTATATTATAAACCCATAGCTGCAAATTTTCATAAAACCCTCACCTTTACATTTCTCAAACCATTTCATTCTCCTCTCTTCTCTACAAACTTAACTAAGTAAGTTCTTTGAGCTCTTATTTTTCAAGCAAAATTCATACTAGAGTAAGATTAAGGTAAGTTCAAGCTTGTAAACTACTTTTTTAACTTCATTTTAACGAGAAACTTCGATTTCAATGGGTTTTCTTAGCCAAACTCTTCAAATTCGAATCTGTATGCTTGTATTTTCAATTTAAACATTTTGAGCTCGTCTTGCTTTTAGGTTTCAAACTCATGTTCATCTACTCCAAGTAAGTATTCTTTACTCTACTTATTGTTTTTTAGCTTAGAGTTGGTTTTCTTGAAGTTGGTGGGCTTGATGATTAAGTGAGTGTTTGAATTAAAATTTGTAGTTCAGTTAGGTTAAAAATGTGTTTTAGTGTTGGGCTAAAAAGTACTTAAGGTGTACTTAGGGTTAAGTTAAAGAAAGGAAGGGAAGGAGTAGGCTTGGAGAGCTATTGAAGGTAGAAATTTTGCTTCACTTAGGGGACAGGTCCTTTAACATGATCGTATTGTAGACTATGTCCTTACTTGTGTCTTGGTTTGAAAATTTTCAATCAAAAAGTGACACGACTATGTAAATATCTTATTTTTATCGTTTTATTTTAGTAGTTTTATTAATTAGGGTTAAAAAATAATAATAATAAAATTAAAAAATAATAAAATAAGAAAAAAATGAAAATTGAAAAAATAATAAAAATAAAGTGTCAAGTCGTATCCTATCAAGTCGAGTCGAGTTGTTCAAGGTAGAATTGGATAATGGTGTGCATTTAATTTAGTAAATTTTAAATCGTTAAAGGATCTTGCTTCAATAAAATATTTTTTAGTCTAATCCAATTTTAAATAGATTTTTATTTAACTTATATTAGAATAAAATAAACTTAACATTTATTAAATGGGTTATTAGGTTAAATCAAGTTAGATTGAGTCGGGCTCCAAAGATAAAAAGCCCAAATTAAAATAAGGTTTCTAGGAACTAGGTTGAATCTTCAAAGAATCTAAATCGTACTTTCCTTATCTAGGATTTATTATTGAATCTTTCGTATCTAAAATTTGTTGAGATTAAATCTATATCTAAAAAAATATAAAAGATTCGATTGTGTGGCTTATAAATAGGAATTCGGCGATGAAGTTTGAATACGTTTTAACAATCCCCGATATATAATACAATATCGCTACATCTCTTTCACAAACATACCACCGTCCCTCACTCTCTCTTACAAACACACTAGCCTACACTCGCCTACTATACACATCAACATGTTGCTGCACATCCTTGTCACAAGCACACTGCTGTACGTCTCTGATCACATCACTCACATACACTTCAGTCATCTGACACTACACTATACCCTTTACTCCAATCACTCACACTACATTATACATGTCACACACGATCCTGACCTCACTTGTTGCACATTGTCATACATTCCCTCACACATACCAACCACCTGACTTCACACGACACAATTCAACACATACGACATAAGCTCACACACACAACATACACACACTGCTACATCTAGTCAAAACACACATACATATTCCACTGACACACATAGAGTCAAAGTTGCATACACACAAAGTCAAAATCATACAAACATACATGCATAGATCCACATATGTTGTTGAATACGATCACTCACTCACTCATGCACTATTGCACAATCATATTCTATAGCCATTCGTACAATCACAATTCACTACTACACGCGTACACGACCAGTACATATATCAAGCATGCGAATGTAATGCAAACAATCACGAAATGATCAACACAAACACACCGATTACACATGACTCAACCCACTTAGGTAATAAAAATTATTTTCTTTATTTAATTATTTAATTTTGTTTTTCTTTTTTATTAGTTAATTAATTATTTTACTAATTTAGTTCTTTTTAGTGCATTTTTTCTCTTATTATATTTTTTGATTGTCATATCGTTTGCTATATTTTTAGATAATTTTCAATTTCTTTATAATTTAATTAAATTGCATTTTTTAGCTATAAATTACATTTTTTGAAAAATCGCATATATTTTCTCTAAAATTCGTATCTTCGAAGAAAATACATATCTAAGATACAGTATATCTTGCATGTAAAATTTAGAAAAGATATTTTTTTGACATATAGTGATTTTTTATTAAAAAATAAAAAAATATTAATCGAAGTTTTTAAAAAAAATTTAGTTAGTTAAGTTTTTTTTTTTTTAAAAAATTATATTCGTAAATTAGATTTTTTAGGTTTTTTTAAATAATAAATGGTTAAATAAACGTAAATCTAACTCAATTTTTAAATTAAAAGAAATCCACCAACTAAATCTTTTTTAAATGAAATTATGTTGATTTGATCCCAACTAATAAGTACGTAAGCACATTCAAAACAACCATATAACAAATTTTAAAAAATTCTCCTTTTTCTTAAAAAATTCGTAATAAAATATAGTAAAAAGTTTATTTTAGTTATATTTTGTATATTTATATATAACTTAGTATTTTTTAGAAAAATATAAAAATAAAGCCCATTACTTTTTATTTTTATTTTTACAAGGTGACTTAGTCTTAATAAGTTAGCCCCTCGAGCTTAGTTTTTTCTGGTTAATTTTCTAAAATTATTTTTTTAAAAAATCTACAGATCAGTAGCCAAATTAAGGTTTTCACACACGAAAATCTTAATTTCATTTTTACCAATTTAACTAATTAGTGACTCCAATTTTTAAGAATATTTTTTAAACATTTTTAAAAGAAAAATATTTTTTCTTAATTTAATATCGAGTAATTTATATTGAGCAGGCTATACTTCATATAAATTAAATTAAGAAAAACGAAATAAGACTCAACAGACTAGTAACATGGTCATGTCATTAACCATATCTAGTAGAAGAGAAATTGGTTAAACTTTTACGCAACCAAGTGATATGGTCCATGTCAAGCTGTAAACTTCAAGTGTATTTTTTTCTTATTTTTTTTCTTATTGTTTTTCCTAAATGACTTAATCAAACCTTTTCATAATCTTAGTATTAAGTTTCACCTAGCTTTCTTTTGTAAAAGTTCCAACCTTTCTATAGAGTTCTCAAGTTTTTTATGTTCAATCTTACATTTTTTACTAACTTTAAATACTTTTACAACCTAATGTCATTTTAACCAGTTTTAATAAACTATTATTTTATTTTACAAATTGAATACAATAATTAATACCTTTCAAGCTATACCCCTTCTAAATTCCCTTTTTTGCTTCAAGCTTCCGATTCTTCTTCCAAATGTTTTGCCCAACTTATTCTTAATTAAAGTTTCAAACTTTACCCCCCAAACTTAGTTGTAGTACTCTTAGGGGTTTGGGTTGGGTTTAAGGGTTCGTAACCGAAGTTAAGTTAGGAATTTTACTAAGAGCTTTATAATGAATTAGATTAATAATAGATTAACGAAGGCTTAATATTCTAATTGTCAGGTTCTTGATCTAGGTTCGTTGATGAGTATGGTTTGGACTTTAAGTTTAGACTTGGGCTTTAAAATTGGTTTTAGTTCGGCTTTCCAGATACATGATTCATGTTTGATGGTTGTATTTGTTAAGAGAGTGCTAAATTAATCTATACTAATCTATTTTTGACTTAAAAGTTACTAATTGTTGTTTATGCTTATTTAGCTCATCCTAAAGGCTTATAATAGTAGATCCTTTAGGGGTAAATGTTGATCTTTATGTAAAGATTCCCTAGTGAACTTACATGTTAAGACAATGTAGCTAGAATTAGGTTCAAGGACTTCAAATTCTTGTTGTAAAAGACTTTAAAGGAAAACTTATATATCTAAACATATACCTATATATGTATAAGATCATGGTGTAGTCAGTTCATGAATACCTCATTGGTCTTTACTGACTTAAATTTAAGATATTAACTCATTGTCTAGTATTTTTTGCATTAAATTCATGTGATTAACTAGTGTAGCATGCGTATATGCTTGTGTATTATGCACTAGGCTTCAACTTATTCTTTATTTTTACAACTACAAGTTAATTTAATAAGTTTGATATATATGGCAAGTACGAGAATTGCTATCATTGAGTTGGGAAAGAGAGGTGATTAGTTTTGTATTAAGTTAAAGAGGTTACTAAACTGCAAAACTAGTGTTGAGTAAAATTGCTAATAAGTTTTGTTGTTGTAGATTTAGAAATCTTGGGATGTATAATTGTAGTTGGAATGACTCATATGTAAGTCATTTGAATTATTATAATTAGAAAGTTGTTCTTACTACAAGTGATTTTGATGACTGTAGAAATGTTTTAAAGTTTTAACGTGTTACTAAATGTTAGGGACACATGGCGAGTTATAGTGTCATTTGGTTCCAAGGTGAAGATGCTACACATGTCAATCTTCTGTCTAATCTAATTGGTAAATTTTTTAAAATGAATTACAATAAAATCATGCAAAGAGGTAAATGTTTTAACTAAGCTCTTATATCAACACGATTGGTGCTATAAGTCCTACTAAGGATGCAACTAAGGCAAGTTTAGGAAGAGTTTTGTAAAACTTGAACCAACTCTTATAAGGTTTTTATATCTCCTAAAACTCTATAAAAACCTTATAAGGTTTTTATTCTTATTATTAAAACTTACCTCTATAAAGTTTTGGGTTTCTAGAGCCTTATTTTTCTATTATTAAAATTATCTTCTATAGTTATTATGAATCAAATATTAGACTGCCCTAACTTGATTATACAAAATATTTTATTTTAATTTTGATTTTTTAGCTATTGTTAGTACATTTTTAATGGATTTTTATAAATAAATGTTAATATACTTGTTAATCTTCTTAATAATAAAATATAAGATAAAGTTAATAAAATAATTTATTATTTTTTATTGGGCCGAATTTATAATTTAGTTTTTATGTAATCTCAAAACTTAATCCTAAATATCATGTCTCAAAACCCAATTTTAAATCCAATAACGTACTGGTGGGATATTCTATAAAACTGTCTGATCGCATCGCTAGATCCACTATAAATCAGCACGAAATAGACACAAGAATAGTGGTGCTAGCCTGGCGTGAGCAAAATCGGACACAGCACGAATTAAGCACCGGCCGGTTGGGCACGCCCCGAGGCCCACCATTGCTTAGTTTTGTTTGAAGTCACAACCACATCTGTAAAAGCGAATTGGGGAGTAGAAACTAACGGCACGGAAAGTAGATTAACTTTAGTTTGAAATAACAAAGATTGACCAGTCGACATAAATCATAAAAACAGGTCCCACCTTGAAATTTTAAAACTCACCAACACACATGTGACATGTACATGTACTACTTTTTGAATTAAACCCCACACTTCACTTCCTCTCTGCATGTAAACTACATAGCTTGAACTCAAAAAGGACATTCACTCCCTCTCTCTCTCTCTCTGCCCCCCCCCCACCATTCAAGGGGGGACCTGTTTTTTTG
>JAMXBB010000008.1:30563097-30585602 GCA_024138015.1 Lumnitzera littorea
CCCCCCCCCCCCCCCCCCCCCCCCCTCTGTGGTTGCATTTGAAATAGCGAAAATAGCTTTCCTACTTCTCTTTTCCTTCTTTTTCACATTCTTCTCCATATGCCTTTCCGTTTCACTATCCATTATCCGTTCGAAACCGTGGAGTTGCAGTGTTGAAAATGATAATGTTGAAAATGCTTGTAATATGGCGCCATTGGAGAGTTCGACACGTTCATTGACCAGATCACAGAATGCACGTGCTCTTCTAGTCTACAATGGCGACCATTGTGATAGAATTATTGCTTCGCATGAGCCTCGGGAGGCTCTTCCATCGGTATCCCAGGTTATTCCTTCTTAGTCTCCCACCAAATTTATTGAGGCGGACAATTTGTGTCTCGTTTCTTGTCCCATTTGCATCGACGTGAGAAATATAAATTGATTACAAAACAGTGCGTCTGGATACGCGTCATAATCGCCTAGTACGACTTTTATTTCGTGTCCTCTAATCTAGTTGTGCTGTTCAATTTGAGGTTAAAAAGAACAATATCGGTTTGTTGATTAATCTGGTTGAAATATTTCGTTTTTACATATATAAGAATTATAATGTGTGAAGTCAAATTACTTCTTGTTTAAACTACCCCTTATTCCCTATTTCCTTTTTTTTTTTTCCCTCCATACTACAATTACAGACTAAGCGTTTAATGCACTTTATGGAAATTAACAGGGGTAGTGGGTGCGGTTATGAAACTTTTTTTTGAATTATCTTTGTATTTTTTAACTTGTTAGGGTCCAATTTTAGATGGCAGGTGTAGGTGCATGATTTATAAAACTAAGGGTGTTGGTATAATTTTGAAAGTTTTTTATGAAGGTCGGTGTAATTCACTATTTATTTTAAATCTTTATATTATAAAATATATTTGTTATTCCTTCGATTTCTTGAAAATCTTTAAATCTTACGTGATCATATAGTGGTATCTATGATGTAAGGAACTTATCGAATTGAAAACGGTTGGTTGTAGCATTTAGTGGTAGAAAGGGTGTAGCAAGTGTCAATATTTGGTGGTTAATGGGTACTTAAAATGATCGTTGGATTAAGCTCTACAATCAGTTGATCTATAAGTTTAATATAAGCTTGTATATATGATATGGGCTTTTAAATTTATCACTTTCCTCGCTTTTGGTTGGAGAATTTGACCAAAACCCATCCAGTAGATGACACAATTAGATAAGGTGACATGATAACACACGGCTCAAGACTAGGATCTCCTGTTTCGTTACCATATTGAATTTAGTTCCACAACCGTTGCTTTTAGATCAGACAATGATTTAAATTCAACAATTAACAATTAAAAATAAAAAACGGGTTTTGAATAGGATTTAAGAAGTGCTTTCTATTTAGGATTGAATGTTTTCTGTTATGGTTATCCATTGTGCATGCTGCTGGTGACTACAGTTACTGCTGGCACATCCTATCATTGGGAGTTATTAGTTTGCTCAAGACGGAAAATGAGATGTTGGGATGTGGGTATAAATTGCCACAGACACTGTCTAGGACTAAAAGTTGCTTTTAGTTACCATGACTACTTTCCTTTATAACAACCTTGATGTATGAAAATAACATTAATTTATAATAATACAAGTATCTTCCATGAAATAAATGTACTCCGAAACTGTTTTTCCTCCATTAAGTTTTGGAGCTCCAGTTTTGCATATACGTGATTATTATTGCAATTTTGTAAGTATATGAAAAATTTCAAATACAACATTTAGACTATGAGAGAGGTGTGGATAGACTCCTAAACTTTTAAATATAATTTTGCTTTACTATAACTTTTAAAAAGATGCAAATAACTTACAAGCCATTGCTGAAATGTGAAAAGCAATGGAGGTTTAGCGACAGTTTTGAAGGCTATGTGTACATTTTAAAAAATATAGTAGTGAATTATACTTTCAAAATTTAAGGTATCTATCCCTACTGGACCAATAGATTAGGGGGTTTACATGCCATATGTCCTAAATTTATTTTGACTACTTCAATAGTTATGAAATTGCTGTGCAGATGATAGTATTGTTACTTGTTGCTGTTGTTGGTCATTCTATTCACATGGTATGTTTTGATTGTCATTTACACATGATGATCGTGATGCCAATGCAAATGCATAGTTCAGGTTTAATCTGCTTGTTATCAGGTTTAGCTTCCTGTGGATATGATAGATTAAGAATATGATGGTGAACGTGTTGGGTTTTTCAGCTTTATTCTTGTTGTTAGTGAAGTTCAGTTGGTTTATGCCAACGTGTCATGGTCTAATACAAATTTACCCTTTCCTTTTGATAACTTATCTTGTTTCAAATGGAGCGTGTCTATTTGCACATGATTCTTGTTTTTCTTTTTTTTATTTTTTTTTGGTTGATGTGGTATGGTTTCACCTTGCTGCTGGTTGTTATGAGTTCTCTTGTGTGATTTTAATTGATAATTTGTGTGCAGGATTCTAGAATATCATTGGTTTTGGAAAGCATTGTTGGTTGCAATATTTTGCCATTGGTTTCAGGTCAGTTGCATGTCCTGCCTTGCTTTTCTTTCCATTGGTAACTAGATCTGACAGTTTCTGTTAGTGAGTGAGTTTGGTTGGAGGGAAAAAAAAAATTGTTTCCAAGCAATGCCTTCTGAAATTTTTTGGGGTGGTAGGTTTACTTGATGCTAGTGTTCAGGGAAGTAAAAGATGTATGATGCTTTTTACTTTTTTCAACGTCACTTATCAATGATTAGCTTGATTTTTATTTTAATTTCTTATCTGCTTCCTATGGTAAACAATGAAGATGAAGTTGTTAAAGCCATGATTGTAGTGCCCGATAACATGATGTGCCGAAGCTAAATCATAAAAGTTTTTCAAGAAAAGTTTGCATCTTTTGCCTAACTTGTATATTTTAGCTTTATAATTGTCGCATGGAGCACTTTGAGCTTTTGACTATTTCTATTTCGTTTATGCTTGGTTGTAGGCACTGTGACAAGGCAATGTTTGGTGGTGCAGCTGCACAGTAGTGAGTCAGGCCAATTGAAATATGCAGAGTTTCTGCACTTGCCAAGAAAAAGATTTACGGATTTATGTAAGTGGCTTTTTCTGGTAAAAATTTGATGATTTCTGCATGCCAGTTGATTTTGCCCCATGTTACTTGTGATTGAATATTGATAATTTACATTTGACTGTGTCCAATGTGGGAACTTCAATGCAGTAATACTGTTATTCGTCCTTCTACCTCAATTTTTTCATGGATTTTGTCTTGCTTGTCAAATTTTTAGAGGATTTTGTGAATAGGATTGCATGGTTAATTGCTATTAAGCATGGAAATCGTCTATTAATTAGCTTTTTGAGCCAAGATGCATAACAAATTGATCTCAATATGATACTGCTGCAATTCTTTCTTTCCTTTGTTGTTTCGATAAACTAGTGAGAAAAAGGAGTTGGAAAATTGCTTGTTGAGTTGAGTCCTCTCTTATTTGTGCAGCCACTGCTTGTAAGGAATTTCAAAATGGAACTGACAGACTCACAAGAAGAACAAATCAAATCTCTCCAATTCTAATTCATTTGAGTTCTGGTGGTAAGAGAAATTGGTACAGAAAATGGATCATTGATTTTCTTCAAATGAGAAGCATATTGTACTATGGCTGCCTTTTTTTGGGGGGAAAATTTCTATTGAGAGTGTGCCTTTCTGTCTTTTTAATTCTTTGATAGTCCCCTTACTTTCTTTCTTTCTCTTCTTCTTCTTCTTCTTCCAACTTTGAACAATCTACCTTATGTACCAAAGGCTGTTTATTGAGATCTTTTTTGCTATTATTTTTAGATAAGTAAGTCACCACACATGACCAAGAGTATAGGCACTCTATCACTAGACCATGTAGCTAAGGGCATTGTTGATATCTTACTGTTATTCATCAAAATGATACTGGTGTATTCTATATTGAATCTCTGACTTATGGATGCAGTACTCTTTTTTTTTTTTTTTTTGTGGTTATTTCAGGTTCAAGGACATTAGGAGTCTTAACAAAGTGTGATTTGATGGATGAGGGAACCACTGCTGTAGAAGTGAGTTTTACTTTGGTATATTCAATTTGTATTTTTTTTTAGCTATATATAATTGGACCACTCACTGTGATTTATTTAGCTCTAGATTGCCATTTCTTTTGTTTGATTGTCCAGGATTCTTGTTCCTTTCCAGTATCTTGTCAAATTATTTGCATTGGAGAATTAAAAAGCCCTAACAAATATTTAAATAGAAATCTGGTATAAAAATACATATTGACGTGATTGCTGCTCAGTGAAGAGGATGTGTGTTCTTTTCATCAAATCTCAATTGCAGACATTTAATCTGTAAAATGAACCTAATTTGTTGACATAGTTTCAGCATCTAGATTCCAGGGATGATGTCTGAAAAAAATGAGGCTACAGATGAACTTGAAGATGAGTTGGATCACCTTGGTAGAGCTTTTTGTGATGATGTCCCGGTAAGCAACTTTTATCAGTCTTTAATCATTATGAAAATATTCAATAACTTAATAGATGTTGTGTGTTTTTTTATGGCAACAAATAAAGTTATTTTTGTGTTTGTAGGCAAAGATGTACACAATCTTAGAGTTGTGTCACAAATTTGAGCAAACTTTTAAGGAGCATTTGGATGGAAGGTACTGTGTCTTTTCCTTGTTTAGGACCATTGCATGCCTTCTAGCCATGGGGTCCTAGGAAAGTTGGCATCATTTTGATTGCCAATAAGCCATGCGTGAATACAATGTCAAATTCACAGTCTTGGTTCTACTAAATTCCTGTTTTCTTAAAATTGTGAAACATCAAAAGATTTGCCCTCAATTCTCAGGCGACCTGACAGCGCCCAGATTTATGGAATACTTGAATGTCAGCTACCTATCGCTTTGAAAAAGCTATCATTTGATCACCACCTCTCCCTGCAAAATGTGAGGAAACTGGTAGCTGAGGCAGATGGGTACCTACCATATCTGATTGCCCCAGAGCAAGCTTATAGGCGACTAATTGAGAGTGGCCTTGCTTTCTATAAGGGCCCAGCTGAGGCATCTGTAGATAGGGTAAGTGCCTCTTTTAGAGTGGTCCCATAATCTACTGCTGGATTATTCTTTAATGGATAATAGAATGCAAAGATGAAAAAAGAAAATATGTAGGATGAATTGAATGTGAAAATAGACAAAAAGGTGCATCTTCCATTGATTTTAATATATATATATATATAGGAAAATGGGATTCAGTGTCATTTTCTACATGATCCACCTAACATAGACTACTGGAGGACATAAAAAAATTAGTGCATGGTGGATGCATGTCTTTAAGGTTATATAAAAGGGTTGCATTCACCAGATCTGCTGCTGTGTTGTTTGCTTATCTGGCATGGCAGGTACACTCTGCGTTGGAGGAAATTGCGAGAAGGTCAATTGCAGAAACTCAGGTATTTCAACCTTAAATTACTTTACATGTTGCTTATGTGTATTTACACTTTCTTAACAATCAAGCAGGAACTGAAGCGCTTTCCAGCTCTTAAAGCTGAAATCATAGAATCTGCCCTCAAAGCTTTGCAGAGGTATCGAGAGGACGGTAAGAAGACAACCTTGCGGCTGGTGGAGATGGAATCATCATACATCACTCTGGATTTCTTCCGAAAGCTTCCTCGGGGGGTTGAGGATGGAGGAATTCCAGTAGCAAATTCTAGCGATGAATACTTGGAGGTGCATTATCACAGGATAGGGTCACATGTCTCCTCTTACCTAAAAATGGTATCACAGACATTGAGACATGCTATTCCAAAGGCTATTGTTCATTGTCAAGTTAGAGAGGCCAGAACATCTTTGTTGGATTGCTTCTATACTCAAATTTGCAGAAAAAAGGTGCCTATATAGTAATTATTTATGTTATGGTCAAGTTGTCGCATAATATTTTTCACCCTATATTATTAATAGGATTTTGAGCAAGAATATATACATGTCAAATGGAAATTTTATCTTGCTGATTTAGAGATGTCCATTTGAGAAATGGTGGCTCTTGTTTATTCTTGATGGCCTTCGCTGGTTAATTGTTTGTTTTTTTTTTTCTTTTTTGATAGGGCCATGAGCTTGCTAGGTTGTTGGATGAAGATCATCCTGCATTCATAGGCCAAAGGCCTTGAATTTGCATCTGTTTTCTTGCTGGGTACAAGATTGAAAAGAATGCAATGAAGAAAAAAAAGGTGAGATGCCCAAGATCAAAGGAACCAGTGAAAGAATTGGTGGGGATCTATAACAACAAATCATGAATGAAAAAACGTAACGAGAATTTTCAACTCTTTATGTTAGTAGGTACTAAATTGATGGGTGTCGGAGCTGTTGAAATTGCTTTAGCAGAAGTTGCTGTCGGTTTTGGAAATGTCTTTAGTTTTTTTATTTATTCAGTGACACGAAATCCATCATTAGATAAACAATTACTTAGTTATGCCATTTAAATCTTCAAGGGATGAGATTGATTCGGCTTCATGAGCAAGATAAATTCTTTGTAAAGTGGTTAATTTTTTATTCTACAATTTATACAACAACAATTCAAACTGGCTACTTCTGGACACATGAGCTGTTACATACAATTCGGTGCATCTCTTAAGTTCAATGTATTGTGTGGGCAGTGAAACAGGTGGGTTTGGTGGGATTTCAACAAATTACATTTTGTCATGAGCATTCATAGGGCTTAGCAAATAAGCCCATCCCTTGAGCTTCGTGCTCCCAAAATTTTGGTTTAGATTCTATAGAAGATTCAACATGCCTAATTCTTATAGATGGAATTTCGGTAGCATATTTATTAGTGGATGTATTTGCTGAAGTTCTCTTATATATGAGAATCTTTTGTCTTGCAATGATTTTTGGGGACCGCGACTGCCTGAAAGGACCGTGTCTAGTGCAAAAGTTCTTAGTATATGCATGCGGCTTCCTTGAGGAGGGATGCTGATTTATTTCAGTTGCTTTTGGTCCACATATTTTCTGGCTAAGTGGGTTCTGGAAATCATTCATGGTGGTTTCCAGGTCATGGCTGACGTGGTTCAATCGACTTCTTCCATCCAGTGGACGTCCGCATCCTATTGGGGGAATTCTTGTGTAGCCCGGTTTTTTTATAGTTTCAGCTACAATCCCTGTGGCATATAGTGTATCATCAATATGTGGTGAATGCTGGCTATATAAGTGTTTATCAACACTAATGTATCGGATATAGCATAATGATCCAATTCATAGATAACATAATTGTGTTGGATATAGCCGCGTGATCCAACTGATAGATAATATAATCGTGTCTAAAGATGCCTTATTACGGAATTTTCTTTTTACTTCGAGCATTCATGAAGTAATAAACACAGGAATGAAATACTTCTTTGAAATTATGATAAATTAGGTACAAGTCGGATATGAATTGTTTAATGCAAATATATGTTATGTTTAATTTTTTATTTATAAAATTTACAATTTATTTTGATAGATGAGGAATTTTTTTTTTTTTTTTGAATTTTAAAAAGTAAACATTGAATGAAATAAAAATTTTATAAAGTAAAGTTGTTTTGGTACATAAATAATCTTTTTATTTTATAAAATAGGCATGGAATGAAATGAAAAAAGTAAAAGTTCTATGGTAATGCTAGTGATATAGTATTACCGTAACACTAATTAACCTGACCTATTATAGAAGATTAGTAGGTTATCTTTTTTTCTCTTTTTTTTCCTATTTAATTAATTATCCATAAAACTATTGATTTATTATCCAGATAACATTTTAAATTATTTTAATAGGATAAATAGTATATATTAAGTTTTATTAAATTAGTGATTTAGATTAGTTAGAATTACGTTAAATCATTTTTACTAGCACTACTGTAAAAACCCTTTTACTTGTTATTTACAAAATTTATTAGTTTATTCTAAAAACTTAAACGTTGTCTTTTGTTCTTATTTTTTTGTTACTATTATGTCTTGATTTTTTTTTCTCCTAAATTTGTTTCTTTTTTAATGTAACACTTATAAAAATTTACGAATGGGTATCGGTGGGGGAAATAGAAAGTAATATTCTTTTTTTATAGGGTAGTTTCTTTTCTTTTTTTTTTTTTTTTATAAAAGAAACAATTTATCTAGTATTTTGAAAAAGTTTTACTTTTAAGCAAGTTAAACTAAAAAGGTATATATATATATTTTTAAGTATAAATTTTCTTTTCTTTACTTTTTTCAAAAAAAAGAAACAATTAACATAGCACTTGAAAAGGTTTTATTTTTAAATAATTTAAACTAAAATAAATATAAAGTAAAGTTGGAATGAATTGAGAATTGATTTTTTTATTATAAAATTTACTAGCTTTTATAGGTGAGAATTTTTTTTTTAATTTGATAAAGTAAACATTAAATGAAATGAAAGTTTATTTCTTTTAATTATAAATTTTACTGTTTGTTTTTATAAGTGAGGCATTGTCATCAATATTATGCCTTTTTATTTTTTTCCTTCTGAAATCATTTCTTTCTTAATGTAACACTTAGGAAAACTTACGAAAGGGTATCTCTAAGGAAATAAAAAATAACATTCTTTTTTTTAAAAAGAGTAGTTTTTCTTTTTTTTCCCTTTTTTAAAAAAGAAACAATTAATGCAATATTTTAAAGAGATTTTATTTTTAAATAAGTTAAACTGAAAATGTAATTTTTTAAAAAGGATAAATTTTCTTTTTTTCCCCCTTTTTTCTAAAAAAAAAAAAGGAAATGATTAATGTAGTATTTTAAAGATTTTTATTTTTAAATAAGTTAAACTAAAATAACTATGAAGTAAAAGGAAAATTAGTTTTTTCGTTTATAAAATATACTGCCTATTTTGATAGCTGTATAAAGGCTTTTTTTATTTTATAAAGTAAATATCGAATGAAATGAATATAAAGTAAAGTTGGGAAAAAGAAACAATTAATATAGTATTTTGAAGAGGTATTATTTTTAAATAAGTAAAGTTGTTTATGAAGTAAAATTGCTTTTATAAGTAAGGAATTTTTTTGTTACTATTGTGCCTTCTTTTTTTGAAATATTATATTTTCCCATTCACTTTTTTAATGAGGTCGGTCTGTTGATAAGGCTATAGAAGCTTAGTCTTTTTTTTTTTTTCCCTGTTTCTTAATGTAATACTTATGACAACTTATGAAAGGGTACTTATGGGGATATTATTTTACTTCTAGTCATATAAAGATTATAACCTTTTTACAAATACCATTCTTTATGTATAAAAAGATATGTTTCTTTAGAAATGAAAATGTATGGTTACAAAAGTATCCAAAAATATTGTTAATAAAAAATAAGAATAATAAAAGTATCTTAAAAAAGAATTAGAAATTGAAAAAATAGTGATTAAGTGAAGATTCATCTTATCAATTTACTACACTTTGAACCTACATAAGTATTCCTTTTACTACATTGAAAACTATCATTAACTTAGTTACCTTTCATAAAGGATAAGGACACGGAAATATAATATAGAGAAGGTACAATACATGCTTTCAAAGTCATATCTTGCTAATTTCATACCTATGCAATGCATGGATTTCATAAAATGCAAAACTTTAATAATAAAAGTTAAGAAAAATATTTTATATCTAACGATATATATATAATTAATGTGAACTTATTTAAAATACAAAATAATTTAATATTCTAAAAAAAATTTAAAGCAATAATTATATTTAATAATGTAAAAAATATCTTCTAGCACATTAATGAAAAGTTTAAAGAGGAATTACATAGCCATATGATTTTTCGTTAGCCAAATTAGTAGTTAAAATAAAAACCAAAAAGGTGTTAAGAAATTAATCTGAAATTAGATAGAAAAGGATAAATATTTAAATATCTTATATGTAATTTATTATATAAGTACTTGCAAAATTCTAATAAAGAGTAACTTCTATTTACTTTATATTTGGAAAAAACATTGCATGTACTTTATTGTCTTAACCCCATGTTTGGAAGAACTTTCTTTTATTTTATTCATAAATTATCCACATAAAACGTTTTTATATACTTTTTTATTATATCATGAAAGAAATAAAAGTTAACTTTTTTGTTTATAAAATTTAAAATTTTTTTTATAGTATGCTGTTTCAAATGTTAGATTTGATTATTTGAATCATATTACAATTACATTAATTGTTTGATTTTTTAGAGTGGCACTTTTCATTGATCTTAGTCATACAAGTATGTTAATACTATTATATAGTCGTTAGTATTAGCCAGAGTCGTGAGGTGAATTTGTAGATGTGGAGTTTGTTTACTTTAGCTTGTTTTCCAATTATTATTAATGGTTAGTTTATCTTTTATTATAAACCTTGCCAATTTAGCCATTTGAGTGTAGGATTAAGCTCAAATATTGTAAATAATTTTAGGAGTCGATAACGCCGAATAAGATAAAAATTTTATTAAGTTATAAATTCGAATATATTATAAATAGTAAAAACTCTAGAAAATTGATCGAAAGCTAAATCGTGTACAAAATCCCTAAATCCGATGTACGTGAAAATACTCAAAATCAAATCTGAACTTGACTAAAATCTTAAAATTATAACTTTAAGTTTATAAAATGAATAAATATCACTTAATAATAACATCATCATAGTCGATCACAATGATCAACTAAGTCGCATAATCGTATAAAACTTTTAATGAATACGGAGAGATAACTTATAAATATTGTAAATATAATAGGTAATAATTAAATTAATAAATTTTCATAAAATCTCAATATTATTTTATAAATACTAAATATATGATTTTTATGTTTGGAAAAATTAAATATTTTTCTTTTTCTTCCCTTCTTTCTTTTTCTTTTCCTTTTTCCTCTTCCTATTCCTTTTTTTCTTCCACGTTGAATTCTAGCTCACAAGGTCAACAACCCACGTCTTTTTTATGCCTCCAAGTGTTGTGTAATGAGAAACAAAACAAACATTAAATATCTTGTCCCATCTCAATCGCTATTCAATCTAGCTTAGATTTGTTTCTTCTTATCGTAAATTGTTTCTTTAATTGCCTTTACTTCCCTTGCAAGAACTCCATGTCTAGTAGAAAAAGAAAAGAAACAAAAATAAAAACCAAACACAACAGCTACACACTAAGAAATAAAGAAGAAGAAGAAGAAGAAGAGGAGGAAACATAAAAGGAATTCTATCATTTAACTTATTGAAAAGAAATTTAGGTACGTTATTTATTTATTTTGTACATATATGTATTCTATACTATGTATGTGTATACTAAGTATTTTATTTAGCCATAAATAAATATATATATATGTATGTACAAATAATAATACATATAGTATGTATTTTCTTACACATTGATTTATGTAGATATGTATGTGTATATATATATATATATTTATATTTAGTATTTTAGTATATAGTATATGTATGTATATGCATATGGCATATATAGATGTACTAGGTATTTCCTTAATATACATATATATATTCATTATTTTATTTATTTATTTATATATACATATATGTATATATTATCATATATGTGTATATAAAATATAAAAATACAAGTATATATATGTAGATATTGTATAGGTATATACATATGTATGGCATATATAATATATTTAGGGTTATATTATTATATTACAAAAGTATATTTATACGTATAAGAATACGTATATTATACATATAGAAATATGGATATACTTAAATAGCACATATATAATATACTATGATATTAATTTAATAAATAAAGTAAAGTAGTATATATGAGAATATGTACCATGATCCTTAAAGAATTATAAAATAACTAATTTATAAAATTTAGTAAAATATAATAATAAATATCATTATATACATAATACGTATTATCCTTATATACATATTACTTAAAAATACAAAATAAGAAAAAGATTGAAAATGTACAAATTTAGAAAATGACACATGGTACTTATCCATATTGCTACGTCAGCATATAATTAATTTTAATTAAAAATTGTAATTAAAAATGATAATAAAATAATTAATTAACTAGGAAATTATTAAAATAGCCAAAAAAATGAAGTAATTAAGTTTTAAACCTTAAAAATGACAAAATATGTAAATTTTAATAAACTCAAAATTAAGAAAATTACAAAATATAAGAATTAAATATTTCTTAAATAAAAAATATACAAAGAAAAGCTTAAAACCATATTTTATAATAATAGATTTCGGAATATTTTTACATCATAATCGAAACTGTGGGGTACAACATCCAAAACGGACCTTGCTATAAGGAAATGCGCTTGATAACAATCAAATTGGGCTATAAGTTCATTAAGATTCGAGCTAAATCAAAAAAGTAATACACAATTCGCTAAAAAGCTCAAATCCACGATTTTACGCAAATCAATAGCTGAGTTAAGTAAACAATACGACTTAGCATTCGAGTTTAGTTATTTCAATCCTAAACTTATTACTTTTCATATTTCCTAAATATTAGGTAATCTCAATATGGATACTAACTTACCAAGTAACTATTACGATCGTTAATAGACTCAATGACCAAGTGAGTATTGCTAATGACTCTATACTTGTTTTGTACTTATAATTAATGCACCTAAAGTAAATATTAATAATTTGATGCATAGGGGTATGAGTTATGCATGTGTCTGAATACTTGTTGTGTATTGTTTAAAAGATTGTGAAACATAATAGCTAAATAATTGATTTCTTGATTAATTACTACATAATCGAATGGTTTGTTGATATTTGTTAATCACCTCATAAGTCAACTTAATCATATTCTACTTAACTAAAATTAAATGGATCATGCATAAGTATGAACATTGCATATAATGTTCTGGCCATTACGTCACGTGGTTGGTAATAAAAGGCCTTAGAGGGATGGATTCTCATATGATTTGATTAGTACAATGCAGAAGCATTGGTACAGTAAGACTTTACCCTTAGCTCGCAGGTTTTACTAGCACCGAAGACGCTAACCATGGGTAGCTGGGGGTTGTATCTAAAAACCATTACTGTAAGGTATGAGCGTAGACTGCAAGGGCTACCTCATCACTAAACTTGGATATTTGTGTACTATTAACTGTTGGAAATAGAAACCTGTTTCGTGAAATAGAGAATTTCTACATATATGTATATATGGCTAAAAACCCAAGTGCTAGAGCACGGTTGTGATTGATACTAACATATCTCTAACATTTATTTTGGAGGGTATTAAATCCGATGTTGTATGCAGCACTAGTCAACTGCATATATACTGTTTGGCATACTGCTTGTTTATGTATTCATATGTTGTTAATAAACTGTTTGATAACCTACTTGGTAGTATAGTATGAGGAATAACTCACTAAGCTTTTGTAGCTTACTCTCTAATAGTTTTCTCTTGCAGGTTGCTAGATAATCGAGCATGGGTTAAAAGCTAAGTGTTGAGTACTAATGTTGAAGTGCTTAAAAGTTAGAATTTGAGGATAGACTGTATAAACGGTTTAAATTATTACATATAATTATTAATACTATATTTAGATTTTATGACTTTCGTAAGTTTAAGTTTTAGAATTTTACTACCTAATCTTATTGTTTAGTAAAGGATATTGATTCTCTGCAGTTCTAATGGACTGTGGCTTATCGGATATCCATAGTTACTTATATGTTATAGTAAGTTAATTAAATGAAGAATCGAAAACTTTAGTAACTAATCATTTAGAGTCTTACAATCTCTAACTTGCAAGACAATTTCCATATCATGGGTACATACGTGATATGAAAATTTTGGATCATCTTACTAAGCCCTCCTTAGGGTCATGACATTTATCCTTATATGTCACATATATGAGTGTTAATTGTTAGTTATTTTGTGTCATAGTTTCTTCCACTCCCTATATCTTAGCACAATTATACTAATAAGAATGAGTGGCAAATCTTGACTTTCCATTGACTTGAACCCGACCATTACAATCAACAAATGAGTTAACTCAACTTGATACATTTGACTTGACTCAACTTGACGCAACGAGACTCAACATGAATTGAGGCTTATGGGGCTAAGACTCTAACATAGACCATATAGATTTACCATTCTTTCCCAATCGGATATTCATGCTAGTACACATTAAGACTACTATTTTGGTAATTTCTTTATTATGTCTTGTTATAATTATCCATTATTCTTTTGTTGGAGTTTTTATTTCTTTATTAATTTAAATTCATATTTATTATAGTATTCTCATTTTCATGTTTATTGCCCATTATTGAGGATTGAGGGGGTAAGTTTTGTTTCCTTTGAAGTGATTTTGTGTTATCATTGTAGTTGTAGTTATAGTTATGGTTATGGTATTTTGCTATTCGTGTTGACATCATTGTCCTTGAGTTTGATGGTNCAAAATAAGAAAAAGATTGAAAATGTACAAATTTAGAAAATGACACATGGTACTTATCCATATTGCTACGTCAGCATATAATTAATTTTAATTAAAAATTGTAATTAAAAATGATAATAAAATAATTAATTAACTAGGAAATTATTAAAATAGCCAAAAAAATGAAGTAATTAAGTTTTAAACCTTAAAAATGACAAAATATGTAAATTTTAATAAACTCAAAATTAAGAAAATTACAAAATATAAGAATTAAATATTTCTTAAATAAAAAATATACAAAGAAAAGCTTAAAACCATATTTTATAATAATAGATTTCGGAATATTTTTACATCATAATCGAAACTGTGGGGTACAACATCCAAAACGGACCTTGCTATAAGGAAATGCGCTTGATAACAATCAAATTGGGCTATAAGTTCATTAAGATTCGAGCTAAATCAAAAAAGTAATACACAATTCGCTAAAAAGCTCAAATCCACGATTTTACGCAAATCAATAGCTGAGTTAAGTAAACAATACGACTTAGCATTCGAGTTTAGTTATTTCAATCCTAAACTTATTACTTTTCATATTTCCTAAATATTAGGTAATCTCAATATGGATACTAACTTACCAAGTAACTATTACGATCGTTAATAGACTCAATGACCAAGTGAGTATTGCTAATGACTCTATACTTGTTTTGTACTTATAATTAATGCACCTAAAGTAAATATTAATAATTTGATGCATAGGGGTATGAGTTATGCATGTGTCTGAATACTTGTTGTGTATTGTTTAAAAGATTGTGAAACATAATAGCTAAATAATTGATTTCTTGATTAATTACTACATAATCGAATGGTTTGTTGATATTTGTTAATCACCTCATAAGTCAACTTAATCATATTCTACTTAACTAAAATTAAATGGATCATGCATAAGTATGAACATTGCATATAATGTTCTGGCCATTACGTCACGTGGTTGGTAATAAAAGGCCTTAGAGGGATGGATTCTCATATGATTTGATTAGTACAATGCAGAAGCATTGGTACAGTAAGACTTTACCCTTAGCTCGCAGGTTTTACTAGCACCGAAGACGCTAACCATGGGTAGCTGGGGGTTGTATCTAAAAACCATTACTGTAAGGTATGAGCGTAGACTGCAAGGGCTACCTCATCACTAAACTTGGATATTTGTGTACTATTAACTGTTGGAAATAGAAACCTGTTTCGTGAAATAGAGAATTTCTACATATATGTATATATGGCTAAAAACCCAAGTGCTAGAGCACGGTTGTGATTGATACTAACATATCTCTAACATTTATTTTGGAGGGTATTAAATCCGATGTTGTATGCAGCACTAGTCAACTGCATATATACTGTTTGGCATACTGCTTGTTTATGTATTCATATGTTGTTAATAAACTGTTTGATAACCTACTTGGTAGTATAGTATGAGGAATAACTCACTAAGCTTTTGTAGCTTACTCTCTAATAGTTTTCTCTTGCAGGTTGCTAGATAATCGAGCATGGGTTAAAAGCTAAGTGTTGAGTACTAATGTTGAAGTGCTTAAAAGTTAGAATTTGAGGATAGACTGTATAAACGGTTTAAATTATTACATATAATTATTAATACTATATTTAGATTTTATGACTTTCGTAAGTTTAAGTTTTAGAATTTTACTACCTAATCTTATTGTTTAGTAAAGGATATTGATTCTCTGCAGTTCTAATGGACTGTGGCTTATCGGATATCCATAGTTACTTATATGTTATAGTAAGTTAATTAAATGAAGAATCGAAAACTTTAGTAACTAATCATTTAGAGTCTTACAATCTCTAACTTGCAAGACAATTTCCATATCATGGGTACATACGTGATATGAAAATTTTGGATCATCTTACTAAGCCCTCCTTAGGGTCATGACATTTATCCTTATATGTCACATATATGAGTGTTAATTGTTAGTTATTTTGTGTCATAGTTTCTTCCACTCCCTATATCTTAGCACAATTATACTAATAAGAATGAGTGGCAAATCTTGACTTTCCATTGACTTGAACCCGACCATTACAATCAACAAATGAGTTAACTCAACTTGATACATTTGACTTGACTCAACTTGACGCAACGAGACTCAACATGAATTGAGGCTTATGGGGCTAAGACTCTAACATAGACCATATAGATTTACCATTCTTTCCCAATCGGATATTCATGCTAGTACACATTAAGACTACTATTTTGGTAATTTCTTTATTATGTCTTGTTATAATTATCCATTATTCTTTTGTTGGAGTTTTTATTTCTTTATTAATTTAAATTCATATTTATTATAGTATTCTCATTTTCATGTTTATTGCCCATTATTGAGGATTGAGGGGGTAAGTTTTGTTTCCTTTGAAGTGATTTTGTGTTATCATTGTAGTTGTAGTTATAGTTATGGTTATGGTATTTTGCTATTCGTGTTGACATCATTGTCCTTGAGTTTGATGGTCAAGATGGATCGATGTGGTTTTGATTTTCAAGATTAAGTTTTATCCTTAAATTTGGGGTTATTGTTTGATTACGTCATTGTTGTGATATTTAAGGATTTGATCATGATGTTTGTCAGGTAAAGTTTGGCTCCTATGAGTGAGTTTATGAATGGTGGGGGTGATGAAGGATTATTTTGCAGGGTTAAGAGAAAGAGAATGCTGATAGGTTGTTAACTTGGCTCTAATTTGTTTGTAACTAGGTTCACATGGTATAAGGGCTAAGGAGAGATAATCTTTAAGGTTCATCTTATATTAAAAGGGTAGAAGTTGATATATGAGTTGGTTTCAAGTAGTTTACTATCCTTTTTATCCTAAATCTCGATTAAATTTTACAATTAGGATTATCAATTATAATCACCTAGCATACTTATAGCTACACACATACACACACACACACACACACACATACATACATGATTCATGGGTTTAAACGTGGTAAGTATAGATCTACCTCTATTGAGAAATTTCATAATAGATAATTTAATATATTTAGTCATTATATAAAGAGTAAACAAATTATCAGTCACATAGGATCTATTACTTATGCAAAGTCCAATTAAAGGGGAAGAGAAGGCACAAGTTCTAGTATGAGGTATATGTAGTAGGTACTTATTATTCCTTACACATGTTAAGTCTTTTATCAATTTCAAATTTCATAGTAATACAAAATATAAATACATCACACACGGGTTATACACATTACAATTTAAAATATCCTAAAAGGTTTACATTTATTCATAATGATCCAAATTATAACAATATACTTATATGGAAGTGAAGACACTTTTCAAATTACATTTCACCGTACAACTTTAAATGCATTAAAGGTCTAGACATGTTTGAAGTTACATTGTATCAGACCAGTAAAAAGGATCCTCTTTTCAATTAGGATTTACTATGCTAATTAGAATTTATAGAATGTTTTAAACAAGTTCCTAAGACCTAAGGTAGGTATGCGTTGGAAATACCGTTTTTTCTTAACTATTTAAGTTACTAAAGTTTAATATCAACTCTAATAGTTTACTCAATCGATCTTATACTAAAGTTAATCTAGCTCATCACATTCAATTCCAAACTTTGTTTGTCAATTGCCATCCTTATTCGTCAAGTGATTACACGTTTATCTAATCTTTTGTCTTATCTAAAGTTCGACTCATGTTTTGCTTAGGTTTTTTCAAGATTCACTTCTAGATTTACTTCTTTATTGTATCTATTTAAGGATCTCATTATATTTAGTTATCTTATATATGTCTCATTCTTATACTCAATAACAATATCCTACTTAGTGATGTGTTCTTAGAACTACCAAGGATAAGAAATCCTTCATCTTTGACTTTTATTTTTAACTATCTACATTAGCTTCTACAATTCCTACTTCACTAGGTTTTACTACTCGATTATCTTTTATAAAAGCTTCTATAGAATCATCTTCATTAGGTCTAACCAATTCCTTTTCATTAGGTTCTACATCACCCTCTACAAAAGGTTTCACAAGGTCCTCTTCATGTGATTCTACATCATCCTTCCTATTAAGCTTACCTCGTCAAACTTTGCCTTAAGCTTCTATAATTTCTAAAAATAGCTTTTTATCAAACTCTCTAAATGCGGTTCTATAAGTTCATCAATACATGATTCTAGTCTTTTACTCAAGATTCTACAGGACCCTCTACAGTTAGGTACTCCAACATTTTCTTCTTCCCTTTGAATCTCCAAAGTAAAGTTAAATAGTCATAAGTTCATTTCTATAGTTTTGTAAGTTTGCATAAAGGAGAGTTTGTAGAGTTTTAGATTCTCATATCAAGATCTTATTATCCTATATTCTTTTACTTACATAAAATACATATACACCTAAAGTCTACATCTTTTACTACCCATTTACTACATACTTTCACTTGATATCTAGTGTACCCATTTGATTTTAATTAAGATACTTCAGAACAAGTTCCTTAAGAACTGTGCACCAGAAGTCCTTAAGAAACAGTGCTCTAATACCACCTAAGAACTGTTACACCCTAAGAATAATAGAGTCATAATAGTCCCACCATTTATACCAACCTATGATAGAAGCAAGCCACTCAACTACTATCATAAACTTGGTATACACAAGGCACATACAACTAAACAACTCTAAAGCATCTTCAGTTCAATAGCTAAAGTAAAATAGAGACATTTGGTTTATATATTTCTTTGACAAAAAGAAGTTTCATTAATATAATTCATTTGAAAAATGCTTATAATTTTTGTATAGGAAAATTTATAAAAGAATCAAAAATTCTTTTTACAATAAATACAATATTATAAGTTAGTATGGGTAATTCAAATGGCCTAGTTAACTCTAAAATGAAGATAACAAGAATATTCTAATTTATTTACTCCTTACTCTAAACTTGTTGTCCATCTTTTGTGTGCCGAATGATTGGGTGATCTTAGTGTCTATCTTCTAGAATCTACAAAAAAACTATGAGGATATGAGCAACCATCGCTCAATAAGAGGACGAAGATGGAAACATACACATCAGAACAATCAAAGTAGGGTTGTCAATTTAGTTAGATGCAATGCGATGTGATGCAATGCAACAAGCATATGCCATCCTGTCATATCCTAACATAGCACAGGATGTACCATCATATAAGAATACCTGTTGAAAACTTAACTCAACCTGCACATTCATCAAAAGACAACATTGTTTACATGATAAAGGGGTTTTTACATCGGAGTTCAGCTAGATTTTCTATTACAACTTATGTGTACAACATAATATTTACATCAAAACATGAACTAGCTTTTTCCTTTGTCATCTTCATAATAATAAGATTCTCGACTTAGTACAAGCTCCATACAAAAGTCGCTAACTCCAACTCACGCTTTCCATATATATATCCCCCCTTAGTGTTGAGTCTTCATGATGATATTAACCTGAGGATAAAACATTTTATTCCCTCAGCTACTGAAGTTAAGTGAAAGTGGATAACAAACAACATAACATAGACAATACGATAAACAATACTACATATTGCAATTGAAACATTTCAATCATAATTTGCAGGTTCAACTTCACATATGCATTCGCCCAACCAGGCATTTACTGCTAACAGTACAATATGCTATGCTCATGCACGTTACATGCATCTGTACTGATATCCTATGCTCTCCAAACTTCTTCCAATTAGTTGACATAGCTAGGCATTTGAATATAATGTCTAGGAACCTAACGCAATAAGGAGTTGCTTAGGAGTAAGACCCCACTAAATTGGACTATATACTATAGTCTACTATTTTCAAAAAGAGCAACGAGGAGTTTCTTAGGAGTAAGACCCTCAACTTTACAAAATTAGACTATACACTATAGTTCACCAAATCAAAGCGGTAACACTGTCAAATTAGACCACATACAGTAGCCTACCAAATTTGACTATCAAAATAGTCGCCATTTTTGGGCAATATAATCTACTTACTTCCAAAAAATGAGTTCATAAAGCCATGCTTTTTCTCCATGATCACTTGGAAGCCTCATTTTGAAAATTTTGACCCATAGGTCCCTTTTTGTACCATGACATGGCATGATATGCAATAATAACTCAAGTATATCATTCAGCACAATCAGTCTTTTAGTTTTATTCAACCTAGTGATCTAATTTTAGTTATCGAACTCTCCTTAGCAGAATTCTAATATCTCACTTAAGATTCACTTAGGTGAACACTTAAAAGATTGAGTTAGCAATCACTCAACTTTCCTAGTTATCATAATTATTTGTAAGCACAAATCATCACCTAACATAGCAGCACAACAATTTAACTAGGATACAGTTACTATAATTCAAAATCACCACATCAGCATCTACTATAGTAACATATCAATTCACCCAAAATATACCCATATTCAATCAACACAGTATCAAATAGCATGTAGTGTTATGAGTGGTAATATATCTACTCCAAGCATAGGTTAGATCCATTTACCTAGACTCAATAATAACACAGAATCCTAAACTTCGCCACGTAGTCCTTCCTTACTTATCATATCTATGAAAATATAACACACAAACCTTAAGTCAACTAGGGGTCAATACTAAATTCTTATGCGTTTTTACTATTGTGTTTCCAAGCTTAATTTGATTATATCTTATTCACTTCTTATTGGATTTTGATAAACTTTATATTGTCGCGATTGTTATTTTGAGTACTATTAATATATATTAAGAAACAAGATTGATCAATATTTTCAAAAACCAAAAAATACCCTTTCGTATTATAACTCGACCGTACGCTATCTTAACTCCGTAATTGACCCAGGTAAGCTTTAGTACTGAACTAAAAATCCTAAAATTATACTTTCCAAACTTATTCAGTAACACTTATTATATCCTAAAGTGTTAATTTGACACGGATTTAATAAACATTCTAATATTACTAGTTACTATATCACGTATTAAGCTAATATATAAGCTTATACTAGGAAAATATGTAATAAATAGTATATGAGCCCGATTAATTTCAAAAAAAAAATTTATGGACTCACAAAAATATTTAGTTTAATTATTAACCATGAATTATACTAAACTAACTATTATATGTTTTTACAAAAATAGTAATTTTAACTTGAAATTACGATAAATTAAGAAAAATAAATAAATTTACGAGTGAGATAAAAAATAAATATTTCAAATATAATCATAAACATCTAGAAGTCTAAACATGTAAGGCTCATTCATTAATTTCATTAAAAACTAATTATTTCAATAATTCGATAAAACTAGCAGTTTTATTCAAAATAATTATAAAAAATAATAAACATACTTAATTTAAAAAATTCTTGTTACCAAATTTAAATACATATATTAGGTGTATTATATACAAAAATTGAGCTTGAGACAATATCATCTAATATTTATAAAAATTTATTCAATTTTCGCCTAAACAGGGTATTTTCTTAAGGAACTCATATTTACACTAATTATTTAATTAAAATAAAATTACTACAATAATCTAAACCTAAAATAACCCCAAAAAAACAAATTTCATAACTAATTGGCAACATTTGATATTTTTAACAAATTAAACATATTTCAAGCAAAAAATTGGTTCACCTGAACTAGCCGCCTTTGGCTACCACCTAGTTGTCGTACCTTATCGGAACACCTCCTGTCAGAACCTTAAAGGGAGCTTAGTAGAATTATCTAAAATTTCTATAACATGTATGCGCCCATGATATAAAAACTTCCTTACAAATCAGAGATTGCAAGACTCTAAATAATAAATCACTAAAATTACCGATTTTTAAGTAATTAATTTATTATAACATAACATAACATATAAATATAAATAACTGTAGATATTTGATATCCTACAGTTCTTCAGAACCGTAGAGAATTGGTATCCCCTAACAAATAATAAGACAGGATATATGATAACTCTGATTTTAAACATATTTCATATGGTGATTTTATAGCATTTCCGGTACATTTTTGGTTTTCTTTAAAGAAAATGATACTTAATTGAGTAAAATGTTGATTTCAGGGTTTAAACGCGTTCTAGGCTCGAAAATGAAGAAAACGAATCAAGTTTCACTCAATTCCGAGTTCAAACGAAGAAGTTATGAA
>JAMXBB010000008.1:30586301-30658013 GCA_024138015.1 Lumnitzera littorea
GGAGTAAGACCCCACTAAATTGGACTATATACTATAGTCTACTATTTTCAAAAAGAGCAACGAGGAGTTTCTTAGGAGTAAGACCCTCAACTTTACAAAATTAGACTATACACTATAGTTCACCAAATCAAAGCGGTAACACTGTCAAATTAGACCACATACAGTAGCCTACCAAATTTGACTATCAAAATAGTCGCCATTTTTGGGCAATATAATCTACTTACTTCCAAAAAATGAGTTCATAAAGCCATGCTTTTTCTCCATGATCACTTGGAAGCCTCATTTTGAAAATTTTGACCCATAGGTCCCTTTTTGTACCATGACATGGCATGATATGCAATAATAACTCAAGTATATCATTCAGCACAATCAGTCTTTTAGTTTTATTCAACCTAGTGATCTAATTTTAGTTATCGAACTCTCCTTAGCAGAATTCTAATATCTCACTTAAGATTCACTTAGGTGAACACTTAAAAGATTGAGTTAGCAATCACTCAACTTTCCTAGTTATCATAATTATTTGTAAGCACAAATCATCACCTAACATAGCAGCACAACAATTTAACTAGGATACAGTTACTATAATTCAAAATCACCACATCAGCATCTACTATAGTAACATATCAATTCACCCAAAATATACCCATATTCAATCAACACAGTATCAAATAGCATGTAGTGTTATGAGTGGTAATATATCTACTCCAAGCATAGGTTAGATCCATTTACCTAGACTCAATAATAACACAGAATCCTAAACTTCGCCACGTAGTCCTTCCTTACTTATCATATCTATGAAAATATAACACACAAACCTTAAGTCAACTAGGGGTCAATACTAAATTCTTATGCGTTTTTACTATTGTGTTTCCAAGCTTAATTTGATTATATCTTATTCACTTCTTATTGGATTTTGATAAACTTTATATTGTCGCGATTGTTATTTTGAGTACTATTAATATATATTAAGAAACAAGATTGATCAATATTTTCAAAAACCAAAAAATACCCTTTCGTATTATAACTCGACCGTACGCTATCTTAACTCCGTAATTGACCCAGGTAAGCTTTAGTACTGAACTAAAAATCCTAAAATTATACTTTCCAAACTTATTCAGTAACACTTATTATATCCTAAAGTGTTAATTTGACACGGATTTAATAAACATTCTAATATTACTAGTTACTATATCACGTATTAAGCTAATATATAAGCTTATACTAGGAAAATATGTAATAAATAGTATATGAGCCCGATTAATTTCAAAAAAAAAATTTATGGACTCACAAAAATATTTAGTTTAATTATTAACCATGAATTATACTAAACTAACTATTATATGTTTTTACAAAAATAGTAATTTTAACTTGAAATTACGATAAATTAAGAAAAATAAATAAATTTACGAGTGAGATAAAAAATAAATATTTCAAATATAATCATAAACATCTAGAAGTCTAAACATGTAAGGCTCATTCATTAATTTCATTAAAAACTAATTATTTCAATAATTCGATAAAACTAGCAGTTTTATTCAAAATAATTATAAAAAATAATAAACATACTTAATTTAGAAAATTCTTGTTACCAAAATTAAATATATATATATATATATATATATTAGGTGTATTACATACAAAAATTGAGCTTGAAACAACATCATCTAATATTTATAAAAATTAGATTAATTTTCGCCCAAACATGGCATTTTCTTAAGGAAATCATATTTAAACTAATTATTTAATTAAAATAAAATTACTACATTAATCTACACCTAAAATAACCTCAGAAACCAAATTTCATAATTAATTGACAACATTTTATATTTTTAGTAAATTAAACAAATTAAGGGAAGAAAATTTGTTCACCTAAACCAACCACCACCTGGCCGCCGCTCCTTGTTGAAACACCTGCTCTAGCTACCCTATGTTAGACCTCCAAGCTGCTCCAACTCAAGTTGTAGTTTGATACACGAACCACCTTAACCTAATTCTGACCCTATTTCTTGTTTTATTTTTATTTTATTTTATTTTCTAATTTTTTCCTATTTTCTAAAATTATGTTCTTGTGTTTTTAGATTTGTAAAACATTATAAATGAGGTTTGAGGTCCTATTTCACTTTTCCCTAGGTGTCATATGTCATTTCCTCATTAACCAAGTATTAACTTATCATTTACAATTAATCCTAGCTTGACACATTATTTGATGACTCATCTATGCAATTTTTTGTTAATTTTTCATCATTTTACCTAATTTTAATAATTTTTTATTATTATACATGTATATTTAATACATTAATGCATATCACATGTAAATACATATATATTATGTATAATTCAACTTCATTTATTATTTTTGAAAGTTAATTAACTTATTTCTAATATCTCGCTATATTTAAAAGCTTGAATTTTACAATTATCGGCTTTATCAATAAATTGACGTTTTTCTCAAATTAATATTTTTATATAGCTTATTTTGAGAAATTGACTTTCCTTGAATTACTTCATCTAACTTTTCTAACTTTACTATAAAGTTTGAAATAAAATTGATAACTTAATCTAGTGCCTTAAATTTAGGGGCTCAGATTCTAAAGTTATCAGCTTTATCAATAAATTGACGTTTTTCTCAAATTAATATTTTTATATAACTTATTTTGAGAAATTGACTTTCCTTGAATTACTTCGTCTAACTTTTCTAATTTTACTATAAAGTTTGAAATAAAACTGATAACTTAATCTAACGCCTTAAATTTAGGAGCTCAGATCCTAAGGTTATTGAACTAACTTAAAATCTTAAGGTATTACACATCCATACGATGTTATCTAGTCTATTGTGAAATTAGGGAAATTGCACCCACTCTAACCTAAGTTAAGGAGATTACACCCATAAGTACAATGCCACAGTTCCATCCAAAATCCAAACTTATGCAATAGAAACTTAGCTCCTCTTATGACTACTTTTGAACCTAATGCCCTTAACCCTATCGTAGCCTCTATCACACCTCGAAGCGGCAGTGTCGTAACAGCCCCGCCGTATAAACCATTGTAAGAAAGAAGTTGGGCTTACAACTGCTATCCTAGACCTGATCTACACAAGGCGTATACAACTAACCCACTTTGAAGTAAATAGTTCGTAATTTAAATAAATCATTTACTTAAGAAAGTAAGAAAATATATATATACATTATAATTCGGTTATTACAATTAACGTTTACAATGTTTCACCGTAATATATTTCCTAGTTATTATATTATTTAGAAATGAAAAATTCTAAAATAAAAGCTTAGACCTTAAAAATATATGTTTGTTCTTCAAATATTTTTTCTTACTCCTCAAGATCCAGCAGTTGCTAGCTTCAAGGTAGTTGTAAGCCGCTTCTTAGTTAGCACCTGCAACGATGTCTATAAGGATGTGAGCAACCACAGCTTAGTAAGTTAGGATGGAGGACTTAAAACTATACCACAAACATAAACAAGGTTATCAACCAAATCATTTGGTGCAATGCATATTCAAGCAAATGCCATCACACGATGTTGATCGGCTCGTCGTGAGATTAGAGAAATTATGCCCGTTCTAATATGGGTTGAGGAGTTGCCGTTAATGCAATAGCTTACGACCAAACCTAGGCTTGTGCAATGGAGACATCGCTCCTTTTGCGACTACCTTCGAACCATTGACTTCACTCTTGCCGCAACCTCCTCACTTGTCACTTAGTTCGACTAAGGATGAAGAAGGGACCCATTATGCCATCCGGCGCTATCCCTTTCGAAGGGGTCGATATGTGGTTGGGGAATCCTAGGTTTCTCCCAATAGGTTGCTATGCAAGTCTGATTTATGATTATAAGTCATATCTTTGTTAAGGTCATTTTAGAGAGATCGATCACTTCATGCAATACAAGCTAGAACAACAAACAGAATCATAGCATCACTCATAATTAAGCACATGCACACAACCAATTATCTAACAAGTACAACCAAGTATAATCTTAAGCCTCCAAAATACAGCAACGTATTAATCCTAACTTACCTAGATTTCTCGCTCACTCACTTGAGGTCCAACTCACTCAGACCATCGCCAATCATCCCTATAACGCAAACGTAGTTTCAGTTTTTCATATAACTATTATAGGTTGGTTTGATCTTATAACGCTTATTGTTATCTTTTGTTTAGGGTTTAATATACCTAATTATCTAGGTCTTAAGTCTTTTACAATTCTTCTTGAATCGTGTTAAGTTCTGTTTCAGTTTTCGCATCGATTTCTAAATTAGGTTTTTAACTCAATTTTTGGTTAAAGATTTACATGTACACCCTAAAAAATCATTCTAACTCATAATATGAAATTAATCGCATTATTTTCGGATATCCTAAATATCGTTTTTGGTCTCTAACTAGTTTTCTAGTTTGTGCGGTATACTTGAATCCTAATTTAATCACTAAATTTACCCCCGTTATGAGAAAATCTTATATTTTTCATATAATTACCCTAATTTAAGTTTCCTGTTAGATTTATTGTATATTTCTATTATTATCATAATATCAATTTTTATTCTAATATCTTCTATTTATTATATTTCTAATAATTGCATATTATGTACTATTACTTATTATGTACATAATACACATCTAATATTTTTATCACTCTCATTACCATCTCCCAACTTCAATAATCATTTCAAAATGTCTAAATACATCTTAAATCAGATTTTATACCTAATTACCTTAATTTACAAAATTAACTTAAAATTTACTATTTTTTCTTATTATTTATTTACTACATAATTAACCTAATGATTACATCTAACACCCTAAATGCTACAAGTATCGTACTTCATCAAATTTCAACATCCTAAAACATATAATTATTCACTAAATTAGTAATTAACTATTTAATTACTTAATTAACCCTAAATTACCCAATTTATGCCTCATTTTAAGGCATAAAAATTATTTAAAAATTTCAAAAATTAATTTTTAAAAACAGGCTTCATAGTATTGTTCTATATCATCTTAGTTTACATAAAAATTTTGAGCTCAAAACTACACTCCTAAGGTCATTTATTTCTAAATCGAAACATGTTCGATTTTGTATAATTTCTTAAGGATCATATATCACGAAACATATTTTCATTAAAATAATATTTTTCATAAAAAAGACATACTAAAATATTTCGGAATAACAAAATTCATAATTTTGTAAAAATATTTACTATTTTTACAAAATTACACAAAATCGGGCAAGAAATTGAATTCATCGGTTTGGGTGGCTCCAGCCACCGTCGGGTGTGTCAGCCCACCTAGCACTGCCACCACCGTATGGTGGTGGTGGCCGTCCACTCCCAACTACTCGTCGAGTGTTGGTTCCCCTCTAAAGCCTTAATTGCATAGATTTGAGAATTTTTTTTGTAATTAATTCAAACACTCACTATTTTGGCCCTCTCTATTTTTCTCACTCTTCAAACTGATCAAATGAACTTCTAAAATTTTCTTGCTATTTATAGAGCATTAGGGAAATTATTATGTATTAAATTGATTTGATAATTACCTTATGTTCTTCCAATTTGCCTTTTATGTTGTTTTAATTTAATTGGCTAATTTTTTTCTTATTTTCCCTAGCTGCCATGACCCAAATCTAGATCATTCCTTATTTTTTTTATTTTTCTTTATTTTTTCTTAATTAATTATGAATTTTCTTTAATTATTTAGTATTATTTTAGCATATTTCGTGTATTTTAAGTAATTACATGTATTTCTACCTACATGTAAATTCATATATAGTTTAAATAAATATTCTTAAATATTATTTAGGTTATTTTATGATTTTTAGTATGCATATAATTTATCTCTAATAATTTGTTAATTATCGTAATATATTTTACATATTTCGATAAATAACGAGTAATATACTTAAAATTTGAAAATTTTATATCCTTTTATTTTATTACTTATTTTCTTAAATTCAAACTTACGGGATCATTTTTACTAATATTTCTAACTTTATTTGATAATTTAAGCTTGATTGGATCTTTTAGCCGATTGGAACCGTGAGTGGCTAGTTGTAGAGCTTACAGCCTCTTCTCCTACCAATTAGTTTAACTAGGACTAGAGAAAGGTCAATTATAGCTGCCTCATCGAAGGGTCGGTATTTAGTTAAACAATCCTAATCGTTTCCGTAGTGGGTTGCAATGTATGACTAGTTAGTAGTTAAATCTAAGTTTAGCTTAGTCCATTTTAGAGGTAACCAACCAATTGTACACACTCAAATCAAGAAGTAAACATAGCAATGCAATCACAACATATAACATAACAGTCAGACAATTTAGCAAACAATTTCTAAGCATACACATCACATGCTTGCAATCAGCTATTTTACATCTACAAACAAATGTACACATTAGCCTTCAAGTACTTTTATATAGTACTCTAAAATGCAATTAAGCATAGATCCCACTTCCCTAGATTCTCATTCGCTCTTGTAACTCAAATGCCATAGTCCTTTGTCATTGATAGTTCCTATATTGCAAATCACATTTTAGTTTCAATACATTTCATTAGACTAAGAGTGTTTTAAGTATTATACTTTTGTTTTATCTTAATATTCTTTTAGTATGCCCTAGGTGTTGATTATAGGTATTTAAAGGTTATTATTTTTACATAGGTTATTTTGATCTTCTACTAAGGTCCATTAGGTGTATGGTACCTTCTACTTATGTTCCTACTAGGGTTTTAACTTACATTCTTTACTATAGAACATTTTACATAACCTTCTAATAGGGTCTATTAGGCTTAGAGTACCTTCTACTCAAGTTCCTACTAGCGTTTTAACTTATATTTGTTTAATATGGAACCTTTTACATAAAATTATATTAGCGTCTTGACTAATGTTTCTTATCAAACAGACCTTCTACACAACCTTCTATAAGAATTTTGGCTATAGTTTGTACACTAGGAAACCTTCTATTGAAGTTTCTACTGCTTCAATATGATAATCAACTTAATCAGGGAAGCTTCTACAATACTTTTTAAAAGTTAGAAATTTGCACCAGCAACTACAAAAACTTCTATAAATCCTTTTACAACTAGCAGCTCTTTCACCAACTCATCCAGAACTTTTACAACACCTTCTATGAGCACCAAATTTGCCTCAATTCACCAAAAACTCCATTTTTCACTCTTTTCTCTACTTTGTTCATGCTTAACCTTCTTAGAACTCTATTGATATTGACTTATATGGTTCAAAAACTCATCCACATTAACATGCATAACACAGAATTCAACAAAAAAGAATGTTAAACACACCTAATTAACTAGTGCACCTAAAATGCATATACTAGGCCAAAAAATCATGGTTTTAGGATGAATAAACTTCATGTACAACAGTTAAAATCACCAATTTGCTACTGATTTCAAAGGATCTTTAACAAAAATAATCAATTTATTAACTTAGTGAAAATAACCATAAGCATTTAAGTGAAATTATCAAGTTTAAGTTTGGAAAACCCGTCTTTTCATAAAATCTCTTATTTCTACTTAAAAATTAAGATCAACCTAGTGCATGTAACAAAAAATTACTCAAAAAGTGGTGAAAAATCATCTCTAACAAAATCATTTGAAAAATAGTGGATTTTCCTTAGATTTCAACTTATTGGTTTACCAAAAACTAAAATTTAACCCTAATAAAAAGATAATTTTTAGGGAAACTTTTTATGTAGCAATTATCTATATGATATAAAATATTTATAGAAAAATATTGAAAAGGAAACTACATCATTTGGGTGTTTGAAAATTAAATCGAAAATCTGTCCTAAATGGCCCATTTCTTGAAGGCAATATATAAAATGAAATGTTTTTACAAAAATAATAATTTTTAATGAAAATATGCTTAAAATTATGAAAGCCTAAGTTTTTCTAGAATTTTTTTACAAGAGTTGATATTTTTAACAAAATTTTGAAAATCGGTTGGAATATCAAACCCATGACGTTTAAAGTTACTGTGGCTGTCGATTGTGGTTCCATTGTCGACAAGGAGGGGTATTGGGTGGAGGTCTAAGTGGTGATGGCTACTCATTGTTAGGTTCCATCTTGGATTGGGAACTTCACAAGCCCATATTTGCTCTTAATTTTCTAATTCTCTCTTAGATTTCTCTAAAATTCTCATAAATTTTCCTAAAAATTTCATTATACTTTCCTCAATTTCTCTAGAGTTTTAATCTTCCCAAAACAATGCAAATAGTGTTATTGAAAAGTTTATATGAGTTTTGGAGTAGTAGGTTAGCTTACATACATGAACAACATATGTTGTCATTACACTTCTCAATGTTGCCATGTGTTGGATGATTTTATTAAACTATGTTCCATCCATGGTTTTCTACCCATGGATTTGCTAGAAACCATCAAATCTATCTATGGTTTTGTCAAACCATGAGACTCCCCTTGTTTTGGTTAATTATTATTAATTATTGAAATATATTTTATTATATTTAATACTTAGGTGTGTGATGAGCTTTATAAATGAGCTTCTACTAAAACTTCTATAACATATACTCAATTATATAACTAATTACATATTATTATTTTTTATAACATTTATTAATGTTCTTATCTATTCAATTTTTTTTCTAAGCTCCCTTTATATTTCAAGTTAGTTTTTTATATTTTGGAAATTTATGAAAAGAATGAATAAGCTTTATCGTTATTAATATTTTGATATACCATTTCAAGATTTAAATTTATGGAGTCTTTCTTCTCTTTCTATCTTTTTTTTTTTTTTTTTTTATACACTAACTTTTAGGATCCTACCGTTTATCTTGAGCCCATTCACATGAATTTTTCAAACATCCTTAATTTGAGAGTTTGAAATTCTACAATTGTAGTTAGTTAAGTACTCTACATATCACTCTAACTATGATTTTATTTATTATTATTATGAGGAGAAAAAAATCAGTTTTTGATCTCTCTTTAATCCATAGGGAAAATAACAAAGGAGTATGCCTAATTATTTTCAATAATGAATGAGTAATATGTCAACTTAAAAATTAGAATTAGATAAAGCAACCATATGCACACAACATTGACTGCAAAATCCATTATAATAAATAAGAATAAATACCCAAGAAGCAAATGAATGAGTACACCATGCATCAATAAAAGATTGACTTGTATAATATATAAAACGTTATGTAAATATGGAGAAAGTTGAGATTTGGTTTGGGTAATGAAAGAAAAAAAACATGTAACTTTTTTTTTTTCCTTTTGTTTTTGTTTTAAATAGCATGAGAGGAAAAATTGTAAAAGTTAAAGTATCACTATTGAAGTAAGGTAATATTTTTTTAAGTAGTTTATCTAAAAAGGAAAAAAAATGAAACATTAACCATTTTTTTTAGTGTAGTTTGACTATGCATGTTTTAGATAGGGTAATTGTAATGTAATTTTTTTAATAGGCACCATTTATAAATAAGGTTAATTGAAATGTCATGATGACTGAAAAAGCATTTTGATTAAAAAAAAATCTAATGCTTGAAATAGTAATTTCATAATAATTACAAAGTTAATTATGTAGAATAATAGAAAATAGAAATATGGAAAAAAATAAATAAATTTACATCATAAAATTGCATAAATGTTTGTCTTTCCAAGAATATTCTGCAATAATGCTAATCTTTGTTCATTGGCTTCATCATGAAACTTGTTATACACCGATAAAAGTAATGGAAAATATATTAATAAATTAAATTGTTAAGTATGTGTAAAAGAGGACATTATATATACATAATAACCTATTGATAATGTTACAAAACCCATTGTACATCAAGCTGCAAATAATTTTATAAGTATTGAATTACTGCAAGTAAAGGAAATTATATAAGGTAATGAAAAAGAAATATAACTATCAAGAAATGACTCATGAAATGTTTGAACTTTCGGTAGACATGGATTACATATGATTTAAACTAATTCTCTATCCTTGCTATACATTTTCTCTTTTACTCTCTATTTCCCTTTTGCTTATTTTATGCTTTGTTTCCTGTATAATTGCTATAGTTCCTATTTCATTCTATTTTGTTATAGCATTTCCAGTAAGTTGTGTCTTCCCATGCTGTCTAATTTCGCATGTGCCTTGTTATCGTTTTTTTCCACTTCTTTATTTTTTTTTTAACTTCTCTTACATTTGGTATCACTTTTCTCTATAGTTATTGTTTCCAGGTGCCTTCGTTCCTTTCATTCTGTCAAACTTCTATCTTAGACGCAATTTCCACATGGCTAGTAATTCAGGGTCCAAATCTTTAACCCCTATTCCCAATGTGCTTAATGCTAATTCCCCTGCCTTAAACCTGGAAGAGAACACTAAACTCATTACAAACAATGAGTACTTAATGGTTAGGAAAATTGTTTTTGAAAAATCTCTAAATAAACAAGTTGTAATGAATATTTTGAGACGTGCTTAGAAGGACGTCAAGGATGTAAAGATTTCTAATCTAGGAACAAACTTATTTTCGTTTACTTTTGATAGCTACAATACTACTTTTACTTTATGTGATGAAGGTCCTTAGGCGGTTATGAGACATTATGTTATCATGGAGAAGTGGAAGTTTGGAACACAAGTGTAAGATATTACCTTCAATTGTTTGGCCTTTTGGATCCAAATTCATGGCCTACTCTTGGAACACTTATCAATGTCAAATGCTAATAGGTTGGATGCATTGGTTGATTTGGTTCTTGCTATTGACTCGATTCGATTTGAATCTGGAATTCAATGGAGTTTTCTAAGGTTTAAGGTGAAGATTAACTATTCTAAGCCTCTCATATTTGGTGCTTGGGTGAATAGGCATCAAGTTGATAAGTATTAGGTCTAATTTCGATATGAACAATTGTTGGAGTTCTGTTTTGCTTATGGAAGATAAGGCCATGTTCTAAAACAATGCTCTTATGATCAGTTATCGAGTGAGAAATATGGTCATTTCTTAAGGGCTTTCCCTATTTGTGATATGGCCATTAGCACTATTGCTAGTGTAGGCAGTGATCATTCACTTGTGCATGACTTTATGATGTCGCATGCAATGTCTAAGCAGGATTTTAACCCTATCATATGTGATGACATACCCTTAGGGTTAGGCACTTACCTTATTCCACATGCTTCTTGATAGGAATTAGACTATTGGACCTTTAACCTATAGTTGAACTCGATGCCTAGAAGGACTAATAAGGCGAATTCTCTTATTCCAACCAACTCCTACCGAAGCTATGTTGATCCTTGTTGCCTACCAACTCCTTATGCCAAGCCGAGTAACAATACATCACTCGATAATATAGTGTTGACTAGAGTAATGCTCTACTAATAGTTCGACCCTTCATATGCCTATTTGGCAATGATTGAGCCGAGCTCCAACTTAACAACACTAATGTTGAGAATCTGAGAGATTTAATACACATCCAAAGCCATTTCTCCTTAGACGGATCCACCTTTGCTTAGCACCCCTGCTCAGTAGCTCCTACCTTAACCATACCTTTTTGTCTCTTTCTACCAAAAGCATCTCCAATAAGTTATCACTACATGTCCATACCCACATGAAAGGATTCTATTGCACTAATAATTGTTTTCCTTAGATTTTCATTCATACCCTTTATTATTCCTTGTACATTACTTCTTTTAGACATTACTCTTTTAGTATTTTTCCATTTTAGGCAGGTTGCCTTAGTTTTTTAGGTATAAATACCCACTATACATGCAGTCACATGGCACCCATATCACTGAATATTAAATACACTCTGCCCTTTGTGTGAATATTGCCCTTGTTAGCTTTTTTACCTCACCGTTATCCTAAACCTTAAGCAATGCTAGGTGGCAAGTACCCTCACCAAACCATCTTATGCATCATATCGAGTTGTGCCATGAGTCTCCAAAAGTTCCTAGTGCATTATATCCTTAAAGCTACTTATAGGTTGCTTGTTTTACTTTCCTTACTTTATACTAGTCTCGTCTCTTTCTTTAAGCTTTCTACAAGCTTAGACTTACCCCAATACGTTTGCCCTTATCAGCTTTCGATGCAGCATATCATCTTTGGTATCAAAGCGAAGTTTTCATTTGGGTAAGTTATGTTTGAACTTTCTTCTAAGTAGTAATTATTGTGGTAGTATGTTGTAGTTACCTAGAAGTTAGTTGTAAGGAGTAGTAGTTCGTTTTGATTATTTACTCTGTTTTGCTTTTTTTTCAAGTATATGAAAATAGAGTAAGTTTCAATCGGGCTATTGTTCTTGGAAGTAGCTGCTGTATTTGTATTATACTAAACTATCGTATGAAGAAGTGTTTGAGTATGTGTTTGTGTTGTTTGGCATAAAGAACTGCATCTGATATTTTTAGGATTCTAATTTTTGTTATTGAGTTTTTGTTGAGAAAATGACAAACCCGAGTGTTAATGCCGGTATTGAGGATAACAATAATGGTGTTGTCCACTATCGTCGATAGCCCCAAAGCATCCCTAAGAGTATGGACAAATGATTAGATCAGGTGGCTAACCTCATAGCTGACTTGACTAGAGCTGTTCATGTAATGGCCTATTGACTTGCTGAGGCCGTGCAAAATACTCCATAAGCTACTCGACCGGCTAAAGGACAGAACCTAGCTCAACAAGTTCGAGGTAGAGGATTAGTGATAAGACTCGAAGTACCAACCCCATCAAATGCTGAAGCCCAGCTCATTCACTCCTTACCCAAACATCTCATTTGATCACTTATTTCTCTTATTTTATTTATAATTTCTATTTCTTGTACTTTTCTTGAATTACCCTCGTGTTTATTTTATATTTACAAGAATACCACTAAGGCATCCTTTTAGTTATTTTATTTACAGGATTGCCATCATGTATAAATAAAGCATATGTATAAGGTTTTAGACAGACTTTGAGATTTAATGAAAAACCCTTAAGACTTTTCTCTTGGAAAACTTTCCTATACCTGCTTTTATCAATCCCTTTAGTAAAGATTGTGATGAGCAACCTTATCACTCGGACCGGTACATCACATCCGGCAAGTTTTGGGCCGTATTGGATCTTATTAGTACATCATATTTAGCGAGATAGCTTACAAATTTGTTAAACCCCCCCATTTTATTTTCTTGTTTTTGTTTGTTATGGTGCCTCTCCTTACGTTCGACCCTGGAGATGCATCAACTTCACTGGTATCAGATCATGGTTCTGATGGGAAAGCATATTAGGTGTTGCGAAGTTTTTGTTCGAATACTGTTAGTAGCTGTTGTATTCCTCTAGTGGCTATCGCAATGAATGTGTTGGAGTTGTTACTTGGTATTAGAGAAATCATCTATTCGTTTGTTTAATTATGCTACCAAGAATTTATTTATCGAAGAATTGGTGATTTAGGTTTATGCAATACGTTGGGTCACTTTTTTGCTGAGTTATTTTACAATACCTTCTAGTGTAGGTTTACTAATTGTTTGATTTAGAGTCTCTTTACGAAGGATAACAAATTGATACTAATATAAAAAAATAAAAAAAAAAAGGGAATGAGAAAGAAGAGAAAATGGTGAACATGAGCATTATGTTCTGGTGATTGAATAGCATCTTTGTGATTTTCATATGTTATATCACGAGAGATACCAAAAAGGGAAACATTAAATCTAAGCCTTTTGTTTTCATATCAGTAGCTATGTGTGTAGAGAAATTGTACACAATATTCGAAGGCAACGAGGATTATGACTTAGGGTTTGGGATTGCCAACGAAAGCTTCAAGAAATTGTTAAGGGATTCGAATTGGGTGCTCAAATTGAGAAGTAAGTGTTCGATTTCCTTACAAAAGGTGTTCCAATTTCTGATTTGGGTACGTGAATCTAGTTAGAGTATAGGTGGAGTTCTAGTAGGTTGATGCAGATTATCGTGTAGGCTATTAGGTCATGTGCATGTTTGGGTTCTTGATGTATGTGAGATAAAATAAGACCGTGGTGTATGTGTACTCTTATCGTAAGTGATAAATTGTAGCGGGTGTACTAGTGGTGTTGTGGTGGCCGTATGCTTATGGTCGAGTTATGTTGCTAATGGCCGTGACTGAGTGTTAGAGTCATATGGGCCTATGAGTCTAACTCCGGTGGTCGTCGGAGTTGAGTTGTGCATTGTTGTGAAGTGGTGGCTACAAGTTGTTGTAGATGACTAAGCTGTTGTTTCCCTTGCCTTGCCAAGCTAAATTAAGCATAGAGCTGAACTATTACTTATGTGATGGAGAAGTTTTCAACCTGAACTTGATATCCAAAGCTGAACGATTCGCCCATGCTACTACATTCCAAATTGTAGCAAGGAGATCCCAAAATCACCACCAAGTGCGAACTGAATGCCATATTCGAGCTAGAGTATATGTGTGTGACCGTATGACCTTGTGAATGTCCAGGTGATCACTTACCGTGCAAGTGCTACTCTGTATGTGACGTATCAATTGCATTGAGCTAGAATAATTCCAAAATTGAGTTGTATGCCAATCGTGAACCAATAAATCTCTACTAAACTTTATGTTGTGTGGCATCGGGTGTGCCGAGTACTATAGTTTTCTGCTAACGTGTAAACTGTGTATATTGTGTGAAGTGCAGACTATATAATTGTTGAGTAGTTATGTTGGAGCCCTAAGTTAAGATTATCGAGTTTAAGCTATTGTATTTCACAAACTACCAAGTTACTGCATGTGTTGTTGGAGTTGGACCGTGGTCAAGCTATTACATGCATGTGTTTTGTCTCCCTAAATTGCTTATTTGAATTTTACAATATGGAAAACGAGCTCAATTTATGCAATACAGCACCAAATAAATTTTACATTAAGGGAAGACTTAAATAAGGTATTTTGCTAATTGGAGTTAGTCACTATTCTGTGAATTTTATCTCTGAAATTGTTGTTGGAAGATTGGGTTATGAAACTATAGACCACTCAAATCCGTATGACTTTGTTTATAACGATGAAGTGATTAGAGTGATGAAGCAAGCAAGAATAGCCTTCTCTATTGGTAAGTTTCAAGATGAAGTTTTATTTGATATCACTAACATTGGAGATTGTTACATGTGTTTAGGTTCTCCATGGAAGATGAGTCATAACTTAAGCTACACGCCCTTGAAGAATGCTTATTCCTTCTATGACAAAGAACGAGTTGTACTCCATCCTATCGTCCCAACTAGTCTTGAAGACGATTTACTGATTGTTAAAACGTCAGTAGAGAGGTGGAGGGCTAAAAAGAAAATTCCCGTATAGGCCATCAAAGAGGAAGAAGAAGTTGATGAAGGAGTAATTACACCATCCATGGTGATCGAAGAAGAAACTGGTTGTGAAGAAATGGATGAGTTGATAACTACTGAAAATTAAGTTAAGGAGCTAACATTGAAATAGTGTGAAGCTCTAAGAATAGTTGAAGAAGCGGCGTAGTTTATGTTACTCCCAATGATTGATTGTTGTTGGATTTACTTAAGGGTAATTGATAGGATACATGATGAATGGAAGGAAAGGTGTTTGATCAAGAGCTTGATTAATTGTGCTCATGATGAGTGGAAAGAGCATCGGATTGTGTTTGCTTTAATCATTGAGCTGAGCTATTGTAGTTTTTTTATGTTTTGCTCATGTAGATTTGTTTTTTATCCAGGTGGAAATTAGAGTAACCATTTATTAAGTTTCAGGTCGAAACCTTTTCAAGAGGGGGATGATAATAGGATTCAGGGTATCGACCTTACCAAAGGCCGAAGCCTAACTTGTCCACTCCTTACCTGAACATCTCATTTTATCACTTATTTTTCTTATTTTATTTAAACTTTCTATTTCTTGTACTTTTCTTGAATTACCCTCATGTTTATTTTATATTTACAAGAATGCCACTAGGTATCCTTTTAGTCATTTTATTTACAAGACTACCATCATGTATAAATGAAGCACATGTATAGGATTTCAGATAGACTTTGAGATTTAATGAAAAACCCTTGAAACTTTTCTCTTGGAAAACTCCCATATACCCACTCTTATCAATCCCTTTAGTAAAGATTATAGCAAGCAACCTTATCACTCAGATCGGTGCGTCATATCTGACTAGTCTTAGGCCATGTTGAATCTTGTTGGTGCGTTATATCCAAAGAGCGCCCCCCACCTCGCCTCAATTTTATTTTCTTGTTTTTGTTCATTGTAGTGCCTCTTTGTATATCCAACCTCGGAGATGCATCAAGTAATTGGATGAGTTCAAAGAAGGATTGACTTAGGTGATATGGATGATGAAGGAGAAGATGAGTTTGAAGAAGAAGAGGACCAAGCTTGAGCACCTCGAGTTGCCGACCATGTAAAGCTTCAGATTTCGAGCTTCAATGGTTTTAGGAGTGTAGATTTTATTTAGACTGAGAGGAGAAGGTTGAATGTGTTTTTTTATTATTGCCAGTATGAGAACCAAGAGAAGGTGAGGACTTTTGCTGTTGGCTTCTCAAGTTATGTTGCAATGTGGTGGAAGAACTTCCAAATCATGAGAAGACAAAAAGGATACATAGAGGTGAATACTTAGCTTGAGATGAAGAGGATACTCAAAAGCAAGTTCATGCAAGATACTTATTTGCAAGACACTTTTGCTCTACTACAAGAGTTGAGACAAGGAAGCCGAACTGTTGAGGAATATGTTCAGGAGTTCCAAATACTCATAATTCATTATGAAGTAAAAGAGCCATCAACAAAAATAGTGTCTAGGTTTCTTATTGAATTAAGGAGTAACCTACGAGATATTGTAGAACTTCAACAATTCACCACATTAGATGAGGTTATAAGAACAACCTAGCAAATGGAGAGATAAAGAAGATATAGGCCAACCTAACCTCCGATGAGCTGACCTGATTAGTCAAGCCAACCTCTTCAGGTAAGTTACCCAGCTCAGCCAAGTACCTAATGGTGATGTACCGACGAGAACATATGGAAAAGGATAAGGATTTAGGAGGAAGAGCTACTTAGTGTTCAAACTGACGAACTATGATCATTAAAAAGGATGTCCTAAAGCTCAAAGTGGATGGTATTAATGAGAAACCCGAGGAGAAGGTTGCTCCTAAGAAGGAAACTACTCAAGAGGATGAATTAGTTGAGGAAGATGTGTTTGCCGAGGACTTAGACAAGCTAACTTTAGTTGTCCGCCATGCAATGAGTATAAAACCATTGACCCAAGGGAAGCAGAGAGAGAATTTATTCCATATTACTTGCAAGGTGAATGAGTAAATTTGTATGCTCATAGTAGATAGTGGGAGTTACACTTATGTCGTGTATGCCAACCTAGTCAAGAAACTGAAGTTGCCGACCATCCCACATCCGAAGCCATACAAGTTGCATTGGCTGAATGAGAAGAGAGCACTACACGTCACTTGGTAAGTCTTACCACCAATCTCTACTGGAAATTATTTTGATGAAGTTCTATGTAACATGTTACCCATGTGTGCGTCTCATATTTTACTAAGCAAACCCTGGCTTTTTGACAGAAGAGTTATACATGATGGGTTTAGAAACACCTATGTGTTCAAAGGTGGATGGAAGATCACTTTGAACCTTATGATGTCGAGTCAACTTAGCAAGCTACAAGCTAATGCAAGCTAAACTTACTCGAGGATCTAAGAAGACCTTAACTCTAAACAAAGCTAAGCTCTGAGAAGTTATAAAGGCCAACATGCTGACTTTTATGTTGATTAGACAATCGTTAAAGTTAAGGGACAAATTGAGCTACCCTTTAAGGTGACGAAGCTATTAAATGAATATGCTAACTTATTTTTCGAATAGTTACTCGAGAGATTACCCCTTCAAGACAGTGAACATTGTATTAACTTGATACTCAGCACTACCCTATCAAACAAGCCAACTTATCAAATGAATCTTGAATAAGTTGTTAAGCTTCAAAGATAAGTCAATGAACTTTTGGAAAAAGGATATGTGAGGGAGAGCCTCAGCCCTTATGCTATGCTAGCACCCCTTGTACTGAAAAAGGATAGAATATGGCACATATGCATAGATAATAGAGCCGTGAATAAGATCACAATCAAGTACATGTATCCTATTCCCCAATTAAATGACATGTTAGATGAACTAAGTGGAGCTAAGGTATTATGCCCCGAAATCACAGAGTCACAACAGTCCCGCCGTATAAACCATTCTATGATAGTAACTGGCCTCACAGTGCCTACCATAGACATGATCTACACAAGGCGTCGACGACTCTTCGCTTTGAAGTAAATAGTCCGATTAACATTTATACTACAATTATGATAAATATTACAAATTTCTAATAAACATATATAATTATAAGTAAGTCCACAGAGCTTCCTAGGAAGTTTTACATAAACACAATAGTTCACTAGATTACATAATAACTATCAGTCTTTTATCCTAAACTATAAGGTTACTCTAGTTACACATTATACTAAGTAACTTGATCCTCACACCCCTGGCTTCAAAGGACTAAGCTCTGGGTGATTGTAGGGCGGCATAGTATTTGAAGTGTTCAGAAATCAGAACCTGCAAAAGGATTTATAAGAGTATGAGCAACTACAGCTCAGTAAGTTGAATTGGAGACTCATGAATGTATACAAGCACAAACAAGATTATCAATAAATTATTTTCATGCAATGCAACAATCAAGTGTCATCGCACAACATAGTCCGGTCCGTTGTGAAATCAGAGAAATTTCACCCGCTCTAATCCGGGTTGAAGAGTTCCATGTTATGCAGCTGTGCACAACCAAACCCAGGCTTGTGCAATGGAGATCTCGCTCCTCCCGCAACTACCTTCGAACCATTGACTTCACCCTCGCCATGACCTCCTCTCTTGTTACTTAGTTCAACTGAGGATGAAGAAGGGACCATTTTGCAATCCTGCGCTATCCCTTTCGAAGGGGTCGGTGTTTGGCTGGAAAATCCTATGATCCCCTAACGAGTTGCAATGCATGACATTTTTGATTCCTAGAGTCGAATAAGATTAAATTTTATTTAGGGTGTTCAAACAATTTCACACCAATTCAATCATAACACAAAATCACTCACATCACAATTTCAGCACGAATTCAAATACATCAAACACATGAGTAAACTACTTACAATTACAACCATATACAAGCCTAAGTCTTCGAGTACCATAAAACTAGCACTCTATTACAATAAGCAATAACCCAACTTACTTGAAATCGCTCGATCGCTCGATCGCTCGATCCCTTAGTCGCAAGCTAATTTGTCTCTAAGTGTCCTATAAAACAAATAGGTCTCTTTAGTACTTATGTTTTATGGACTCATATTCTAAGTCATAATTTAACTCATTTTTTTCATGTATAACTATAATGTGCTAATGATTCGTTGTACCCTATTTCGGGGTTCGAATCCTAAATTAGCTTTTAATTTTTTATTCCTAATTCTTAAAGATGCTCGAATCCTAACGTGACATTAATCACATTAAGCTCGAATATCCAAATATCCTATTGGGTTTTAATTTAGTATTCTAAACCATTCGGTACATGCTAACCCTAATTAGGGTGTCGGATTTATTCCCGATATAAGAAAATCTTACATTTTGAGACATTTACTTAAAATTAAATGTTATTTCAGATTTGTTATTTTTCTGATTTCTATTATAATATTATCTAAATAACCCTAATTTTTTATTTATTAATTTTTAATTTCACATATTACTAATTTCTTACATTAACTACCTAATTTCCTAAATTACCCATACTTAATACTCCAAAGGCTAGGATTAGGTTTCCACATTAGAGATTAGCATCCCTAAACATCTAATTATTATCTAAATCAGTAATTAGTATCTTAATCACCTAATTAACCTAAAGTTACCCAAATTTTCCATCATTTTAAGGCTAAAAATTAACTTAAAAATTTTGAAAATTAATTTTAAAAAAATGGCTTCATAGCACTGTTCTATATCACATGAGCATCCTACAGAAAAAAATTTGAGCTCCAAACTACACTCCTAAGCCTATTTATTTCTAGTTCTAATCATGCTCAGTTTTATTCAATTTGTTAAGAACCCTATATTTTTAGACGTGATTAAACTAAATCACTATTTTTCCCTAAATCTACATACAATAAAACTTCAGAATAACAAGTTTCATAATTTTCTAGGCAAAATAACTATTTTTACTAAATTATACAAAATCGGGACAATTATAGGACTCACCCGGTTCGATGCTTTCTGGCCGTCTAAACCCAATCCAAGGTTGTCGGCCGACCCAGACGGTGGGTCTAGAGTAGGGTGGTGGTGGTGGCTCTCTCCCAGGTGGTGGTGAGGTATAGGTTTGGCTCACTTGCCCAATCTGCACAGTTTTCTTTTCTTTTTTTGTTTTCTGAATTTTCTCTCAAATTTTTTAGTCTCTCGATTTTTCTCAAATTCCTCACTTCCCAAATGAGTTCTGGAAATTTTCCCCCTATTTATAGACAATTTTTGTAATTATTATGCATTAATTAGGCGTGACTTTGCCCAATTTCCTTGATTTTTGACTTTTGTGTTGCCTAATTCTAATTGGTTGATTTTTATTTGGCAGATCCTGACATGCCACGACCTGATTTGGATCATCTTATCCTCTTCTGATTTTTTTTCTGATTTTTCCATAATTAATTTATAATTTTCTTTAATTATTTACTTAGTTTTTGGCCAATTTAGGTAATTTCGTGTATTTTTATCTACACGTAAATACATGTGGGGTACACGTGAACATTCTTAATTATTATTTAGGTCATTCTAAAATTTTTAGTATACATATAATCTATCTCTAGTAATTTATTAGTTATTAGATTATACTTTTCGCCTTTTCGGTAATTAGCAATTATTATGTTTAAAATTTGAAAATTTTATAGTCTCCTATTTTACCACTTATTTTCTTAAATTCACGTTTACAAGGTCATTTTTATTAATATTTCTCTCAATATCTTATAATTTGGGTTTGATCGAATCGTTTAACCGATCACCCTAAACTTTGTGTTTCAAGTTCACTCCTACGATTACTTGACTTAGCTTTAGGGCTTACATAAGGTCCTTAGAAAAATTAATCTAAAGCCTAGCTATCATCAGATTCAAGTGAGGTTGAGAGATGAGTGGAAAACCGCATTCAAAACTTGACATAGACTTTACAAGTGAATGGTTTTGCCTTTTGGCATGTCCAATGCCCCAAGCACTTTTATAAAATTAATAAACCATATGTTAAGGAGTTGAATTAGGAGATGTCTCATGGTGTATGTAGATATCCATTTTTGCATCCCTTTGATTTAAAAATTTTTAGAATAAAGTAAAAGGTCTTAATTTTGAAAAAAAAAACAAAAAAATAGAAAATTTATAAAAAAAAAAATAGAAAAAGAAAGGAAATTTAGAGAAAATGCAAAAAATTGAAAATTAAGAAAAAAGGGAAGAAGATTTAGATAGTTTGAAATACAATAGAAAATTTTAATAGTTTTAGTACGTTTTAGGTTTAGATAATAAAAATAACAAAAGAGATTTTTTGCTTAGGCTTAGATTTACATATAGCTTAAGCCGACCTAGTTTATATATACAATTTGATTGCATATATGGACAAGGCATAGGCCAATAACTTGATGGCACTACACTTTGACTAAACTTAACATTGAAGCCATAAGTCTTAGGTTCAAATCTCCTACCAGGCACTTTATGCCTTTTTCCTTTCTTTTTTTTTTTTTTCCACAAAAAATGCACATGTGGCAAGGGACCGTTGGGCCATGTGTCGACACTTAACACATGGCACACAATGGCCAGGCCACGTGGCTAACGTAGCGTTCACGTGACACTACATTAGCATCTGATTCTCCCCCTTTCTTTCCCTTTCCCTCCTTTTCCAGCAAAACCAATCCATACCCCCTACTTTAGCCTCATTTTTTACACAATTTCCATTTGTAAATACATCAATTTATGGATGATTCATGTTCTCTACATAGCCCATTATGAATTGAATCCAAAAACAAAATCTAACTCATTCACTTGACTACACACTTACTTAGTTCACTATATACGACCTCCACTCAAACTCGACCCTTCCTCCACTATCAAACACTACCAACCTATCTCTACCAACAAACCAACCATAAGAACAACTACTTGATCACCAAGCACACCTACACCAACCAACAACAAACCGTGGCTACCCCTATCCGTATTCAACTTAGATGACCAGACCCATTGAATAAGCTATCGTCACCACCCTACTATTACAACTCTACAGTAAACACACCTAACAGCACACACCATTCAAGGCGCCCCCTCTTAACCATACCACATCAGCACAGTCATACGAATTGAACTCAACCAATCTCTTATGACCCTCATTGAACTCCGCCACCACTGACCATCAATGAAATCCCCTGAAACTACCACTTTAAGTAAAGGCATTGATTCTAAATAGCCTTTTGCTAATTAGAATCACATGAAACTGCGATCTCCCTTTCAATTTGGTGTTAAAGAAGCTTCGTTCATCATTGGATTAGCTGCTATTCTCTTCCCCTATAATGACCTAACCTAGATCCGTTTTTGGTGCTCCAACCTCACCTAAAGCCCAACCCAACTTTTCTCCTACTAACCCATGCATAATCATGTAAGTTGTACTATTTATTTTTATTTATTTATTGATTTTTTTTCTTTCTTTTGATTTATTTACTTTGTCATGCATTCATTCAGTAGTTGTCTTTGAAATATATAAAAGGAAAAAAATATTTTATCTTAGGAAATTTTTGTTTTCTCAAAAATTTTTTTAAGCATTAGGTCTTTTGTCACTAAGAAAAATAGCTTTTCAAAAATGAAAAATAATAAACCCTTTTCCAGAACTAAGACATTTTAGAGAAATTTCCACAAATAAAACATTCAAGAGTTAAGGCCCTTATAGAATTTCTCATGAAACTATGTTGACAAAATGTAAAGCCAGTGGACTTTCAAAATTAAAAAGAACCAATAAGTTAAAGTTTTCGGAAAAAGAACTGCGTATGTCTGAACTTGAATAGCAAGTACGTAGATATCTCTGGAGCGACATAAAAAATGAAAAAATTAGTTTGTTCCCATTTTTTAGCTTAAATTACTCAAATTAGTAAAATTAAAAAAAAAACCCAATTTATTTAAATGTTAGTTTTTATCCTGAAAGGTGAATTCAAAAAATTAAATCTAAATTTAGAAAATTTGTGGTATCCGTAAGGGTTTAAAAAACCTAACCCTTGAGCTCGATCTTTTGGATTTCAAAACTTTTTTTTTTTTTCTCAAAATCGATTTTCTAAGCAAATTGGTGCTTAGGTTAAATCGATCTACTCAATCAATTTAACCTAACCCACTCTTTTTCCTAACTTCGATCGGGTGGCAACTTTAAGGATTTTCAAAACACATTTAAAATAAATAAGTTTTTATTAACTCCTAATCAAGGGTATATATTAAATAGGTTGGGGTTTAATATTAATCGGGTTAAAAAATAATAAAAATTGAGAAAAAAATCAGGCCCAATAATGTACTTTGATAACATCCTTATATATAGTGCCGACCTGCCAAGTCACTCAAAATATCTCCATATCGTACAAGATATACTCTAAGCTGAGAGGTTATTCAACAATTTAAAGAAGTGTTGTTTTTGCTAAGAGGAAGTGGTATTTTTGGGTTATATAGTTGGCAGAGGTAGCTTGTAAGTTGATAATGAGAAGATCTAAGCTATAATCGAATGGCCGACTCAAACCACTTGTGCCTAAGTGAGAAGTTCCACGGACTAACATCCTTTTATCGAAAATTCATTAGAAATTTCAATACCACTATTGCACCCCTTACTAAGCTAACCTCCATACTAAGCTAACGGAGAAGAACATTGAGTGTAAGTGGGGAAAGAGGAGAGAAGTTTTGTTAAAGTGTAGGCAAGATTAACTTTCGCACTTATATTAACCTTGCTCAACTTCAAGAAGATTTTTGAACTGGAATGTGATGCGTCAAGCATTGGTATAGGCACTATCTTAATGCAAGAAGGCCGACCAATTACCTATCATAGCGAGAAGCTTAGAGGACCTCAATTGAACTACTTCATATAGGGTAAGAACTCCTAGCACTTATTTAAGCGCTCTATGTATAGTAACACTATCTATTGCTAAGAGAGTTTGTCATTAATACAGATCATGAATCTTTGAGGTACCTTCGAAGTCAAACTAAGCTATCAAAGCGGCAAGCGTTGAAGGCTGAATTCCTAGGAGGATTCAACTTTGTGATAAAGTACAAATAAGGTAAGAACAATGTAGTTGCTAATGCTCTATCAAGAAGACATGTTCTCCTAATCGAATTGCAGACTAGACTATTAGGGTTTGCAAGAATCAAAGAGCAGTATCCTACATCATTTTAGTCCTATATTTAGGCGATGTGCCAACAAAAGAACAGTGGGTAAGTTCCACATAGAGGAAGGTTATCTATTCTAAGGTAGCAAATTATGTATGTCGACCTGCTCAATCAAAGAGTTGCTAGTGAAGGAAGCCCATAATGGAGGACTCTTCGGCCATTTTAAAGAGAGAAGAACATATAAGCTATTCAATGGATGGTTCTTTTGGCTAAGAATGAGATGAGACGTGCACCGAATTATTAAGAGCTATGCTACTTGTAAGAGGGCCAATTTCTAGCCGAACAAGGGAAAGCAATGCATTTACCTATCTTAACCTGAACCTGGATAAAGTTAAGTATAGACCTTGTTCTCGAATAACCCAAAATGGCCTGAAGCAAAGATTCTGTTATGGTCAACATAGATAGATTTAGTAAGATGACACACTTTGTGCCCTGCTAAAAAACTAACAATGCTTCGACTATTGCTTATCTCTTTTTGTAGGAGATTATTCAGTTATACAGGGTACCAAGAAGTATAGTCTTAAATAAAGATCCAAAGTTCCTAAGCCATCTCTAGAGAACTCTATAGTATCATATGGGGACTAAACTAGTGTTCAGCACTTCTTATCACCTCTAATCCAATGGCTAGACAAAGGTAATCAATCATCCTTTAGGATCACTACTCCGAGCTATATTAGGAAGAACTTGGCCAATTAAGATGTCTGTTTGCCTATGGTGCAATTTGCTTACAGCCATATTGTACATGACACCACCAAGTAAACACCCTTTGAAGTCATCTATGGCTTCAAGCTAGAGCTACCCCTCAACCACACCCCTATGCCTATGTCCAAACAAGAAGACCCTAATGCAAGAGCCCAAGCACAATCTTTGCATCGGATCTATGAGAAGGTTACTCAGTAGATTGACCAAGTTGTTAAGAAAATGCAAGAGAAGAATAAAGGAAGAAAGTCAATACAGTTTCATCTTAAAGATTTGGTGTGGCTGTACTTAAGCAAGGAGAGGTTCTTGAGCAAGAGAAAGAATAAGTTGTCTAGCCGAGCCGAAGGTCCCTTCAAAATACTCCAAAGGATCAACAACAATGCCTATAGATTAGAACTACCTAAAGATTATGGAGTCTTTGATGCCTTCAACATTGCCAACCTCAACCCCTATCACCCTGAAGGAGAATTGAATGAAGACAGTTGAAGTTGATCCCAAATCCAAATCAACTAGAAGGGGATGATAGGAATCAAACTACTAAACCTTTAACCCACAGTCAAGCCCAAGATTAAAAGGATTAACAAGGCAAATTATCCTATTCTAGCTAACTCCTACCAAGGCTAAGTTGATCCTCGCTACTAACCAACTCCTTATGCCAAACCGAGTAACTACATATCTCTCAATAATTAAGTGCTAACTAAACGAATGCTCTATTGACAGTTCGACCCCATATATGCTTGATCGACAATGATCGAGTTAACCTATAGCTTGGCAATACTGGTGCCAAGAATCTAAGAGATCTAGCATACATCCGAAGCCATTTCTCCTCAGACAAATCCACATCTGCTTAATACACCTACTGGGTAATTACTACCTTGACCATACCATTTTGTCTCTTTTTACCAAAAGCATCTCCAATAAGCTGTCGTTACATGTCTAGACCCATGTGAAAGGATTCTATTACACTAATCATTGTTTTCCTTGCACAAGTACAAGGGTGTAGTCGAGGGGCAACTCAGGATGAAAACCATAGACGACCTCGAAGGGTGTTTGCTTAGTGGTGTCATTTACTGTATGGTTGTAAGCGAATTTGACCACTAACAAGAAGACATCCCAATCAACTAAGTTCCTTCCCACTGTAGCTCAGAGTAGTGATCCCAAAGTGCAGTTAACCACCTCTATTTGGCAGTCAGTTTAGGGATGATAAAAAGTACTGAATAGTAGTTTAGTCCCCATCCAACGTTACAAGGTCCTCTAAAAATGGGTCAAGAACTTTGGATCCTTGTTGGAGACTACACTTCTCGACACGCCGTATAACCGCATAATCTCCTACAAGAAAAGAGAAGCAATAATCGAAGCATCATTAGTTTTTGAGCAGAGCACAAAGTATGCCATTTTACTGAAACAATCCACGATGACCATTATAGAATCTTTGCCTTGGATAGTTTATGGTAGTCCGAGAACAAAGTCTATGCTTAATTCAGTCCATGGCTTCATCGAAACAAGTAAAAGAATTTCTTTCTCTTGCTCAGCTCGGCACTTAGCCCTCTTGCACACGACACAGTTGTTGACAACTTGGTGCACATCTCTCCTCATCCTTGGCTAGAAGAATCAACCATTCAACAGTTCACAAGTCCTTCTTTCTCAAAAATGTTCAAAGAGTCCTCTACTGTAGGCTTCCCTGATTAATAATTCCCGTAGTGAACAAGTCGACATGCATAATTTTCCACCTCGGAACAAGTAACCATCCTCCACATGATATTCATCCACTATCCTTCCATCAACACATTGTATGATTATGGGTCCAGAGTGTGGATTCTCAAAATACTGCTCTTTGATACTTACAAACCCAAATGGCTTGATCTACAGTTCGGTTAAAGGTGCAAGCCGCATTAAAAGACCATCTGCAACTACGTTGCTCTTTCCCTACTTATATTTAATCACAAAATTGAATCCTTCAAGGAATTCAACTCATCCCATCTGCTACTTCGATAACTTCGGAGTTACCTCAGCAATTCATGGTTAGTATATTTGACAGATTCTCTCGATAGTAGATAGTACCGTCACACTTACAATGCTCGGATTAGCGCCAAGAGCTCCTTATCATACACGAAGTAATTTAACTGTGGCCCTTTTCAGCTTCTCATTGTAGAAGGCAATTGGTCAGTCTTTCTACATTAAGACAGCGCTTATTCCAATGCCTGATGCATCACATTCCAACTCAAATATTTTCTCAAACTCAAGTAAAACCAATACCGAGACGGAGGTCAATCTTTCTTTTACCTTGGCAAAGCTCCTCTTCTCCCTTTCTCTCCATCAAAAGTTGGTGTTCTTCTTGGTGAGCTCAATAAGAGGTACAGTAAGGGTACTGAAATTCTTGATAAATCGCCTATAGAATGAAGCCAGTCCATGGAAACTTCTCATGTCAGTATAAGTAGTAGGAGTTAGCCACTCTACAATTGCTCAAATCTTTTCATCGTCCACTCATAAGCCTCCTCCACTGACTACATAACCCAAGAATACCACTTCCTACTGGCAAAAGCAACATTTCTTAAGATTGCTAAATAATCTCTCGGAGATGCTCATAGTGACTCAGCATATCAGCACTGCAAACCAATATGTCATCAAAGTACACTACGACACATTTTCTAATCAGATGTCTTAATACCTAGTTCATCAATCATATGAAAGTGCTTGGAGCATTCGACAAGCCGAATGGCATGATCATCCACTCATAGAGTCCATGCTAAGTCTTAAACGCAGTCTTCCATTTATCTTCTAGCCTCATGCGAATTTGATGGTAGCCAAACTTTAGGTCAATCTTACTGAAGACCTTGGCTCCATTCAACTCATCTAACATGTCTTCTAACCTTGGGATCGAATACCTACATTTGATCATGATCTTGTTCATTGCTTGGCTATCAACAAACATTCGCCAGGTTCCATCCTTTTTCGATACTAAAAGTACCAACACAACACAAGGGCTGAGACTTTTTCAAATGTATCCTCTCTCTAACAACTCACTGACTTAATGTTGTAGCTCAGAAGACTGTTCGGGATTCATCTAATAGGTTAGCTTATTCAATAGTGCGGTGTTGAGTACTAAGTCAATGCAGTGCTTTATGTCTCAGGTAACTGTTCTAGGAACAGGTCAGTATACTCATCAAGCAACTCTATGATTTCCTATGATAGTTCACCCTGCTCCTTCATTTCTAATAGGTGCCTGACCAACATGAGGTTTGGCTCATCAACATTGATGGCCTCTCGAAGCTCGACTCTACTCATCACTAGAACCTTCCTCGATCCGCGGGCATGTTTTGTCTGCAATTTATTAACTTCTCTCAGCGGCATCAGGTTTAGTATGATCTTCTGGTCATCCGTCTTAAACATGTACATGTTCTTGTAATCATCATAGATAACTCTCCTATCAAATAGCTACGGTCTACCTAGCAACACATGGTAAGCACACATGGGAAGCACACATGGGCAATACATTGTAGAGAATCTAGTCTAAGTAATTCCCTATAGTAATTAGTAATTAGTAATAGTATCTATCGAGTGACATGTAATGCTCCTTTGTCACTCAACTAGTGCAATTTGTAGGGCTTTGGATGTGTAACAGTCGGCAACTTCAATTTTGAAATAAGATCAGCTGATGCTACATTGGTGCGGCTTCTACTATCCACAATGAGAGCACACACCTGATCATTTACCTTACAAGTAATATGAAACAAGTTCTCTCTTTGCTTTTCCCCTCATGAGGGCTTCATGTTTATAGTGCGTCAAACAACTATGAGTAACTGGTCCAAGTACTTAACAAACATGTCTTCCTCAATCAGTTCTTTCTGGGCAAGGACCTCTTCCTCCTCCTTAGGTTCCTCATCTGTACTGTCTACTTCTAGCTTTAGAACGTCTCCCTTGATGACCATTGTCCTTCGGTTCGGCCACTGAGCAACCATATGTCCGAATCCTTGGCACTTAAAGTACTTAATCTAGCTCATCTTCCTACCAGACCCTTACCCTTTCTCATAAGTTCAATCGGCACTTTAGTGTCAGGTCGGCCTCTCTGATTGGCTCAAACATCCATATTTCGACTCTACTCAGTACTTAACTAAGCTTGATGACTTGCCTGTCTGAGTCGATTAGTCAGCATCCTCATCAATACTCAACTCCGTCTTTGCCTTTCTACTCGCTAAGCTATTCTAATGGCCTCATCCATTATGACAAAGCATTAGAGTTCCATAATGTCTCGAATATCAACTCTTAATCTAATGATGAATCTTGAGACTATTCAAGTTGGTGTTTCCTCAACTTCGCAATAGATTGTAAGCATTTAAAATTCTTGAACATACTCATCAACAGTCTAACCTCCTTATCTCAGCTCCTGAAGTCGAGTGAAAGTATCTTGAAAATAAGTTTTCAGCACAAATCTGTTTCTATGTATTCTATTCTTCTCAAGCTAAGTATTAATCTCTCGATAGCCTTCTCGTCTTCTCATAGCTTGGAAATTCTTCCACCACATGGTAGCATATATAAAGAACTCAACAACAGCAGTTCTCACCTTCTCATAATTCTCATATTGATAATAGTAAAAAATACACTCCACCTTCTCTTCCCATTCTAGATATTTGTCAGCATTCCCAAATCTATTGAAACTCAGAATCCAAAACTTCACATGTTTAGATGCTCTAGGGACTCTAACTTGTTCCTCTTCAAAATACTCTTCTTCTTCCTCATTTGCGATGTCTGCCAAATTAATCCTTCTCCTCACTTGTCCACCTACTCTTCCACCTTGAACTAGTTAAGCTGGGTTCTAACCTTTAACAGGTTAAGCAACTTGCGGGGTATTTTGCGTAGCATTTTGTGTGGCCTCAATTGGTCAACAAGCCAGTGCGTGAATAGCTCGGGTTAGATCTACTAAGAAGTTTGCCACTTCATTAAGTCTCTCGTTAGTGCTTTTCAAGGTTCCTTGAGACTGTCATCCATGGTGGACAACTTCACTATTGTCATCTCCCATACCAACATTCACACTTGGGTCCGTCATTTTCTCTACAAATTCAAAGTTCACACAAACACTTTAGGAAATTAATAACTAGCAAACACAGCAATTAAGATTAACACAGTAACTTGCTCTATTTCACACATGAAAAATAAAGTATAAGCAAAACTTCAAAAACCAACCACAGCTCAAACAAAACCTTTGCTCTGATACCAAGATGATGTAAACTGAGACTAAGAACAAACAAAGTTCACAACTTAGTTTGTCATTTTCTCTACAAATTCAAAGTTCACATGAATACTTTAGGAAATTAACAACTAGCAAACACAGCAATTAAGATTAACACGGTAACTTACTCTATTTCACACAAATAAAATAGAGTATAAGCAAAACTTCAAAAACCAACTACAGCTCAAACAAAACCTTTGCTCTGATACTAAGATGATGCGAACTGAGACCAAGAACAAACAAAGTTCACAACTTAGTTCGTCATTTTCTCTACAAATTCAAAGTTCACATGAATACTTTAGGAAATTAACAACTAGCAAACACAGCAATTAAGATTAACACAGCAATTAAGATTAACACAGTAACTTGCTCTGTTTCACACATACAAAATAGAATATAAGTAGAACTTCAAAAACTAACTACAACTCAAATAAAACCTTCACTCCGATACCATAATGTGAACTGAGACCAAGAAAAGACAAAGCCAGTCATTGGATGGGTCTGAGCTTATAGAAAGCTTGAAAGAAAGTGATGGGGTATGTGTAAAAGGACAAAAATGCAAATGAAAGGCAAGCAAAAACCCACGAACAACTCCAAAGGATATGATGCATTAATAAAACTTCTAAGGACTCATGGTATAATCTAATATGATACACAAATCGATCCAGCAAGGTTACTTACCACCTAGCCTTACTCAAGGATTAAGATAAGAGTGATGCCAAGAGTAAAGAAATAATGTTTACGCGAGGTAAAAAATACAAAAAGAATCAATGGTAATATGATTCTGCTTTACTATAAGTACAAGGGTATTTATACCCATAAGTTAAGGCAACTTGCCCAAAAGGGAAATGACAAAAAGAGTATTTCCTAAGGAAGTAATGTATAAGATACAAAACAGTAAAAATGAATATACAAGGAAAACAATCATTGGTGCAATAGATTCTACACATGATTCTGTATACGTGACGATGCTATATTGGTGATGCCATTGGAAGATATGGACAAAAAGGTACAGACAGCTTACTTATCCGAGCATAGGCGACTTGATTAGTCCGAACGATTTCTCCCAACATCTCGATAAGGGTATGGCCAAGTAAGCAATTGACCAGGCACATGTAAGAATGAAGATGGGCTACCGTCTCAGCCTTCTGCTTCTCGAGGCATAACATGCAAGAAATAGGCAGTCATTCAGCTTAGCAAGCAAAATAAGTCAGCAAAGAGATATTCAGCCTTTGCATGAGGTGGCTAGAATAAGAGAATTCATCTTACTAGTCTCTTTAGTTTTTGGGCTCAGTTGCGGATTAGTGGTTTAGTAGTTTGATTCCCATCACAAGGTCAGTTTTCAAAGAGGAGGGGAAAATGTTATGAATAGTAGTGGACAAGAGCAGGGAAACAGAAGACAACATGAACATAGGAACAAAAGACAACCGAAATATTTGACCCACTATCATACATAAAAATAAATAGTATAAGTCACTAGTAAATAGCACGAGTATACAATAGTAGTACTACACAATTACAAGGGTGGTTTTATAGTTAACTGCATAAACAAACTTGTAAAATAGAAAACCTAACTGCATGTAGGAATCATATAAAAAGGGAAAAATAGAAATAGAAGGATACTAATCCTCTTTTATAGAAATCACTTGTTTGATTTTCCTAAAGATTCGCTAGCGTCTCGAAAGTCTAGATACCTTTCTCTTTCATATCACCGTATACCTCGCATGTACAAACGGAAAACAAGTTAGACTTCATCTTTTGAGAATCTCTACAAAAGTAGTTTCATTAGATAGACCATTTCAAGATCTATCAATTGCTAAAGTCACATCTATTATAAGAGTCATAGAATTGGTTTGATCTCAAACCCTAACTTTCAAAAGACAGATTGAGAGAGAGAGAAAAAGACTGACAAAAGAAAGAGAGAAGAAGAAGAGATGTACCTATTTTGAATAGAGAAAGAAGATTTGAGAATACTAGAGTATTTGTTGAAATATCTGTTCATGTCTTGTGTTAGTGAGCCAAGCTTCCCTTGCAAGCCCAACATAAGGTTTACATAAATAGTATAATGTTAAACACTTGTAAGTAAAAGGAAAAAATATATATTACTATATTGCTAAATCTTGTTTATTTTATTAAGTTGATTCATTTTGTATGATGTCTTCATTTGACTTTGCATGATTCATAATGTATTTAAGTAAACATGAGTAAAATGATAAGTTGAATTAATTAGATTCAACATTTCTTGATAATATATAAAGTTGAAATTGACTACAAATATATGATATTATGACATGTAATTGCATTTATTTAAAAATCCATTAACTTCTAATAGTTTTTTTTTTTTCTCAATGAATAAACCTTCAATGTTTATAACAATGGTTATACTCTTTAATAGTTATATGCCCTATAATGCTTTGTATAACCTTTGAAAAATTAAAGAAATAAATAATAATAGAGATGATGGGAAGGAGGAAAAAATCAATTTGTGACCTCTCTTTGATCAATAGGAAAACTAACAAAGGAGTATGCTTAATTATTTTCAATAATAAATGAGTAATATATCGACTTAAAAATTAAGATTAAAGAAGGCAACCACATGCACACAACAATGACTGCAAAATCTATTGTAATAAATGGGACTAAATACCCAAAATGAAAATCAATCAAGAAGAAAATGAATAAATACACCATGCATCAATAAAATATGGACTTGTGTAATATATATAATCTTATGTAAATATCGAGAAAGTTGAGATTTTGTTTAGGTAATAAAAGAAAAAAAAGCACATACTTTTTTTTTTTGTTTCCTTTTGTTTTTGTTTTAAATAGCATGAGATGAAAAATTGTAAAGTTTAAAGCATCACTCTTAAAGTAAGGTAACATTTTTTTAGGAAGTTTATTTAAAAAGAAAAAAATGAAAGGTTAACCATTTCCTTAATGCCATTTAACTATGCAATGTTTTAAATAGGGTAATTGTAATGTAATTTTTTGAATAGGCACCATTTATAAATAGGGTTAATTGAAAAGTTACGATGACAAATCATTTTAATTTAAAAAAGAAAAATCTAATGCTTGAAATAGTAATTGCATAATAATTACCAAGTTAATTACACGGAACAATAGAAAATAGAAATATGGAAAAAAAAAAAAGAAATAAATTTATAGCATAAGATTACATAAATGTTTGTCTTTCCGAGAACGTTCTGCAATAGCACTAATCTTAGTTCATTGGCTTCATCATAGGACTTGTTATATACCTATAAAAGTAATCGAAAATATATTAATAAATTAAATTGTTAAATGCCTGTAAAAAAGTACATTATATAAACATAATAACCTATTGATAATCTCACAAAACTCATCGTACATCATGCTACAAACAATTTTTAAAGTATTGAATATCTACAAGTAAAGGAAATTATATAAGATAATGAAAAAGAAAAACAGCCGTCAAGAAATGACTCATGAAAATAAAATATAATTGGCTTAAAACTTGATAAATCAAATGTAGATGGATGTGTAGACATAAACTCTATAAAATATTTTTTTAAAAAAGGTAAGGTAAATAGTATAATGTTAAATAATTGCAAGTGGAAGGGAAAAAAATATTATTGTATTGCTAGACCTTGTTTTATTTTGGTGTTGTTTATTTGGTGGGTTAATTCATTTTCTATGATGTCTCCTTTTGGCTTTACATGATTGCATAAGTATTCAAGCAAACATGACTAAAAAAACAAAAGTAGTAAAAAGTTTATAAACAACATTATTATTAGCATATAAAGATTATTACATTAAAAAGCCCTACTTGTTATTCTTCATTTTCTCAAACTCATGTTTTATCATCTTTATGAAAGATGGTCTATCAGATAAAACACCCCTAACCAAAGCAAAAGCTATAGACCGTAAAGTAATTTCTTTGATAGAAAACATTAAAATGCTAAATTTCTTAATAAGTGGGAAAGAATATAAAAATCAATGCAATAATTAAAGGAAAAAAATGTTAAACTAAATGTAGAATGTGTGTGTTTAGAAGTAATTGTAATCTCAATTGATAGAGAGTCTTAAATGAAAAGCTTAAATGTAGATTAGTATCTTTGTAAGATACTACAAGATAATAGTAATCATTTGTATTTATATGATCAAAATTAACCTAAATACACAAAAAAATTTCAAAGTACCCTGGTTTTTGAATGAAAATTAAAACTTCTACAAATAATCACTATTAATATTGATGAAATTACAAAGTTAAAAATAACGTTATAGTGATATCACAAAATATTTTAAAAATATAAGGCAATCCCAACCATTAATTTGTAATTTAAGAAATTTGAGAGGAAAAAAAAAAAAGAAAGGATCCAATTTTCGAAAATGAAATTTGGAGAATTACAAAAATAGAAAAAATTGCAAAAGTTTTTCTAGATAGTTACATTGTCGTCTAAGAAGTTTTGAACTTTATTAGAATAAATAAACTTCTAATTTCATGATTTTCGTGCAAATAAACATTCATCTAAAACATTGGGATATCACTGCATCACGTTGGCCAAGTGGTTTTTGGGGCTAGCATAAGTTTTAATATGTTCTTTAATGTTAAAACTTTTACATTCTACAAACATGATAGATTATGATTACCCACATTCCAAGAGCACAAATATTGCGATGACTAGAAAATTTATTACAAATTTTATAATCGAAAAGAATATGAAAAGTAAACAAATAAACAATTGAATTATTCATGTTGAACCAATGTCTCTTAATCAAAGTAATACGAACATTCATAGTCACTAGAGGAGGTAAATTTGCATAAACAATTATAACGTGTATCATGGAGTTAACATATAAAACTTAAACTATCCAAACTAACAAAATAATTATCTTACAGTCTTCACGAATGTATAATAGAAGAGTTGAAAACGTTTAAAAAATAAAAAACACCATTCTTCTAGGATGAACACTTATATAAGAGAGGGGGCATTTCTCATGTAGATGTGGAAGAAATGAAATCATTATTAACAAATGAATAGTTCATGGTGTATGAAATAGAAAAACAATTGTTTTTTGTTACTTTGTTTCTATTCAGAGTAGAATCTTTGAAAGCGTTGTACGAGTCTTTTACAATAAAGTGAATGTTTAATGAAATAAGTGTGATAAAATAAAGGATAATGATAGAAAAAATTATTTATTATGAAACGCTATAAAAAGAGAGTTTTTTTTTTTTTCTTTTCATTTTTTTAGGAGCAATATTGGCAAAATAAGAAAATAGAAGAAGGGCAACGGTTATACATTTTTATTTTTTTAATATGAAACTGAAAAAACTGATCATTGGATAAGTTTTCGAAATCGTGAACGTTAAAAAAGCTTTTTAAAATTATATACATATGATAGATTGAATTAAGTTCAGTTTTTATGAAGACTTTTTTCCCCTTTTTTTTTTTTTCTTTTTTTCCCTCCGGAGGACTAGTTTATGGTCAATATTCCATTTACTAAGCGGATATGATTAGCGGGGGAAATTCACGATCGCTAAATGCTTTTTGATATCTTCTGATTTTCTCTCTCTCCCAAAAACCGAAGCCTTTCTTGACTCGTCACAATATGCATAAGAAGTATGAATGTTCGACGCTCTAGGGATTAAGGTTTCATGTAGGATTCAAGTGGGACCATTTACATGTCCAAGATGCATAGAATGTGTCTCTTTTTCCTGGTCCCTTTGTGCTCAATCACCTAACTGATGTTTTACTTCAATGTCAACTTGGACTTTTGTATACCTACTCGTTCAATTCAAAGAGCATATACTAAAGGTTCTCTGGGTTATGAAGGTTTCAGTTATTGTGTTCAGGTTATGATCAGCACACCGGATCTTTTAAGTTGTTTTATAACAGAAAAGGTGCCAAGTGAATGTGTGGTCCAATCCTACTTGAACCCACATGCATTTAAAATAGCCATACTTGAACCTAATTCTAAGTCCGACCGGGTCGGCATCGTACTTTGCCATTAGGATTTACGATCATGTTTCATTAATACCTTTAGCCTACTATTTACGATATTAATCGCTTTTTGAAATGTCACGTTGTTTAACAAGTGCTCCTAGAAGGGGAAATTACATGCGTGAACTCGCGTATGATTATGGTATAAATTTATAGATTTTGTTATAAACAAGAAGATTTTCGTATAAATTGACATTATTAAAATATGTACAAACATGTAGATTCTGGTACAAATATAGAATATATATCTATACCAAAATCTATATATTTGTACTACAATTAACGGGGACTTTACATGAAATCACCCGTAAAATACTTCACGTAACAAGAAGCCCCTAGAGCGAGCGTGTAATGTGGAGCTTTTCCATGATAAGGAGGATAGCCGCAGCTGACTTCATGTGCATCCATCGTTAGATTTGACCTCAAGATGGAGTAGTTAAGGTGAGTTTTTAAGTACAACGGTAGTGGTCAGTATTCCTCACGGAACAAAATTAACGAAATAATAACAAAACGAATGCTCAAATGTTGAAGAAAATATCTTTGTCACTGGAATCACTATCCGTGGTGTGCAATTTCAAATTTGCAAACCATTCTTTGTTGGACAAAGACAAGTTAGGTTCAGTAATTTATCATGGATCAAGACGTTTTTCATTTCTTCTTCGCAAAATAAAATCTGAATCATTTTTTAAAGAGACGGACGTTCATATAAGTAGATAATAAAAGTTTTGGCTATATAAAGTTGGTATGAAGTTATAAGCCCCAATATTACCATGAAAAGCGTCGGCAGTGAATGATGGCCATCCGTAGCCATTATCCTTTCTCCGGTGAATTAATATTAAGGGCTCATACAAAATGGTTAACGTGGTGAACCTAAAGGGTATGGTTCATTCACGGAAAACATAGCGGCGTTCGGTTCCTAGTTCTGGATTTTAGAACCAGAACCAATAGCAGTTTCATGTTTGATCCGGCAAATGGTCAACCCTAAGCTTCCAATAGTTAGAAAATTTTATGGTCCAATGTTCTTTTTGTACAAGCGTGTGAAAAAAATACATGGAGCGTTTAGGTATGCAACCGAAAATGACTAATTCACCCCTATACAATAGTACCACAATAACACACCCCCTTAATTTCACTGAAATCAACATGAGATAAGAGCAATCATTTAAGAAATATTGCTGTAGACAAATTCTTGATAAAGATATCCCTATGTTCATAAATTTTTTTTCTAATCATCTTTTGAGGTGCCATGTCCAACATGAATCTTAGTTTTATGAGGCCCACAGCCATCTTAGGTTCCATAAGAATAATTGTACAAAATTTCATCCTAATGATATGGGAGAATCATCTTCAGTCTTACTGTGAGATAATGAGGACATATATCTAATGATTTGTGAAAAATGATTTATCTGACAGATTATCGTTGCCTACCTATATCCACAAAAGGTTCACAAACTATTTTTTCATCCAAAAAATTATACAAGGAGAGAAACAATAACAGATGAGCGCTGTGTTTTATGTGAGAGAGAGAATTAAAACATGGAGGAGTAAGGTAAGATTTACCATACACGGAATATCAGTAAGGTAAGGAAGCAGATTTCTCTCTATTTTTTTCCATAATGGGAAATTCCAAATTCCTAGTCCAATAAGGTAGCTGACAAACACTTTCAAACGAAACCTACCCAAATTCGTTCATATGCAAAATGTGAAACTTGGAAAAGCCTACTTGGGCCAGGCCATTATTTATCTCTATAAATACTACAACAATCTCACAATCTCATGCATCACCACACTCTTGTTTGTTTCTTACTATCGTTTCTGTTTTTGCAATATGGCCTTCAAGGTTCAGGTTCTTCTATCCCTCCTAGCCACACTTCTGCTCATTCAACCTTTGGCTGAGGCTAAAGAAGCCTTCATCACTTCTCGTGCCGCTTATTATCCAAATTCTGATGAAGAAGGAACATCGAGTGAGTGATTATCTAAAGGATTAATATACTAGTGAATGAGCAAAACAAGAAAATGATAATAATAACAACAATAATAAGAATGAAGAAGCATGCTTTGTTTCACTGGTACAACAAGCGCACATTCTTACTTCTAATTTTGATTTTGTTGCAGCTGGTGCATGCGGATTTGGCTCATTTGGAGCCACTATCAATGGTGGGGATGTTTCTGCGGTGTCCAATCTCTATAGAAATGGCCTTGGTTGTGGTGCTTGCTATCAGGTTAGCGTTACCGTTACCTTCAGAGTATTTTTTTCTTTTCAATGACCAGGTGGTGTCTAGAGCTTAGCCCCTGCCTAATCCACCTCCCAGGGCAAGTTAAAAGTGGCAGGTCCACTCGATCTAATGAATTTGAAGGGGGAAAATTCCTCTTCCAGTTATTGTAGGGGTTAAATATAGGCAGCAAAGTGACCAGGCAAGTCCTCATCCATTGAGGAATAATCTCACAGGCTTACCTTCAAATTAACGTGCTTCAAAGCTGCTTTAGTACTAGTTCAGTGCACTACAATAAGAATTACAAGTTCTCACACTGTTCATTGACATTTTAGGTGAGATGCACCAAGGGTGATTACTGCTCCAACGATGGTGTCACTGTTATTGTAACAGACCAAGGCTCAGGTGACAACACAGACTTCATTCTCAGCAGTGGAGCATTTAGTCAAATGGCTCAAAGTACGGATGTAGCTCCATCTTTGTTGGCACTCGGCGTTGTTGAAATTCAATATAGACGGTGAGCCTATACTGATATAAAGTTTCATTATACTGAGTATTGTTTCAATTAAGTATGAAAAATAGGCATTTGTGGATTAAACCAATGATTGTCTTATACTGCTCCACGGCATTATCCAAGATGCAGCTTAATATAGACATAATCTGAAGATAAACAGAGAGATCAACTATATCATAGACTAAGAAATTTAATATGGCCTGTTTGATTCAGCATTTTGCTTTGTTTTGGTACCATTTGCAAGCTAGGTTGTCTCTAAATTAAAATTTCATAAGAAACAATACAAACAGCAAGATGAAAAGTAAATGAAGATTTCAACCTGCCTACCATTTTTTAAGCAAAGTTCATTTTGATTTTAGAAATTTCACCCAGATAAGATCTTTTTCATTATTACTTGTGACCTTTACAATCATCTTTTAAATACTATTATTACGTTTAATTTAACCAATATAGTATACAGATAGAAGAAAATATTCAAACTCCCGATCTCAATCAAAAGAAATAGGAATAAGATATAGACACATCCAAGCAAACAGTTATTATATTAGAATATTATCTAGAAAAGGATTCATTCCTCAAAAACTTTAGAAAAACTCTTGGTAAACACATTAACTCTTGTCTTTCTACAGTGTCTCTTGCAGCTATCCAGGTAAGAATATTACAATCAAGATCCAAGAAAGCAGCAACTACCCCAATTATTTGGCCTTTACCATATGGTATCAACAAGGGAAGAATGATATCACTGCAGTGCAGTTGTGCAAGGTAATATCAATAGGCCACTATTATAACCTCAACAAATATCAACATGATCTCATGTTTATTGTTTAACTATCAATAGGCCACTATTATAACCTTAACAAATATCAACATGATCTCACGTTTATTGTTTGACAATCATATAAACAAGGAGAATTTCTGAGTTACTCAGAAATCCTATGCATCAGTAATTGGCTAAATAATCTGTAATATGCTGATGACACTGAACTATCAACAGCTTGTCCTCATGCTATGTCTTGTGAATCATGCAGACAGAAAATTATGTATGCAAGCTTTTGGATCGTACCTATGGTGCAGTATGGACAACCACCTCACCCCCCAGCGGAGCTCTGTCCTTGAGGATGTTAGTTAGTCGTGAGGATGGAGATGAAAACTGGTTGGTTCCAGTGAACAACATACCTCAAGACTGGAAAGCCGGAGAAACCTATGATACAGGAGTTCAGCTAAACTAGAAGCAAAGAAAAAGAGAGCGGGGGAGAGAGAGAGTTATTCTTTTGTTAGGATGTTTTAGTTTGAATAAGCTACAAAACTGTTTGTGAATTGTTCTTCTTTGTTTGTTCTGGCCGTGTCAACTTTTGCATTCTGATGTGTCCTATTTAGAGCAGCATAGGCTCTAGGTCTAGGAAGAGAAATTCTTGAATGTAATCATTGTTAATTTGGAAAATTTAGAATAATGTTGTGTGACAATAATGAAAAATATAGAATTAGAATTATTTACAAGATGTTTTTATGATGCTTGCTTCATGCCAAACATGATCCAATCACCCAATGAGAGATATTCGCATTTAATTTTCACCATGCAAATGCCAAGTTTCACAGAGCAGACCTTTTATTTAAAAGGTGAATAGGAATTCTTTCGCATTTAAGATCACTTTCTCTCTCTAAAATTGGAGACAAATTGATGGAAGAGTTGAAAAGGTTATGGTTTCACCAGAGAGAAGGAAAGGAGGAAAAAAGAATCATCCAACAATGTTTCGCTTCTCTGTTTAACCAAATAAGAAAAGGAGAAAGTTTCTTCCACTTTCTTTTTTTTTTTTTCCCTTCTTTCCCTTTGTCTCTTCACATTCATTCTTTTATATTTAGTTCTCTTTAGCTTAGCTAGTAATGCTGTAAAGAGGATCCACATATTTAGATATTTGCAGCTTTAGTCCTTCATGCATTACTCATCCATCATTGGTTGAAAATTAACAGAGTCAAACACGGGAAAACATTTTTGCTTTCCTTTTTGCGATCATATTATCATCTTATTTGTATCCACAAAACCATTTATTTACATCACATGCTTTATATCCTACAAACAGAAAAAAGTTATGGATAGTAAGTTTTCCAAACAACTTATATTTAAAGGACACAAATAAGATATATGTAACAAACTGATTCGATACATATGGAAATATAGAACAAACACACATTAGGAATGCACTGTGGTCTGAACAATGCTCTCCCTATTTATCTTGTTTCCAGAAAATGTTACTTGAAAATTTACATATAAGATACATATAACAGAATGATAAGACATAAATAATGAAAAAAGATGAGACAAATTGAATAAGCACCTGTTAGCTATGCACTTTAGATTATGATTTTCCCAATCATCTTTTGGTAATAAGATCACCAAATCTTCAATTGTCTCGCAGGAGCAAAACATACTCTCTAATTTCTTCTGTTCAGACAATCCTCAAGTATAATCCATTCATTGAGATTCCCTGTTCATGCGAATACAAGTCATTTGATTACATCCACACAGCAGCAACAGTAACAACAAAAATTAATCAAAGGTCTAGCCTGTTGTTCACAAATTCAGCTGCATTTACCTTTTTCTTGAGATCATATGTATATGCAATTGAAGTTTTTATAATGTCTCCCCAGTCCCCAAACCGCTTCTACCTCTTCCAATACCATCCACCTCTATTCCATAAAACCACATCTCAATGATTGTGATTCCAGTGGGATGAAATCTTACATACCCAAAGCGAAGTCATCCTATTCCTATGACACTATATACCTTCACGGTTCAGAGATGATTTCATCTGAGAACCAATTTCACTCAACAAGGAATAAATCATATTTTTCCGGTGGGATGAAACCTTCGCCATAGAAGAACCCAACTCAACACTCCCATGGTGCACCATACTGGACCCTGCTTCCTTCTGAAGTCCTCTCTCCTTCATCATCAATCTCACATTTTCTACAGCATTCCAATTGCCTTCCGCAGCATACATATTTGACAAGAGCACATAGGGCCCTATATCCATCGGTTCCATCTCAATTAACCTCTTGGCCACAATCTCTCCTAGTTCTGTGTTTGAATGGCTCCTGCAAGCAGAAAGTAGAGCACCCCATAAGGCAGGTCCAGCCTCCATAGGTATCTTCTTTATCAGTTCAGCAGAGTCTTTCATGAGACCAGCCCGTGCAAGGAGATCAACCATGCAGCCATAATGCTCTGCTTTAGGCTCGATATTGTAAACTCGATACATTAGATTAAAATACCACCATCCTTCCAAAATCATCCCAGCATGCGTACAGGCAGATAGGATACAAATAAATGTAGCCTCGTTTGGTATTATACTTGCCTTTTCCATCTGTGCAAACATGTCTAAGGCTTTATCACCTTGACCGTACATACCATAGCCCATTATCATGGCATTCCATGAGACCACATTCTTTTCAAGCATCCCTTCAAAAACATCCCTAGCCAAATCCATGGCTCCACATTTAAAATACATTGTCAATAAAGCAGTTGAGAGTAATACATCAGGTTTTATTCCATTACTATTTATGTAACAATGGAGAGATTTTCCACGATCAAGGTCCCCCATGTTTGTACACGCAGTTAAGACACTAACAAGGCATGCTCCATTAGGTTTTATAGTTTTTTCTTCCATCATTGTATCAAAAAGCTTTAAGCACTCCTCATAATTTTTACAACGAACGTACAGAGCCAACATCGTATTCCAAGAGACCACATTTCGTGAAGGCATCTCGTTGAAAAGCTCACAAGCCATAGTAATGTCTCCACTCCTGGCGTAGCCATCAATCATACAATTCCAAGAAACAACGTCCCTGGATTGCATCCTCTCAAATAACGATCTTGCTGCTTCCAAATTCCCACTACCAACATACCCAGCAATCATTGAGTTCCAACTAAAAGTATCCTTCTCAGGCATCTCATCAAAAAGCTCCCCTGCAATATCCACTTCCCCGCATTTCACATACCCATCTATCATGGAATTCCAACTAACCAAATCCATCACAAACCCAGAATCAAAAACCACCCTGGCACTCCCTATCCTCCCAAAAACCGAGTACATATGAATCAATGAGTTCCTCACAAACAAATCCGACTCAAACCCAAATTTCACTACCTGACAATGAGCCTTCTCTCCTTCAAAAACCAACCCAATCTCAACACAGACTTTGATAACAATAGGAAAGGTATAGTGATTAGGCAAAACACATCTTCCCAACATAAACTGATAATAAAAATCAAAAGCCCTTAAAGGCTCATTCAGATTAAAGTAACATCTCATTATAGAATTACACAAAAAGGCATCAGGCTCTTCAATACTTCTGAAAAACAAAACCCCATGATGAACCTCACCTAAAGAACACAACTTTTTGACAACTTGGCTTGTGCAAAGAGGGTATTGTGAAAGACCAGCTACTATGAACTGGGTGTGGACTTGGTTGAATTGGTTTATGGAACCGCAAGATTGTAACGTGCAGAAAAGCGGATGGTTCAGTGTCAATATGGGATGGTTGTTAGGGTTAGGGTTAGGGCTGGGGTTGGGGTAAGGATTGGGAATGGGATCATGGGGCCAGAGTCTTGGAGGGGGTTTGGAGAGGTTTTTGTGGGATTTGAGGAACTTCTCAATGGAAAGAGAAGATAGTATTGGTCTTCTAGGTCTAGGAGGAAGTGTTGGTTTGAGTCTAACAGTCATGTTGTTTTCTTTGAGGTTGTTTGCCGTGGTGCTCTGTTGGTTTTACAGGATGCGCGGGAACAAGAGCAAATGTTAACAGCGCGGTACGCATACTCCCAACGGTTTTTCTAAGTCCCAAGTTCCCTTCGTTTCCATACCTGACCATGCTACATTGCATTGCACGTTGTGCAAAATTCCATGATTTATTTAGAGCAAAGAAATAATATGTTCTGATTTTTTTAAATGAGGCACGGAGGAAGTACGGGTACTTTATTAATTGTACTTGTAAACTGCGTTGCACATGCTATAAAAGCAAGGTTTATTGATTCTCACTTCAATCACATGCGAGGATGATAAGTAGTTTCGTATAAAAGTTAATTTCGAATTATAAACCGATTTCGAAGGGTTTTTAAATTCATTAGATCTGCATATGGTCGAGTTTGAATTATTCCCTGAACCGTTAGGTTTTAAAGGTTTTAACGATTCAACCTTAAATAATTATTCGATCGAACAAGGCTTGAACCAACTAGCTAACTTGATGGTTGAACCAGTAGTTTAGCTTTTAAGTTTAGGCTTGACTGCAAATCAATAAAAAAAAATTTTAATCACAAATAACTACATAATCCTATAATCTACTTTCCCATTGCCTTACTCTTTTCCACTTACTCTCTCTCATCATCATCACTTTACTTCGCTTAGTCATCTATCATCAAATCAAATCGCTTCCTCTTTTCCAATGTCACATGTGTCCAATAGTTCAACTCCATGTCCATCCAACAATCAATTGTCATCTTCTTTATTTTGCTTTTTCAAAAAAATCACATCCACACCACTTCAAGACTCAATCTTCACATTTCACAACACATACACAAACAAAATAATGCAATGCAAATGAATAAATGAATTCATAACAAGCACGTACATAACTAATACAAACTCACAAGAGGCCATTATCAAATAGATAGTGAGAGAGCTTAGTGAACATTTGTACAAAACAAAGTGTACTAGAGAATTGGCAAATATTTTCAGCATAAAAATTCCAATGTATCAACACAAAATCATTCAGGTGCGTAGGGAATTCACAGAACGGCACAATGTTGGCAAGTTCAAATTTAAAACAAAAAATAAAGACGCTCAAACGTGCATTGGTTCATTTATATCTAAATTGGCATTATTTCTTACAAACAATCCTATGCAAATTTCTACAAACTCTCTATCTACATTCAAATTTCAATATTTCTCGTTCACACTTCACTTTCATTTTGAAGTCATATTTTTTCTTATTTCAGTCTTCTTGTTTTTAATAGCATAACTTGCTTGTGTAACTAAGATATTATAAGTTCTTTTAGTCTTTTTGTTTCTACCTTTGTTAAGATTTTTGTCCATGCAAATCTTTAATCATCTTTAGGGGGGGTGGGGGTAAAACAAATTATCTTCATGGATCGATTCTTCCACCATAAATTTTCTAAAAAGAAGCACAATTCCTCATCAAGTGGGAAAGGTAAGACGAAGGCTACAAGAACGGATATGTTGTCCACAACACAACAATTCAAAAACGTTTCAATGTAGCCAAATAACAAGTATGACTATAATGAGGAGAGAGCACACGAGGTGACGACAAACGTCGACCGCTAACCTACACCACCTCCTAGATTTGAACCTACACACGAGTTACTTGGTGACCATATTTGAGAATGAAGTAGACAAGATCAAAATAATTCTTGAGATTGAAGAGCAACATATGGATCAGCAACCATCATGTGGTTCAAGGCCTTCAAGATCAAGTGAGCCTCCTAAACCTAGAAATCAAATATTTCATTACACATTTCCATAAAGGGTATAAATGAATGAGGGAACTTGCCGGCATACTACAACTATTACAACGTAAGCTATGCTTAGAAGATGGGAGAGAGTTATAGTACTCTCAATAGGCACTTGAGATCTAAGCACCCCAAGGAGATCGAGATAAACAAGAGGCAACAATAAATTGCACGGGACAATGGTTCATTTGGACAACTGTTAATGAGGTACGATTAGGAGAAACACAAGTATAATCTTACACAATACCTTGCCAACATGCATGTATCCTTCAATGTAAGTACGCCACAATAGTAGAATCAATATGAACAAGTGACGTTCAACCCTAGCGCACGCCGAGTAAGCCGCAACATGTTGAGGCAAGCTACACAAAAGCTCTACCATAAAGGTAAACAAGAGCTCGCAAATAAGTTCACCTCACTCAATATGTTAGTGTCCATATGTACCAACATATGAATAGATCATTTCCGTAACAATTCATACATGGATATAAATGTTCATTAGATCAAGGATAATTAGCAACTAAGTAAAAGATTGTTGGCATTAAGAGTATTTAATGACTGCCATACGGTAAGAAACATTTATAAAATTATTCCTGTAATTCTAAACAAGTGCAGCTTGGCTAAAAAAAAAAAATTTTATTAGATTTGATAATGCAAGTGCAAACGTAACCTCTATAGTAGATCTGCGAGATCTTTGTCAACCAAAATTAAGGGGATTTTTTTTATACACATTGTATATGTCATATTCTTAACTTGTGTGTTAAGTATGGTATTATAACTTTGCAGGACAAGATAGTCTCAATAAAAAACATGGTGAAGATAATAGCAAAGAGGCAATCCCTACACAAGAAGTGGAGGAAATATTGCATGGAATATGGGAAAAAGCCTTGAAAGTTTAAGATAAATGTGTAGCACAATTGGAACTCAACATACAAGTCGTTGCATAGCACTATTCCTTATAGTCAATTGCTATGTGACTTTGTGATGTACAATATATGTGAGGTTGAAATTCATCCTAACAACTGGCAATTAGGATACATGTATCCAATTGCTAAAGGTTCTTAAAGTTTTTCATGATGCAACTAAAACTTTCTCTCAAGTATATAGGCTTAGCATCCATTTGTTCGTGATGGTCGCGATTAGCATCCTTAGCGTATTACTTCAAGTGCAGAAGGACTCGAACCTCCACAACTACATGCTTAATATGGTGTTTAAGAAGTTATCTTATTATAAAGAAATTTCCAGTAGTTATCTTGTTGAAACTATTTTAGATCTTTGTTGTAAAACTAAACTACTACAAATGTATTTAAAAACTTATTACAAATATGTTGATGCTTTAACAAATTCATAAGATATGTACAGTTTAAAAGTACAGTAAGAGGTTTTCATACTGATAACTAACCTAGAGGAGCTTTTCACATATTACCAATGTCAATATGGTGCCTAGTTATCAGTCTCTCCTTCACTACCCTCTACGAAACATCGCTACTCATTTATGGATGAGCAGTTGCTAACATAGAAATTGAAGTAACAATGGTCTAAGTGATAGGGATTAAGGAACGATTACACACTCCCAAGCTCGAAGGCTCTCTCAATGGTCCATCGAGCTGTCCAAGGTGAGTTAAACGTTGAGGAGCAGTACTTACCCCAGTCCAATCTAACGAGCCAAACCCTCCACTAAATCGTAGTCTAAGTGCCAAATCTGAATGCAACAATCTCGACTATGCTGAAGCCGAACAAAACTGTCAGGAACTGACCATCTAAGGTTAACCTCAATGTGAGCCATCCCTGAACCAATCACTATCCAACCCCTTCTGACGCCGAACAAGCCTAAACCGAGGTCCATCCCTACTCGGACCACAATACTGTTAGAATCACAGTAAAAATGCACGCACACTGTTCATTTACTGACATCCGTACTTTCCTTTCTAACAAAGGACGTCCACATTCCTACTTTTGCATTATTTCATATTTTCCTTGTTAATTATTATTTTTGTTTTAGCAAATAAAGACCATTCTTTTTTAATTTATGTAACCTAGGATTTGCCCTAACGGGATTATATAAATACCATTATATTGTAAAAGTTAAGGGATATACAGAGAATATATTGAACTTTTTTAACTCTTGAGCTAAGTGTTCCCTTTACTCTTGAGTTACTCTTATCTAGCCCATTTAAGCGTAGACTAGTGGTGAGTGACCTCCAACTATACTTATGCATCATATCAAGTGTGACCTGAGCTCGTATGAGGCATTAGTGCGTTATATCCTTCGTCGATGCACGGGAAACCCCTACTCAACATTCGACTATCATTTACCTTGCAAGCCATCTTACGACTTGGACCCACCCCTTTGGTTACATGTAATATCAGGTTCGTACATTCATTCACGAGTCCATATCATCTTGGTATCAAAGCTTGGCTATGTTCGAAGCCAAATTTTACTACCGTGTTCTTCTATTAATTTGTCACTGCTCTCGTGTGATAGTGAATTTAGTGTTAACTTTAAAATTTAGTAGTGAGAATTCTTTTGTACTTTATTTATCCCTATTTTCAATACGCTAAAACAGAACTAAGCAAGGTCACTAAGACCCAACCTGCTCAAACTACCCGAGTAGAGGATAAGGAACCCCCAAGGAAGTTTGAGAAGGGCCAAAGTTCAAGGAGGAAGACGAGTAAGACCAAATATTTCAAATGCCAAAGATTTGGATACATGGCCACTCAGTATCCGAACAAGCGAAAAATGGTGATTAGAGGTAAGGCGCCGACCATAGAGGTCGATAGTATAAATGAAGAAGTAAAGGAGCTAAGAGAGGATGAGGAAGTCATCTACGATGAGGAAGGCAACTTCATGCCGATCGCTTTAGTATTGAGGAGAATGATGAGTGTCAATCCTATACCCGAAGACGAATAGAAAGAAAATCTCTTCCATATTGGGTGTAAGGTAAATGAATCACTATGTGCACTGATTGTAAACAGTAGAAGCTGCACTAATGCAACCTCCGCATTTATGGTCCAGCAACTGAAATTATCGATCATACCTTACCCGAAACCTTACAAGCTTCATTAGCTCAGTGATAAGAGAGCCTTATAAGTGAATAAGTAGGTGTCTGTGTGGATCTACATTGGCAAGTATTGAGATGAAGTGCTCTAGAATATACTGCCCATAAGTGCATTCTACATTCTACTTGGACGACTATGGATGTTTAATCAAGCAATTATGTATGACGGTAAGAGGAACACATGCTTTGTGGAGCATGAAGGAAGAAGGATGAAATTGAGCCCCATGACTACCGAGCAAGTAAAAATCATGCAGTCCCAGCTTAGCCAAACCCTGAAGAAGGAGGCTTTAGTACTGACCTGAACCGAACTGAAAAGAGAAATGGAGCTGGAGGGACCTACCTTTTGGAGATGAGACTTGGGGAAGAAGAGCTGCTGACTAAGGTAAAAACCTTACTTGAGGACTTTACCAATCTGTTTCCGAAGGAGCTACCAAAGGGTCTACCCCCAATCCGAGGCGTCGAGCATGTGATTGACCTATAACTAAGGGTTACCCTGCCGAATAAGCCTGCCTATAGACTGAACCTTGAGCAGAATGCCAAGCTGCAGAGGCAAATAGACGACTTCATGGAGAAAGTGTACACACACGAGTCCTTGAGCCCCTGTGTTGTACTGACCTTATTGGTGCTGAAGAAAGATGGGTCTTGGAGGATGTGTGTAGATAGCTCAGCCATCAATCGAATCACCATCAAGTATAGGTATCACATACTTAGGCTTGATGACATGCTGAACAAGTTAAATGGAGCAAGAGTGTTCTCCAAAATCGATCTCAAATTTGGATACCATCAAATTCGAATGCGTGAAGGCGATAAGTGGAAGACCGCCTTCAAGACACAACATGGTGCCATTTGAGCTATCCAATGCGCCAAGCACATTTATGCGACTTATGAATCACATGCCCTGAAAGTTACTAGGAAGGTTTGTCGTGTGGAACAAGTCAGGATACATAGTTTTAAATCGAGACCCTAAGTTCATGAGCCACTTTAGGGGACACTTTAGAGGCAATTAGGAACTAAGTTATTGTACAGCACATCTCACCATCCACAGACCAATGGACAAACCGAAGTTGTCAACCAAACTGTAGGAACTTTGTTACGGGTTACTGTCGGACGAAACATGGCCGATTGGGATATATGTCTGCCAATCATCGAATTCGCCCACAATCAAATAGCCCGCAACGTCACAAGCATGTCTCCATTTGAAATTGCCTATGGGTTCAACCCTAAACTGCCATTAGACTAAGCACCTCAGCCAATGCTTGATGAAGATCGGCTAACCATCGAAAGAGTTAAGGCCATCAAGGCCATGCAATAGAAGGTTATAGAACAACTGGGTCGAGCTGTTATTAAGCTTGAGAAACGAAGTCGAGGATGGAAGAAGAGAGAATTTCGACCAGGCGATTTAGTTTAGATACACCTTAGCAAGGAACGATTCCCAAACTTGAGAAAGAGCAAGTTCTCACCCAAAGCCGAGGGATCTTTCAAAGTGCTTGAAAAGATCAATCCTAATGCCTATAGGATCGAATTACCTAAAAGATACGGAGTCTCAAATACTTTCAACACTGCTGACCCCTAACCTTATATTCCTGAAGATGAGCAAACTAGACCTAGACCAAATTTAATCCCAAATCTCAAACAACCCGAGATGATAGGGATCAAGGACTGATTACATACTCCCGAGCTTGAGGGCTCTCTCAAATGGTCCACCAAACTATCTAAGGTGAGTTAAGTGCTGAGGAGAAGTACTTACCCCAATCCGATCTACCAAGCTACTTTGCTCTCCATGCCATCCAAGATGTTGCCAAAGTGATTAACCAACATGCTAAGGTTGAACTCTCCACTAAACCGTAGTCCAAGTGCCAAATTTGAATGCAGCAATCTCTACTATACTGAGGCCAAGCAGAACTGTCAGGAGCTGACCATCCAAAGTCAACCCCAATGTAAGCCGTCCTTGAACCAACCACTGTCTAACCCCTTCTGATGCTAAACAGGCTTGAACTGAGGTCCACCTCTACCCGAACCACAATACTACTAAAATCACAATAAAAATACATGTGCACTGTCCTTTACTAACATCCATACTTTCCTTTCTAATAAAGGACGTTCGCATTCCTTCTTTTGCACAATTTCATATTTTCCTTGTAAATTATTCTTTTTGTTTTTAGCAAATAAGGACCATTCTTTTGTAATTTTTGTAACCTAGGATTTGCCCTAACGGGATGATATAAATACCGTCATATTGTAAAAGTTAAGAGATATACGGAGAACATACTGAACCTTTTTCACTCTTGAGTTAAGTATTCCCTTTACTCTTAAGCTACTCTTATCTAGCCCATTTGAGCGTGAACTAGTGGTGAGTGATCTCCGACCATACTTATACATCAAATGATGTGTGACCTAAGCTCATGTGAAGCATGCATTATATCTTTCGTCGATGCACGAGAACCCCCTACTTAACCTTCGATTATCATTTACCTTTCAAGCCATCTTGTGGCTTGGACCCACCCATTTGGTTACGCATAATATCGAGTTCATGTATTTATCTACGAGTCCGTATCACTAAGGGCTAATGCCCAAGCTACAACGCTACATGAATATAAACTTCAAGTTCTCTGAAAGTATTGCCATCAAGGATTTCGACATCTTGGAGTGGTAATAGAAGCATGCAAGAGACTACCCAATCTTATCTTGCATCAGCCATTAAGTACTTATCATTCCTGCATCGACAATAGCCATTGAGCAAGCTTCAATATAGCAAGGTTCATCCTCGAATTTGGATTTATTTGAATTCAACTTAAGAGCAACGGAGTTGAGCTTAAGATAGAATTACTAAGTAGCTAATTAACTTGAGTTCAAAGTGTTCAAGTAATTAATTGAGTTGAGCCTGAGTTTAATATTATTTAGCTCAATAAGTTAGCTACCTAATTGAGCTCAAGTCTAGCACAAATATTAGTCAAGTGTCAACCATGTTTAGATATTACTTAATTAGAAAAGAAAAATATTTTTCAAAAAAAAATTAAATATAAATAAGCTTAATGGAGTTAAGTTTGAGCTTTTCCAATGCCTCTTTAAGTCAAGCTCAAATTTAAAATTTTAAACTCAATTGAGTTTGAATTTTCAAATTTCACGTTGAATTCAAAGTCAAGTTGTTAAATTTCAAGTTGAATTCGAGTTTATATTCAATACCGTATTTCAACTCGATTCGACTCATTTACAATAACAATGAGCGAGAAAAAGAGGAGCGTTTTTCAAATTCTTGCAACAGCTTGTAGGCATATTATTAACTATGATAGAGTTGTTAGTTGTTAGGTTAGCAGCCATTTCCATTTATAAAATGAAGTTGAAAGGAGGAATTTTGATATGCTAGAAACGAGCATCGATCATAACCTTTTAAGATAACAAGAAGAAATTTGACGACAAAAAAGCTTCAACCAATAGAAGCATAAGAAAACATTATTTAAAACCTTTTTTGTGAAACAAGTGAAATTTGAGTAAGCTCTAACTCGGCCAAAGATTTTTGTGTCTGATTTTTTATTTTTGAAATCAAACTTAATTTAAAATAAACTTAACTAGTTTATATATGTCCAAAAAAAATAGTTTATTAACTCTTTTCGTTTAAAATTATATTACATCCCAGTCTAAAATGTTATAAAAGAATTGTGTGTAATTGGAAGTCTATTATCTTATATGTTAGACAAAAAAATATGAAGCTCATTATGCGTTTCTCAAAAAATAATCTTAAAAAGGAACTTCAAGTGTACCTTCCTATGGCACAAAGAAGGTGCACTTCAAGTGTACGCCCTCACCTTTAAAAAGAAAAAAAAAAAAAAAGAAGATAAAAACGCATTTACCAAATATACCTTCACTATTACTAGTTTCATAGCATACACAAAGTAGTCTAAACCCCTCTCTTGCCCCAAACAAAAAGAGAGAGAGAGAGGTCATTCAACCTGTAAAATAGAAATATCTTAAAAAACAACACTTAAATCAATTGAACCCATCAAACCCCCAACTCTATACTCCATCTCATTTCCTTAACTCCATACTCCATCACATATCCCTAACACTACACTCCATCTCATTTCCCTAACTCCAAATAGAAAAGATATATCCAAAAATTGAAAACTAAGTTGCATTCCCAACACTTGTCCATACTCTCAACTCTAAACATCAAGAAGAGAAGATCTCAACTAAATAAGTATGATTATAACAAGAAAGTGAGGACTTAGAAAGAAAGATAAATAAACATAAATAATTTAACTTCAAATAAAGTAAATCTTAGCCTAAATCTTCAGTCAACATTTTCATACAATTGTACAAAACTATATATCTATTTCTTCTTGCCGCTAGATCTACTGTAGACACACATTATTCATGATACAATTTTCTCCCTAAACCCTCCTTCTTCAACAACGGCATGAGCCTATGTCTCGTGTGTTGGACTATGATGTTGAGTTATCTCATTGAAGTCTAGAGGATCTATCACCCGTATCTGAGATGGAAATTCACATTAGGTACTCTTAGATCTTCTTTTACAAGGAGTTGGTGGTATAAAGGGAGAATATGCCTAAGTGTTATCATCATACCAACTCTGTCAATGTTGTCACGGAAGTCCCCTAACCCTAGTGCGTCCACCTCACCTTGCCTAGGTGGTTCTAAAGCATTGTATTCATCCTAATCTATGTCCTCCTCCCCTTAGTTATGCTCCTTAGCCAGATATGAAGGATACAAAGTCAGTAGCATATGGTTATGTAACAAGTATATATTTTGATGAGCCCTCTATTGTAACATAGTTTGCTTGGTCAATTGAAAGGTGTATCTATTGGAATTGCTTAGCTTGTAAGAAGAAGAAATTTAACACATGTCATTGTAAGGTCATTCATCTAACCAATAACAACTATTGAAAAGGTGCTCACCAACTATCGAAGTAAAGCTTCAATACTACTTAGATATCGCTATATGATCTCCTTGTTCCACTACCAATATTGATGCTCAACTCTTCTAAGCCCGTCAATCTAAATGACTTTAGCATGCTGATCTTGCCAATCAACTATGTATTGCATATACTATGTTACCCAATCCACCTCTACTCTACCTTAGCAACTCCAATGTGTTAATAAGTGGCAGATGCCTTTAGAAACCTCCAAAATGGTGAACAAATCGCTCTAGAAAGCACCACTAAATTATGAGAAATCAAACGACTAACACTCGAGTTGATCAAATAGTTCTCGTACTAGAGAGCTCAAGGAGGATTTGCAAGATCTATTCAAGGTATAAGTCCTAGATGACTTGCAATAATATGCTTTTAACTGTTAGTGTTCGAATAAGTAATTTAAATGACATGAAAGAAACATGTTTTAAGTACATACCTAAACTGGACTCTATCTCTCCAATGCCTCTCGATAGACTTTAACAATATGCATTAGGTGATATCGGATGTCCTTATCTGTACTCCACCTAACTGCTAGAAGCCTTTAATTATCAATATACGTACCATGTCTACCCGCGACAACAAAGTGTAGGAACTTATCCTATGCCCGTACCTAAAGCCAAATCAAATAATCGCTAATCTCCTCCAACCATAAGGTCATGTGATGCCTCCTCTTATAGGATCAGACCAACTACTTCATCAATAATATTTTCATCATCACATATAAGTTTAAGCATAGGTGGTGGATAGATGGTGTTGTACAGGCAAGGGTATTTGGCTAGAATATCCACTACCTAGGAACATTTATCCTTTCTCCCTTACAAATTATAACATACAGGTGATGAGAATCAGTAGAGTTGAAAGCTTCCATCGATTCAAGCAGGTTCTTAACATTGTCATTGTAAACCTCATTTTTGTTCTCCTGTAATTTTTAATTATTTTTAAAATAGGGTAAAAAATCTTAATTTAGAAAAAATAACAGAAAACAAGAAATTTTTACAAAAATATAAAAAAATTAGAAAATTTAAAAAAAAAAGGGTAAATAAGAATAAAAAAAAAAAAAAGAAGAAAGAGAAGTAGATAATTTAACTAGGAAAATTAAATAGTCTTTTAATTGTTATTTGGGTTGGGTTACATAAAAAGTGTTAGGCTTAAGCTTAGAAATTAATCTAGCTTAAACCACTTAGTTCATTTATGCAATTTGATTGTATATATGGATAAAGCTTAAGCCAATGGCTTAACGATTTCACACTTTTGCTTTACATTACACTTAATATGGAGATCTTGAGTTCAAATCTCACTAAACTTACAAAGTGTCTTTTATTTTTTTCACTTAAGACACATATGCCATGCGTCGGAATGTAATTACACCACATATCTACTGTAGACATATACAATTGCATCATTCGAGGCACACTGACATAGCACCATGTGATGCCACATTAACACCACCATCCACATGTTAAGCCACGTATCTTAACACATGCTACGACAGCAAGAGATCACACAATTAACACAATGCTGCATCAACGCCATGTTAACACATTTTCTCCCCCTTTCTTCCCATTTCGTTTCTTTTTCCCAATTTTCCCACTTAAACACTTAAAAACAACTCAACACCTTCACTTTGCCTCAATTTTTCATGTTATTCGTACATAACCACACATGAATCCATGCTCAAAACTCATAGTCTACATGGTCTGTTTTGAATCGAATGCGAAAACAAGATTGGATTCATTCCCTTCAATGCTCAAATCAACTATGAAAATCAAGAAAAAACCTTAAAATTAGGGGTTAGTATTCATGGCGATTTAGGCATTCAATGAGTTTGCCTAAATAAAACCAAGCTCGAAATAGTATAAAAAGAGTTCCATAGTCACATTCTAATCACCAATAATCACTAAAATACACTCATGAGCCTTCTCTCTCTCCTCTACACAACTCTCTTTCACCACAATCATAGGCAAAGCCACAAGACCATCGTAGGAAGCCTCCTCAAACTCTAGGCATTCGACGACACTCATCCCAAACTCAACCATGCCCTCTAACTCAACTATTGTGATTGCAGCCTACAAACCTTAACTAAGTCGCAGCCACCACTTCGAAACGACAACCATCAAGCAATTGTACCCCAAAATAAGACCAAAAGCTGAGCTTCTCATCATCAGAAACCCCTAACTCATGCCTCCTTTCACATTCAATAACAACTACTCGTGTTGGCCTTCAACTACTGTCGCCACTAACTTCAACAACCACAAATACACCACCAACGACCAAGGCATTATCACCAAACTTGCACTTCCAAATTCAAAACACATGAAAACCAACTTCCCTGGTTAAAATACCCCTTAAAAATTAGCAATTCGAGTCTATCTCATCGCCACTTGCCTTATCACGTCTAATAGACATGGATTACACATGAACTCAACCTAATTCGACAACTAACCCAAGGAACTGGCTTGATCACCCAGGTTCAGTCCACACTTGCAATCCAACCTATCTCCTTTGTTTCAATCTTTTTTTTTTTTTAGTTTCATTTATTTGTTTATTTATTATATAAATCATATTTAAAAGAGAGAGAGAGAAGGAAGAAAAGAAAAGACGAAAAAAAAGGAGAAAACCGAAAAAGAAAAGAAAAGAACAAAAAGAGAAAAAGAAAAGAAAAAACTTTATTCAATTATTTATTTTTGTAACAGTTAGAAAATAATAGATAATAAATAATAAAAATAATCAAGTTGGTAGATTAATGAGTCTTATCACTTAAAAAAATTATTTTTCAAGATAAAAGTAAAATAAAATAAACTCCTTTTCCAAAATTGGGGCCATTTTAAATTTTCTTCAAAATAAAATAAAGAAGAAACAAATTAGGTCCCCTTTCTCATAACTTCTTAACAAAAAAGCAAATAAGTAAAAATGTAGATCTAACAAGATTTTAAAATTAAAATTCACCAACTTGCTAACGTTTTAAAAAAAATACACTAAATATGTCTAATTCCAAATAGCGAATACTTAAATACCTTCAAGATGACATAAAAAACAAAAGAAAAAGTTTTTCTTTAATTTATTCAATTTCGTAAAATAAAATCTAATTTGTTGACTAGTAATTAAATTTCATGTTAAAGGATAATTTTGTAGCAATACCCATAAACTTTTAAAAGAGTAGCTCTAAAACTCAATCTTTTGGTTTCTAAAACCATTTTTAGAAATTGATTTTTTAAGTGAACCAGTGGTTAGGTTAAATTGATCCATCCAATTAATTTAACCTAACCTCTTTTTGTCAACTATGGTCAAGTAATAACTCCAAAAAATTTTCAAAATATGTTTAAGGACCGAAGTTTTTCTCAAACTCTTAATTGAGAATTTATATTAAACAGATTAAGATTTAATATTAATTAAATTTAAAAAAAATATTTTAAAACCGAAAAAATATCAAGCTCTACAGTCAGCTTTAATCCGCATTATCCGTGCACCATAAATGTAATAAATATTGTAGGAAACATCAACTTTGATGTGTACTCAGGGTTTTTTTATCAGCTTAATCCAATCCCATGGGTAAAAGTTCCATCGAGTTGTGAAGAGAATTTACCGCGTCAATGGCTGTCCAAAAGCTGTGCTAGACATAAGATTTATAGAGGAAAAAATCTTTGATTTCTAAAAGTTATTCTAGACTGGCTCAACTGCCTTCATGAAGAGTTGTCATCTGCCGATGTGGCAGCGCCTAAACTCTTAATCAGTGACATGTTTTCCTTCATTTTCAGGTACATGTTAGTCTCACTGCTAAGCGATAGCCACCCAATGTAATCTTGAAAATTCGCACCTCTGCATAACATCCTGACTCTGACGTTATTTTGCCCAGCAAGTGCAAAACTCCAATCCTCAATCTGCACAATGCTATAGTAAAAATTAAACCAAAAAACTAAAAATAAAAAATAAAAAAAAGAAGAAGAGAACTCTATAGTAAACACGGCTGCTTGAGCAGGCTCCAGATTTACATGTTGAGCACCTTCAGTAATGTGTTGTTACAACTGGCTGCATAAATAAACCCATGCAACTGCTCCCAGATCCTCAATGCACCGTAATCACAATTTTTACTTGAAAATACCATGGACGTTCCTCTGCAAGTTTGGATAACTTGGTTTTGCTGACATTCATCCAAATATCGTGCTCCCTTTCAGTTAGTGTATAGATGCCCAATCGGTCACCATTTCAACTAAATCTCATTCAGAGAACCAGGGAGTTCCACAGAGCTATATTGCAAGCTATCACATGTCGGACACAGACCAAAGGTAAGCTTCTCTTTCTGTAGCTCGCTTCTCATTCATCCTCTTGAACAATTCCTTCTCATATCCTGCAAAACCACACAGCATCTATTAATTCAGTTTTAGCGATCCTCATGGGAGACGGTAAAATTATCATCCACCTAATGTCACTACAACATAACATAAGAATGCCCTTCAGTCAGGACACCTAATTACCATATATCTATTGACTAAAAGAACTAATCATTAGCTCAAGAAAGAAAACCAACCATTACTCCGATCAACACCATCCCAATGTCTTCCTGGTCTTATCCCATACCGATTTGGTGCAGCATCCAATCCTCTTTTCAGCCAGCTGTGACTAGGAATATCTTGAGGAATCACAAATCCTGATTCTTTCATCTTCTCAGCATCCCCAAGATCTGGAAGTGCAGGGTCTACTTGTTTTCTCTAGAATGAAAAAGAAAACTGTCAAGACAAGTTAACCCCAAAAAATAAATAAGTAAATAAATAACAAGAACTGTCAAGACACGAGAAGATAAGCAGTGAAAGGAAAAAAGGTGACTGGGTTTACTTACTTTGATTAAGTGTGCCATTGGATCCCCCCATCTGATTCTCTCCTTCAGCATTCTATTAAGTTCATCATCATCTCTGCAAATTGAACAAGAAATAAAACAACAGTGAGTATGAAAATTATGATTTCCAAAACAATTACAAGCACTTTATTCCCAAATGTAAGAGGTTACAACATTCAGCAAGATCTGTATCTTATTAGTCAATAAAGGCAGCTGACAATCAATCACACAACTACAAGCGCATGTACTATATCATTTCAGACAATCCCCATCACTTAAAAAAATTTATATATATGAACATACAACTCAGTCTTCTGGCTGATTGCAATCATTCCTCATTGAGGGGAATTCTGCAGGCTCCATATGTACACACTAAAGACAGTGGAAAAACATTTACTAAGAACATATTCAAACCCTTTTTCACAAGATCTATACCACAAAGCAGGAAAGAGCAAAAAGGCACAAAAATCAAGGACCTCTCCTTAATACATAAGGTCAACAGTGTTCAATAGAAGATAGAGAAAATAAGAAATAATGGCAGTGCTATGATAATTTGCAGCAAACACATCTACTCCTTGTATAACTCTATGTTACCCTGCCATGGTGACCAGCAGACTCCATAAAGCAAGATAATCAGCAAGCAATAATTGATGCAAACCAATAATTATGCTTTCAAATGAAGAAAGAAAAAGAGCAGCAGCACTACCTTGTCCTTGCAAATGGTTTGTCCTTTTCGAGTTCCATTTCGCGCGATCTCTCTTCAGCTTCTCGTTTTTGTGCCAAGCCCTTTCCCCACTCTATTTCTATCTCCTGTTTAGAACATTGTTAAATAATTATAAAGATTCATGTCTTAAGCTTACAAGAACATTGTTAAATAATTATAAAGATTCATGTCTTAAGCTTACAAGTATAGTTTAGCTAAGAAACAATATACTAATGGCTTGGACTTAATAAAGTCATTTACAATGTAGCCCAATAATAAAGTTCCTGTTGTGTTGCTTTAGTCTTAGTCACAGGTCAAGAGTTCACATCTGTCTACCGATCCAATTTGGATTTGTTGATTTTGATGTACAAGAAGAAAATTTTGGATTTAATGAAACAACACTTCAAGCAACAGCAGAAAAACTATATGTTAATTTGTTACTATGTCTGACAAACAATGCTCCTGCTGCAGCAGCACCACCAAACCCAAGTGATATATATTAACGATAGGCAAACCACACCTAGCACCTAGGTTAAATCTTTGAGCCATGAAAAACTTAGATTTGGAATACAAAGCCTACTCACAGCAGCTTCAATTATCATAGAAGGAACTTCATTAAAAAGAAAAGTTGATCCATTCATATAATTTTCATGTAGTTGATTGCTGTGCATTTCTGTATGACTGACCACAAAATGATTAAGCCACAAATAGAACAATGTAAACATCCATGTCAATTTGAGCTCATAATAACAAGGTTCTAACATCCAAAGCATTAAATACACAAGAAGTAAACATAACAAAAGCTCAAGAAAACATAACAAAAGCTCAAACTACTGAACAAGACTTTCCAATACCTTGGGCTTTTCTTGCTTTTTCTCTTGCAATTTCAAGAACTCCTCCTTCGATAAGCGTGCTCCTGCAATGTCAAAAAGAGTGAGCCAGTGATAAATTCCAGGACACTTAGTCAAATCAGGCACAGAATGACCATTACCAGTTTTCTTATCTCGATACACAGGTTCGGCACCTTTCCCGGTTAAAGAAGGATCCAATGCATTAGTCCTACAAAAGTTAAAATTGATTAAACTCCGAAACTCCAATCTATTATATATATGTAATTTCAGAAACTCCAATCTATTATATATATGTAATTTCAGAAACTTTTTCAATGGTCATAACTTTTCGTTTTACATGCAAAAAACATAAAAAGGTACAATTGTTTATTCATATCCTTTCAATTTAACTTATTTAACATCCACTACTCATTTTACATATTATTATTGTTCATTTCTCTGCTTCTTTTTATTTCCCCCAACAGCATTATTTCCTAAAACCATTTTACTCCTCCATTCCTTTGTATTCTCCCACTAATTATATTAAATAATTGCTACGAAACTACTAGGTTTTCACTATTTCTTGAAAACAAATTTTCCTCCTCTCTTCAATACTTTTATTTATTTATTTGTTTTTTTTCAAATAATCTCAACTCTTTTATATAAACTACATGGATTGCCTTCCAACCACTTCCTAGTATAATATTGGCGACTAAAGTTAATGTCTTTCTCCTTCACATATTGTACATATTCAATTTATAATCATCTTTATTATTGAGTTTCTTTCCTTGATTTGATGTTGAATTGCTGATCTCAAATTATAACTATTGGCAACTATGAGAAGTGATCTTACCTTACTATTTTCATATTAATAGGATCCTATTGCATCTATTATTGAATAACTAGGATATGGATTTTATTTGCATAAATCTTGTTAAATTAGTCTAACCAAATATAAGTTTAATTTATAACTATGCCTAATGATATCACTATTTCTATCGTACTAAATATGAACAATTAACGAAGAGGAAGTAATGAAAATTTTCAAAGAATAATCATGTACAATTATTAGTCATTAAATTCTGCTAATAATAATTTTTTAATTTTGCATATTATCAATATCTTTAGATTGGCCATAATATTTACATCCATCGATACTTTTAAGTTTTCATTTATGTTTCATGTAGAGAATGGAGAAAATTTTTTATTACAAGATATTTTAATTGTTTATTCATACTACTTAATACATTTCAAAAAAAATATTATATGGATTTTATAAACCTATTATTTTTTTCAATAGTTTTTAAATGAAACCCAAAAATGAAAATTTTTTTTTATTACATGTTTATTTTTATTCAATATAAAGACAAATGGCATGTCGATTTTAATGATTTTAAATTAATGTAAGAAAAAGATTACTTTTATGTGATTTGTTATTATATCAGATACTATATATAAAGTTGTAATATTTAATAGTCTCATGATTGATGAGGACATATTCAACATAGTGAGTTGGGAACAACAAATATTTATCAAGAAAATTGTGTACTCAATGATTCGGAGTCTTTACATATTTGTTAAAGAACAAAATGATTTTTTTTCAAGCATTTCTTAATTTTATTATGTACATACAATTTACTTTTATTATTTTGATATAGTGGTTTGAGGTAATGTATTTCAACTCTTATGTAATATCTTTTCAACAATATTAAGTTTAATTCAATAAAAAACAAGTGTAACCCCTAATATAAGGGCAAACATGATCAAAACTAAACAAACAATTCTTCTACAAGGAACGCTTTTTGTTTGTGTATTAAATTGCCCTTTTATTTACAATACCTATTCATTTATAGTAAAAGGATGTTTACATACATCAAATCATATTTATATTTATAGTTATATCATTCGCATAATCTAAGGTAAAGCAATACAACCTTTTAAATTCATAATATTTAATTTTATATTTTAAAGTATATTTCATTTTAAAATATAATACTTTTGATCATAATTATTTATATTTTCTTTCTAGATAGTGTATCATTTTGTGGAACCCATTTGGTATTTACATGATACTATAATATATTATATATTTTTTATATTGAATTTAGTAATAGCCCTTACCTAGTTAAAAAAAAATTATAAGTAGTTATTATTAATATAGCAATTTTGATATTTTTTAAGTATATTTATCACTATGCTGTTGGCAAAAAAAGAAAAAGAAAGGAACCATTACTTTGCTCAAATAATATATTTTAGTAGAAAAAGATGTAGCTTCTATATTTCTTCTTAAACATTGTGAGGAACTTATCTATTATATATTATTTATTATCTAACATAATAAATTTAGAATAATTTTTGTTATAATACCCATTTGATATTACGTTTTCATGTTATTATATGTAAAAGGCTAAAAATTGTTATATTAATTATTAGAATAAGCTCATTATTTATTTAAACTTGACTCTTTGATCCAAATAACAGGACCTAAGGAGTCCAATCCATTTTTGAATGATTCAGAGAGATTTGACTTGGTGCACATAGAACAAAAATCGTTAGATTAGCCCATCCGCATCCAACCTTTTTCAAGTAGGCTCATGCACTTATAAGGAGGGTTACTGACTTTGGACCTATTGGCTAATTCATTTTGGATAACCATGAATCAAGCAAACTCCATATCATCTATTAATCACCCAGATGATCCAACGGATGCTATCATATCCAGGAACCTATAAATACTCAGTATTTGCTTATCATTTAAAACTCTTAGAGAGAGATTAGAAAAATAGTGTTCCACTATGAAAACTCTGCTCTCTAAGATTAAATAGTATTTAAGCAAAGAGTTAACCTCATTCGCTCAAACTATAAGGTGAACGTCTAAAGTCTCCTAAAATTACCTTATTTGTCACTTATATATTTGAGACATTGAAATTGCCCATTTCTCATCTCTACTTTATTCTCACTTAATCATCCCTTCAAATAATAATCTTGCATCATTTCTTTGAAACCGTATGTAAAACGCTACTCACGCAAAATGCACAACCACTCCAATCGAACCCCCATATCTACATAATGTTCCATGAAAACTCATCACATTAATATTATCTTTCAATACAAAGAAAATAACTACCTATTAAGAAATAATCGATAAGTTTGTAATAATATGACACTTCACTTCTCCCTTTTTTTTATTTAGAAATTTTTATTCTTTGCAACTTTTCATTAACAATACTTTTATTAGTTCTATTATACATTTCTTTTTTATTTTCCAAGAGGATGATATTTGTTGAACAGTCATAAACTTTACATAACTAAATGTAAAATCATGCAACTCTACCTATATAGTGTTATAATCTCATAACTCAAAAGATTATAATTTTTTCTAAATAGTATAATATTTTATATAACTATCAATAGCCATAAAGATTATAATGTATAATTTAATAAATGTGTTTACATGATCTTTTAAATATAAATTTATTAGCATATTAATTATGATCATCTTTTGCATTAATATTTTATTTTCATTAATATAAATATATTTTAACGAGACTTCTCATAACCAAACACGTTTTCTTTCTCCATGTTTTATTGTTTTAAGTCATCTATCTATTTGTTCTTTACATTTTGTTTGAGTTTTAATTGTCGTCGAAGCTTACCATTGAGTCCTGATGCACACTTTTATGAGAAGAAATAAGGTGTCTTTTGAAGCTTGTTTGGCTAAAGTCATGGCCGTACCTCTAGCTCCATCCTTAAGTGAAGGTAAGAAAAAGAAAATGATTTCATCTTCTAGGAAGGTTACAACAACAACTACGGTGGAGCCAAAGAAGGGGTGGAATTCGTCCGTCAATCCTTTTGAAGGTGGTTCTAAAGCAGCTTTGGATGCTGTGTCAAATAAACCTTCACTTAGCACGTAAATCGAGGTAGTAAAGTGGGATGTGATTGGTCAAGGGCCCTCTAATTAAAGAGCTTACCTTGTTTCTTCTAGTGGTCAAGAGGAATTTCCTCCTTTAGCTATTGACCCGAAGTCCCAAAAACAAAAAAGAGTATCTGACCAATGCTCCCTTTTTGATTCTTTGTCCAACTTTACCTCTAACTCTACTTTAAATGGTATAGAAGAGGTGACAAACAAGATTGAGGAAAATTTTGAAAAAGGGAAAAAAGTTGTTCTCAACCCTACTAGGCCTGGTATCACCTTTCTTAGGAAGGAGAACCACAATCCGCTACCCCCAAAAGTGCGGTCTTTTGCAGAAGTAGCAACAAGCCACCAAGATAACAATGATGCAATAGCCTCGGTTGATGTATCTTTGAGCTTTCACCCACCCAACATGGAAGGTGATTTAATTTGTGTTGAACCTCCTCTTGAGGTTGCGGATGTTGGAGCAAGTATTTGGCAAAATATTGCCGTAAGATACTTCCTAGGAAGAGGTTTATCTTTCCTATCTATCCATAAGCTTACTTTTGCTAGACGGGGAAATGAGGGTCTTGTTAAGGTGCTCGCCAATGGCAATGGCTACTTTTTCTTCAAGTTTAAAGATGAAGATTCCCTTTTTAAGGTCCTTAGTCAATCATGGTTTTCTGTGAAACAACTTATAATTCTAAAGAGATGGATTATGAATGAGAATTATGACCGCATCCATCCAAGCAAGCTTCCTATTTAGGTTAGGCTATGGGTTGTTCCCATGCAATATCTTCACAAGGAAGGTATCAGCTATGCGGTTAGTGCCATTAGTCGCCCACTTCAAGTTGATATTGTCTCGGCCAAGTTAAAAAGGATCAAATACGTTCAGGCATCAATGGAAGTAGAGGCTGGGACTTATTTACCGCAATGCTTTGCTATGAGGAAGAAAGATGGCTCATTGGCTATGGTTGACGTTGAATATCAAAAGTTGCCACCTAGTTGCTCAAAATGTTGTGTCTTTGGCCATGACTTAGCTAGGTGTGAAGAACAGAGTGATTCTCAGATTTCAAATTTGACTATTTGTGGGACTAAGGAACAATAAGAAGAGCATCAACCCCATAAAGTTGCGGGAGGCATTGTGATAAAGGAGCCCAACCAAAATCATCCGAATCTCCTAGACACTCTAAGAAAGGGTAAGGATGTCGTCAACCAGACCTTGGAGAAAGCCTCTGATGGTTCAAGCCAAGAAGCCCTTTTGCTGTTAATGGAACCTTCATGTCCACAAGTTAGCCCTCCATATGATGATGATAGCAATTACTTGCCAGCAGCACCAATAGACTCTAGTGAATCCTATGTTCCAGACTCAGTGGAAAATTGTTCTCCAAAGGATGAGGAGGTAGGGGTGGTAAGGAATGATTGGAACAGGGTTAAAAAGAAGAAGAAAAACCATAGGAAAACCATGCAAGAGAACATGGTTGGGGATGGAACCAGCAAGCCAAAGGACGTTAGGACATGTCTCTCCTAACTTATTTGCGGTATTTTTTTTTCCCTTTTGTATACATTATGTTAGTTACCTGGAACATAAGAGGTCTAAATGACCCATTCAAGGCGAAAGCCATTAAAGATTTTTGTTTGAATCATAGAATTTCTCTTTTAGGCATTATTGAAACAAAAGTTAAACAACAAAATAAACAATGCATTTGATCTATAGTTTTACCATCATGGCATAATGAGTTACATCCTAGTGGGAGAGTTTGGGTCGTGGAATCCTACTATTTGGTTGATTGATGTTGTAAATGTGCACGATTATTACACGCATTGCAAATATCATCTCCTTAGTGAAGGTAAGTGGTTTTGGGTAACCTTTGTCTATGCAGCTAATACGGCTGTGGAACAAAGGTCCTTATGAAATAATCTCTTTCTCCTTAAGGAATCTATTGTGGAGCCATGGTTGATTATTGAAGACCTTAATGAATATTAATCAATTGAGGAAAAGTTAGGAGGAAACATGCACCTTATTGAAGGTATGGAACAATTCAATGAATTTTGTTTTAAGGCTAAGATGGAGGATGCTCGAACAAGCAATCTTATCTCTACTTGGACCAACAAACGTCTATTAAACCTCCTTGCTACATGCCTTGATAGAGGCTTGATTAACTTACCTTGGACCCAGCACTTCCCAGCTACTAAAGTACACATCTTGGAACCAGGGATCTCTAATCATAGTCCGCTAGTAGTGCGGTTGCATGCTAATGACCATCGAAGAAAAGTCCCATTCAAATTATTTGATTTTTGGAAATCTTATCCAAAATTCTTGCTGCTAGTTGAAAAAGTGTGGAGTACTCATGTTACAAGCACACCCATGTTTCAAGTGGTATTTAAACTCAAAGCTGTTGAAAGGTGAGTTGAGAAAACTAAACCATGAATCTTTTTATGACATCTCGGCCCAAGTTTCACAAGCGTACCAAATTCTCAAGGAAAAACAATCCATTAATAGATGTTGGCCAGCAAATGCTGTTTGGGAAGGGGAAAGGAAGTTGTATGAGGATTTTTACTACAAGAGAGCTGCTAAGGAATCTTTTCTCCGCCAGAAATTTAGAGAGACTTAGCTACCGTTAGGGGATAAAAACACAATCTTTTTTTTTTTCAAGTCCATCAAGCAAAAACTGACTAGGAGTGAGATTCATTCTATAGAGTTTGGATGGTTCGATTATAAGCAAGAAAGAAAAAATTCAAGATGCAACAATAAATTACTTTCAAAATCTGTTATCTGATGGCCAAGATAGAGGTCATCACCTAAACATGCTCCTAAACATTGTCAAGTAAAGAGTTGGTCATCATTTCACAACAGACTTTATTTGACCCATCTTGAAAATAGAGGTGAAAGAGGCTATGTAGTCCTTAGCTAAAAATAAATCACCAGGCCCAGATGGATATAATGCCAATTTCTTTCGATATACGTGGAACATAGTCAAAAAAGACGTGACATTGGCTATCAAAGATTTCTTTGCTACAAGTTGTCGAAATCTATCAAATTTACTTGGCTCTTGTCCTAAAGGTTAGAACTCTGAAGATTTTCGACCAATAGCTTGTTGCAACACTCTATTTAAGTATATTTCTAAAATAATTGCAAACCGCCTTAAATTTGTTGTATCTAGCTTAGTAGGTAGAAAGCAATCTGCTTTTATCAAGGGCAAGCAGATTGGAGATAACGTTTGGGTTGCACAAGAGGTTATGATAGGTCACCATTAGGGAGGTCATGGAGCTAGATGTGCTATTAAAGTTGATATTATGAAGGCATATAACCATGTAAATTGGTCATTCCTTAAACAAACCTTGTTTATTATGGGCTTTCCTCCTCTTTTTATATCTTGGATTATGGAGTGTGTCTCTACTCCTAGATTTTCTGTCGCCATTAATGGGGAATTGGTTGGCTTCTTTCCAAGCAAACGTGGCTTAAGGCAAAGTGATCCTATATCCCCACATCTCTGTCCTCATTATAGAAACTTTATATTGCCTTCTTAGAGAGCTAGGTTCTAATCCTAATTTTAACTTCCATTAGAGATATAAGTAAGACAAACTAACTCACTTATGTTTTGCGAACGATTTGATGATCTTCTCGAAAGGTAACCGGTCTTCTATTATGTTGATCAAAGGGTGCCTCAATTTGTTTTTCCATCTTTCAGGCTTGAGAAGTAGTCCCAATAAAAGTCTTGTTTTCTTCAATGGAGTTGCACAAGAAGAAAAGGATCACATTGCTGGCTAGTTGGGCTTTCCACAAGGATCTCTATCGGTGAGATACCTAGGAGTTCCCTTCATCTCATTTAGGCTATTTAAATCTAATTGTAGAGACCTCGTCAACAGATTTGCATCTCGAATTGGACATTAGACATCCAAGGCTCTCTCTTATGCTAGCCGTCTTTAGCTAGTCAAGAGCATTCTCTTTTCCTTACAAGTTTATTTATCATCTACCTTCTTCCTCCCCAGAAGCATCCTAAAAGACCTTTCTATGAAAATCAAAAGGTTTATGTAGAATGGATCAAATAAGCTTAAAGCTAAGGCGAAAGTTGCTTGGGATGATGTTCGCCGCCCGAAGGATGAGGCAGGCTTGGGTATCCTAGAGCTATGTTTATGGAATAAAGTTGTATAGATCAAACACATATGGAATATTTGTTCGAACATAGAGGATACCCTTTGGCTAAGATGGGTTAAAAGTAAGCTTCTTAAAGGAAAAAATTTTTAGGCGATCCAAAAGCCATCTCAAAGGTCCTAGATATGGACTAAACTCTAAGCTAGGAATTGGGCTTGTCCTCTTCTTGCATGGAAGATAAGTGATGGGCAAAGAGTATCCCTAAGGTATGATAATTGGCACTCCAAAGGACCTTTTGTATCTTGGCTAGGAATAAGAGTCATCTATAATATAAGTTGAGGCAAGAATGCATGCCTAAGCTCTCTCATTACTAGTGATGGTTAAAGGTGGCCTTCAAGTGAAATCCGGCGATCTATTGCCAATTCTCTATCTCCTACTTGTAAACCAGCTCCCTTTGCTCCAAATCAACTCATTTGGAAGTCACATCTGTCGAAATACTTTTCCATCCGAGATGCCTACAACTCTCTACAACAATGAGGTGTTAAAATACAATGGGAGAAGGTTGTATGGAACAAAACACACACTCCATGACATTCTTTCATACTATAGTTGGCTATTCAGGAAAGGTTATACACCCTAGATAAGTTGCTTACTTAGGGTATTATGGATAGAAACTACTACTACTTATGTAATAAGAAAGAGAAATCTCATTTATATATGTTTCTAAAGTGTGAAGTTGTTAGATCGATTTGGTTGGATATTTCCAAGACAAGCGAGTTTCAAGGTGTAGGCGCTCTAGCAGCTATCTCCCTCAAGGATTTTGTTATGGGTATTGCAAGAGGCCCAAATATACATAAATGTATTCCTTCTATTGTTTGCTACTACATTTGGTAAGAGAGAAATTGTCGAAGAGTCGGTGGTCCCTACACTATTTCTTCTTGTTTAGCTAAGAAATTTTTTGGTTATTTTAGGTTTAGTTCCTTCTATTGTTTGCTATTCCTTTTTGTTGTTTGGTATTGCATCAATTGTTTAGGCTATCTTTTTCATGTACATTCTCTTCTATTCTTTAATATACTGAATTTACCCAAATATATATATATATATATTTTTTTTTAAGGTATAATCAGCACATTGTGCAAGGCATTAACTAGTTATTAAAGTAAAACAAGAGCCATGTGGCATTAGAATAACTAATTGTAAGCAAGGAGGATTCTTCAAGGTTTTATAACGATAAGATAACTACTAAGGTTAACCTCTTTCTTTAACTATAATAATTGAACAATCCATGAGGCAGAAGGATTTTTAAGACAACTAGGTTGCACACATTTAGAAAATACAAAAGAAAGCAAATAGCAAAAGTTCAATTTAGTCAGACAAACTGTACAAGCCTCGATTGCTGTATTGCAAATGACATTTAAGTTCTGACGATCATCGGGATGATGACTGAGATTCCATATTCTCATAGTCAAGGTTGGGAATTGACATAAACTTCCTCCACTGTGGATAAGGAGAAGCAGGAAATAGATAGAAATTCATGGTAAAAGACACATGATATATATAATTCTTTTACAAGCAGCAGGGACAGGCTTTTCAAACACACAAATGATCCTCTACACTAAGGTGAAGTGGAGTAAAGTTAAATATATAGATTGAAAAATACCAGAGAAACCACATAGCAGATCACAGAAGACAACCCTTTTCATTTTATCATGTTGTTTTTGTTTCCAACCTTCTTTCTATTAAAAATCTGCTTTGAGGCTTTTCTAAACTCATTAACAGAAAGCTTTCACTGCAGCATATAATTCTCTGTTGACACATTCTCTCAGCCATTTCCAATAGCCTAAAAGAGCCTTAAATTCCAGGACCTTGTGTAATCGCCATAAAAGGATTTATTAGACCCTCCCTAACTCCTTAACTCCCATCCAATTTCCTTAGTGCAGTGGGTGAAATGGGCTTATGTAGAGAAAGTTACTACCAGACTTATAAACTTAATTATTTTCCTTATATTGGGTGTGTAAGTAGACTCATTTCCATACAGCAACTTAAAGGATAATACCAAACTTCAATATTTTGACTGGCTACACAAGAGCATGTAGGTTTATATATATGACAGTCAAACTAGCACAAATCCTCCATTGCAAGTCTCTTTCGAGGAGTTAGGTAATGCTGCAAGCTGACAATTTATAAGTGGTCTATTGAATAAACCAATCCTCCAGCTTGTTAAGATTCTAATAGTAGTAGGGGGAAGCATTGCTGATATAACGTAGTTGGAACCGTAAAAGCCTGAATTGCATGATATTCCTTCTTTTTTGGGTGAGGAATTGCATGATATTTATCGAAACCAATCTGCTCTAATTCTTTTCTCAGAGCATAATATTCAGCACACACACACACATACAAAGAGAGAGAGAGAGAGAGTACCTCAACAACTCGTCCTTTTTTATCTCAGCCATCTCCTTACTGATATCTTTTCCTGAAACTAAACCCATTTTTCGCTGTTCAACTGGCACCAATATATCCTTCCTGCCTTTTCTTGGAGGTGAAAGATCCAGATCAGGCGGAGGCCATATTTTATCTTCATGTTGGAAACCACCATGACCCCTACAAGGTGGAGAAAGGTCGAAGGAGTCGATCATCCCTCTTTTTTGATGAGATCGCCGAGGGGGTGACAAATCAGATGGGGGCTTGATTTCTGGTGAAATGGCACCTTGATGTCGCCGTTGTCGAGGGGGTGACAGATCATTGTCTTCTCTATCAGGATCTCTCTTCACATTTGGCTCAGGTGATGGTGTGTCAGCACGGACCTTACGTCCACGTGGAAGAAAAATGTCATCATGTCGTCTGGGGGAGTGTGCAGATTTCAAGCTCATTTCCAGTGATTGGCGACGTCGATGTCTCTGTGGACGATGAGGTGGTGATAAATCATCAAAGTGATGAGAATCCTCTGTGTGCAAGTTAGGATCTTGGGAAGGTGTGTCATTCCTTGCCCTTTTTTGACGGGGTGGGGACATATCAGAATCTCGTCTACTATATTTGACAGCTTCTTCAGAAGGTTCAGGAGACGGACTATCTCTGCGTCTCTCACGAACTCGAGGAGGTGATAAATCAGTGTCAGAAGTCTTCACATCAGGATTTGGTGAAGGCGTATCATTCCTTATCCTTCCTCTTCGAGGTGGGGATATGTCAGAAGTTCGACCATCTAAATTTGAACATTTGGGAGACAATGAAACCCAACCGCTTCCATCTTCTCCTATTGCATTGTAAGGACGCCTTAGCCTGAGTTGTTCCAGCCTCCTCATCCGTTTTACTTCAATGTCTTCATCAATTTGAGGTTTCGCCTCGTCTATGAATTAGCACAATCATCATCAAACATCAGTGTAAAAATCACATCAGGAAACTAAAGACATATCCCAATCATTAAGACACTACTCTTTACCAGCTGAATCATCATCATTCTCTTCCTCTTGAAGATTCACTGGTTTCTGCCAAACTGGATCTTCATCTACCACTAGAACACCTGCAGTATCTGGTTTTGCTTTCTTCTTCTTCTTCTTCTTTTTCTTCTTCTCTTCATCAGTTTTACTTTCATATCGTTTCAAATACTCTGAGAGAGACTTTGATCCTGGAGCAGAAGCGTCCATAATCTTGACACCTTCCTAATGACAAAAGAATAGCAAACATAAAGAACAGGTTCAAAAGCCAAATTTTAACTGTCTGATTTCTTCCCTCAAACTCATAAAAAGAGGAAGCATATCCTATATAGTTTTTTCTGACTTCCAAGAAAAGAATTTTCAAGTACTTTATATAAACTCAAATATAATTTCTTTTACTGAAAGAAGGAAAAAGAAGAAAGAGGAGGGGGGTGGGGGGGGGGGGGGGGGGG
>JAMXBB010000008.1:30671025-30726206 GCA_024138015.1 Lumnitzera littorea
TAACACTTTTATAAGGGTCAAGGTAGCATTGATGTGAACTAAACCTACCAATTGAACAATCTTGGTAGTTCCATCATGAAGCTTAATGGTGATTGGTTATTCAACTGCTTGTGTATTAAAATATAGTGTATGGTAAGGTGTAATGTGATTTATGGATCTCAAATAAACTATCTATGAACTAATATCATTATTCACAATATTAAAGTACAAAGAAATAGGATTACTAGCAAATTGGATGGCATTAACAATTGTAACTTCTTGATTCTGCTAGCATGGCTTATTTTAAATCAATTTCATCATCTCAATACAAATGCTCTAAACGAGCTGATGATCAACAATTCTAAAGCTAAGAGAACAATTCTATATCCCTTGATATACCCCAAAGAGATGAAGTAGTAACAACGCGCCATGTGAACTATCCTAAGGTGGAAGTTGACCTTATAGTTATTACTATATACTTAGTTCACATCAAGTGCAATCGACTCAATCACTTTGAAACATATAATTCTATACATGTTATTAGTGAAACTTGTGTTAAAGCTTTTTAAGATACCTGCTCAAGAATATTAGTAGTTTACAAATTAATAAAATAGTTGTATTTCCGTACATTTAAAGATTCTAGCATTCTTGAAATGTTTACAAAAACTACAAGTTTTGGTGTTTACGTACAATACATTAGAAATCAATGGCATCTTTAGAGTATTATAGACTAGTTAGTTTCCATAAAAGGCTAAAGATGGCAAAGCAAAAGTCTAGTTCTTGTAAGTCTTCAACTGTCCTTACTCTCAAGTTGAAGTACACTATTTTAAGGGTAGTTATAACATAGCCTTCTTAATCACTAGTTAACTTGTAGTAAGGTCTATAAGGATATTAGTACAACTAGCTTAGTGAATTAGATAGAGACAAAAGAGTACATCAAGCACAAACATGGTTTTCAATAAACTTATTTTACTGTAATGAAATGCAATGCAAATAAGTAAATGATATTGCACAATGTTATCCGATCTGTTGTAAGATTAGAGAAATTGCGCCCGCTCTAATTCAAGTCGAAGAATTTAATGTTGCGCACTTACGAATCGAAACTAAACTAGAGCTTATGCAATGAAGTAAACCCTTTGCCCGTGACTCCCTTCGAACTACAACCCTTAACTTTAGGACAACCTCCTCTCTTGTCACTTAATTTAACTAAAGGGGAAAAATGACCATTTTAGCTATCTTCATTGAAGGGAATCTGTATTTGATCTAAGAATTCTAGTCTTTTTCCCTTAATGATTGCTATGCGTGTTTGGTTAGTAATAGATCGGTCTTTAGTTACGTTTAGTTAAGCGGTGATCAACCATTTCACAAAGTAAAGCGAATCAAATATGACCATACAAAGTAGTACTCTAAGTCCACAATTCAAGTAACAATTACATACAAAGCATGTGCATACTTAAGTCTAATGTGAGTTGTATTGTCATTGCTAACTCCTATAATATAAATATCATTTTAGTATTTATACCCTCATTACATATAAGTTTCAAATCATTATTTTAAATTTAAATTTATAATTTTACTCAATCATTCAAGTTATATATTACTTATAATCAAAACTTTATTAAATATATATATATATATCATTTTGTTACATATATACATATACAATATGTAGCATTATTTCTATGTTACTTATCATGTAACCTTTATTATATATATATAATTGTAACATAATAATGTAACATAATGCTATTATTGAAAATATTATTTAATAAGTAATATATGTCTATATAGTATGTATATATTTTTCAAATATCACCAATTACGTTTAAAATATTGTACAATATCTAATTTATCTTATACGTGAAATCATTATATTGTGCCACACATATCAATGGTAGGATTAATTAGACATTGTTTTGAATACATAGCTTACACACACACATATATATGGGAAAGATGATTCATACAAATATATATGTATATATATATATATATTTAACTAGCTCTTTTATGGGTCATTAAATGGAAATAATAAAATTATAGCTATCAATATTCTAAGTTTAGAATTCAAAAAAGAAGAAATTTATGATATTATATTGATAAAATACTTTATTTAGGAAAATAACTGGATTACGAATATATCTTTTTTACGACTATTAAATATCAATTAAAAAAAACATTACTTATAATTATGAAAATAAAGTTTCTTGGAAATCTCAAACACCAAAAAAATTAAATCTTTTAATCTTTTTCTTTCTTCTTCTTCTTTTTTTTTTCCTTCTCTTTCTTACTCTCTTTTCCTCTCTATCTGTCTCTCTCTCACGCCTGATTCTCTTAATCTTTTTCTTTCTTCTTCTTTTGTCTCTTGTTCTTAACGAGTTTTATAAATTAGAATATTGGCTCATAGTAGATATTTTGTTATTAGTTTGGAACTTGTATTCAATATTTGTATTAAAGTTTGTTTGTTTTGTTACTTAAGATTAAGCTATATTTATACATTATGTTATTAATGATGATTTCAAATCATTGTTTTCACTTTATTTTGAGTTTTATACATTAGAAAATTATGTACAACAAATTTGTATGAATGATTAATATAATATTACATGACATAGATATTACAAAGTAGGTGATAATATTTTGAGCATTTTGATAGAATAATAAGAGACAATTTTCTCTACCAAATGAAATAATGATAGCTAATTAATATTTATATAGAAATTGAATCATATTTAATATCTAATATCATGACTTTTAGTTATCAAATATCCTAATCAAGTAATGTTTTCAAACACCAAAGTTTGGTAGCAAAAGACATGATGTTTCACTACTGAATCATATTTAGTAGCTAATATCATGGCTTTTTAACTATCAAATGCCAATGTTTAAGATTATTTTATTTGACATTTAGCTATCAAAATTTTGGTAACAAGAGACATAACTTTTTACTACCAAATATATTTAGTGGTTAATAATATGACTTCTAATCACTAAATTTTGTTATTTACTAATATTTTACAATATTTTTAACCACCAAAATTTAGTTGCAAAAGGCATGACTTTTTGCTACCAAATTATAATTGGTAGCCTATATACTCTAGTAACTTCTCATCTACTATCAATTGAAAGTTAGCAGCTAATACTTTTAGCTACCAATTTTTATCTTTTAGCTATCAATTATGATGGTAGCTAATTGTCAAATCTATTGTAGTGACTAATAGATCATGACCTATTTACAATCTTCATCTATGCACAACCATCAAATTAATTCCCAAATTGGGTAAGCTAATGCTTAGTATGTAATTATCATGAGATGGAAGGTTTACCTCTCCTAAAGTGCTCATACAACACCAGACCATTCTTTCCATCACATATTTACTTGCATTATGGATGGCGAATCAGTCTTTCTCCCTTTTTGTTTATCTAGGACTGTTCTAAGCCCTTTTATTTTTAGGAGTACCTTTCGACATTATCATCAATCCCCTTATGTTTGGAAGGCTCAACTTCTCAACTAGTTTCTACTTGCCATGACCATAATTAGGAAAGCGGTATCAACTTTCGACCAGTTTGCTCATAGGAGGCCAAACTCTCCTTTAAAGAATACCTTACCCTACAAACAAATTACCTACTAAGACCACTTAAATTTCTCTTGAGTTGGATACCCTCACTTACCTTCAAACTTACAAATCGTGATATTCTCCCTCACTTAAATCCACATCACCCTTGTTATAAGGCCAATTCCCTACTACTACCCTCTACTAAAAGATCATTGACCCTTCTCTCATTGCCTAAGTCCATCCAAGATCAACTTCACCTAGACTTCAAGCTTCCATAGGCTTCCCTCATGCATTCACCCATTCCTCTATCCTCTAAGGTTGCCTTGTGTTGAGTAGCCTAAGATAGGGTCTACCTATTATTGGTCATTTCAATTTCTAATAATTTGAGTAGATTCTTGTTAGAATGTAGTTCACGTTACAGTTGCCCCTTTTGACAACGATGTTTTTCACTTGATTGCTGCTCCTCTTCTCAAGCTTCATCTACACGAACTTGGTTATTAATAAGAACTAACCTTTCATTCAGCACATTGATGATATTTAAGTGGCTTATTGGGCTAGAACTTTTTATCTCTAATACCACTTGTTATGGGATGAAAGATTCATCTCTCCTAAAGTACTTATGTGGCGCTTGACCATCCTATCTATCATATATTTACTCAAACTATGGATGGGAGCTAGCCTTTTCCCTTTCTTGTTTACCTAAGACTGTTCCAAACCCTTCTATCTTTAAGAGTACCCTTCGACATTGTCATTGGCCTCCATATGTTTAAGAGGCTTAACTTCAAAATTGGTTTCAGTTTGCTATGACCATTATCAAGAGAATGGTATTAGTTTTCTACTAGTTTTCTCATGAGAGGCCAAACCTATTTTTAGAGAATACCCACCCCATGAATGGACTGCCTATTGACATTACTCATTACACCTTACACCTGAGTTGAGCACTCTTGCATACCTTCAAATACACAGACCATGATACAATCACGTAAACACATGCATAGGAACAAGCATATATGCAAATTACATATACAAATCATAATCTAATGCAACAATCATAAACTATTATCTTCATTTTAACCATTAAATAGCATGCTCAAGATTATTCATGATTAACCACAAACTTTGAATAACTCTTAGTTCTCAAATGATAAACCATTTACTAAGTTCTTTTTAGATAGTTTTTCAAGTTGCGAAAAGTTTACTTGTCTTAATTTTTGATGCCATAAAGAAATATTATCTTATTTAGATAGAAAACATCTTTCTTACTCAACTTCTGTAGGTTTGATAAGGCAGATGTTTTTCTTCTTAAAACCTTCAAAAAGCTTAGTCTAATATCTATCATAGCCAATACATTTGTTATTCTCAAAAGTCATCTAGTATCCTTTATCACAAAGCTAACTTATACTTTACAGATTATGGCTTAAACCTTTTATAAGAGATACGTTTTCAATTATATGAGGAGGAATACAAATCATACCTATTGCAACTATCTTACCTCTATCATTATCTCTAAATTTTATGTAACCATTTTTTTTTTCCAAACTAAATTTTTGAAAACGAAGAACCATTGGTCATGTACTTCGAATAGCTATTATTAAGGTACCAAGTTCCTTTCAATTTGGCTTCATATTCTTACACACTTTATAGACAAATCAACTTTATATATGAACCTAGCGGAGGTTGGGTTCATTAAAATAAGAGCTTATAATTTGATTTTTAACTTGATGATTGCTAGGCTTAGCATTTCTATAAAAGCAAATTTTTTTAATATGTCCTAACTTATTACAAAAGAAGTAAGCATAGGGTTTTTGAGCATTGTACCTATTACTCATCATACCTCTTTGATTTTGAGTTTAATACTTTCTAACATACTTTCTATTCAAGTTTCTAAAGTACCCATTTACAGGATGCATTCTGTTTTGATCAAAATAGTTTCTACCATAGTTTCTGACTAGCTTAACAACTTTGCCTTTTTCCTTTTTATCAATTGTTTTGACTATAGTTTCTAATTAGAATAGATCTTGTTTAGCATGAGATGATTCTCCATTTTCAAAACCCAATTCGGATTTAGATTGATCAACACATTAATAAGAGATGAGCAATTGAAGATTTTTATCACTCTCATCAAACCTTCTAAATGTATTTTAAATCAAACTTGATAAATCATCCACACAATTTTTTGAACTTTTGATTTCTTCTTTTAAAATAAGATTCTCGTTTATTTAAGTTTCCCTTGTAACATGTAAACCTTCAAAATCATTTTTCAAAATATCATTTTCATTTGCTAAAAGTTTGTTTGTTTGCATAAGAGCAGCTTTTTCTTCCTTCAAAAGCTTATTGTCATTATTAACTTTTAAAATCTTATCATGGCTTTTGAAAGGGATTTTAATAGCTTACTTATCTTAAAACATATATCATTAGAAATCTCATCATCATAATCACTTTTAAACTCATAATTTATCTTAGAAAGTGCCATCAAGTATATATTAGCTTCCTTGGATTCATCATATGAACTTTCTACCTCAGTTTTCAGCTTATCCAAGTCACTCCATGTTGCCATTAATGATTTGCACTTTTTCTTATATTTTTCCGTTTTCTTGATCAAAACCAATCACTCATACTTAACATGTCCAAACTTCTTACATTAGTAACACTCAAGCTCTTTCTTTTTTTTGAATTTTTTCTCTTTTTTCTCTTTCAATCCTTTTCTTACATAACTCTTATTTTGTTAGAAGAAAACCTTTTTGAGTTATAAGTTTTCTTACCTTTCTTTTTGAGTCAGCGATTCAAACGCCTTGCTAATATTGGCACATTTTCTTCATCATCATCAGATGATGCATCGGTTTTGGAATCAATTTCTATGTCCCTAGCTTTGAAGGCTATGGATTTCCTTTTTGAATCCTTTGATACACTTTTTACCTTGAAGAAGTCAATTCATAAGCCATTAGCTTACTATGCAATTGGATTAAGCTTAACTTTTTCATATTGTATGCTTCTTTGATAGTTGTCTACTTAGAATTCCATGCCTAAGGAAGGATCCTTAGCATTTTTGCAACAAGATTTTCATCATTTATTTTCTTTCCAAGAGATGACAACTCATTAGTTATAGTAGTAAAATGTCTAAAAGAACTCTTAATCTCTTCATTAGGAAAGATATAAAATGTTTCATATTATTACATCAAGAAATTAATCCTTATCTCCTTAATAGGATCTGTCCCTTCATAAGTTTGCAACATATCCGAGATCTCTTGGGTTGTACCATAAGAAATTAAATAAAGCTTAGAAGTTACAATAGTAGTTAAGAGAAGGTTCTTAGCTTTTGAGTTCATTTCAGCTTTTGTTATTTCTTCTAATGTAAGAGTAGATGATGTAACTTTCACGTCTCTATTTGCCATGATTTGCTAACTCTAGTAATTAATAGCCTTTGCATAAGTTTTCATCTTGAAGTTTCAATAAGAAAAGTTAGTATCATAAAAGAATGGAGCCTTGATAGGTTGAACAATCAATGAACTATTGCTTTTTTTCCATTAATCTTGAACTCAATGTAACGAAAGAGCATACCTTTTTTTTTTTAAAAAAAAAAATATCGATCTTTTTGCTGAAAATCTTTTTCTTTTAAAAATTGAGTCTCGCTTTAATACCAATTATATGTCTTATGTAAGATAACAATAAGAGGGGTGAATTGATATCTTTAATAAAAAAATTGAAGCTTTTTCGAATTAAAAAACCTCCTCTTAATAGTATGGCATGAGTAGTAGTATATTGATTGTTAACTTTTAGATCAAAATTAATAACTTAAATAATAAATTACAAGATTATAAATAGAGATAAGGGAAGAGAGAATCAGACAGATAATTCAAAGAGCTTTGATCTTGTGCGTACTATTCTCTTCCAGTTCCACAGTTTAGGGATCAGGTCTTTCTCAATAGTGTCATTCCAATTTTTAATAATCAAATGTAAAAACTTGAGGTTACAATAGGTATTAGTCACTCTCTGTCCTGTTTTACTATCTTCTCCTTAAGCTCAACATTAGCTATAGAGATCTCCCTAAACCACACACTCACTTAATTACAATTTCTCAATAATAGTTATAAAAGAATGAGGTAATACAATAGAAATATCCTCCTTAAAACATTAGTGCAAATACAAAAATAATCGAATGGAAACTTTGTATTACAAAGATTCTAATTAAGTTTCTAAAGCAGATTTGGGCTATTTGTCTTTGTATACAAGAGAAAGCAAAGTGCTCTAATCTATGTATATTCTCTCTTTTTCTTGCTACATAGATTATACATTGAGATGTCCTCTAATATAACAGTTAGAAAATGGCTAATTTCCTTATTTTTCTTGAAAAATCTTCATAATATAATCTTATTCAGCCTGTCTAAAACAAAAATCCCACAAAAATAGGAACTAAATCAGCTAAACTTTGAATGTTTAAAAATATAGCTATTATCTTGTGATCCTTTTCAAGATACTTGATTATCCATTGATAGAAAACTCATGTAATGTTGATCTTTATTTTTGAATTTTGAAAATTTGAAATTGAAAAAAACTGGTCAAATTTGCATGCGGTAAATACTCCTTAAATCTTGTACATGCATTAGCCCTTGAGCTTGAAATTTTCTCGAGTATATCTTTAATGAATCTACCTAAGTCCTTGAACTAAATTCCTTGAAATTTTGAACATAACAAATTTTCTAAAAAAATTTAATCCATCCTTATCAACATGATGCATTTTGAATTTTGAAAAAAATATAACCATAGCCCTTTTAAAAAAATTTGCAACTCAAAGCGCTTCAATTTCGAAATAGAAAATAATCTTGAAAAATATGTGTCCTTATTCAATTCAAATTTTTAGCCACAATATCTCAAAAAATCTTACAATATATATTCACTTTAAGCTAACTTGATATTTGAAGATATATCCATATTTGCTAAGTTAAAAATATGGAAGTTTGATCTTTCACTTGATCTTATAAGCTTTGAACTTAATCTTGATTCAATCTTATAATTTTCCAAAATAAAATTGTAGTTCCTTAAAGTTTGTGCTTAATATTAAACTCTAAAGATTTTGTTGTCTTGCCTCACTAACTCTAAGATAAGATCTTGCTAAAGGAAACTTGTGAATAATTGCATTGTTCAACGCTTAAAACTAGAACTAAAATACTTTTAGGAAAAAGTTCAAGTAGATGTAAGTTCTTAAAATCCCCATAGACTTAAATTAACTTAAGTGGAATAGAATTGAGCATATTTTCTTAATACACTTAATAGAGGTGGAGCTAGGTCTTGTTTAATGTTTATCCAACTTTAGTATAATTGTTCTGAACTGATTATTGGACTAAATTTTCAAGATACTCAAAATACTTTCTAACCAACATTTTGAATGTTGTCCTCAACAATTATGTCTTTTGATTTGATATACATTATGACCTACATTTTAACATACATCCTAACCAAATAACTCAAGACCTTCATTTTCTTTCACAGATAGTTTTCACTCTAAATCATTTGTTATACTTGTTAGATCCACTTTAATCCCTTTTGTTATCATAAAATATTGTTAAAAGAGAATTCAATAGTTTTCATTGTTTTGAATTGTTTTGCTTGAAAACAAGTAAAAAGATAAGTGTAAGGGTATTTGATGAAGTATATATATACCAATGCTTATTGGTCAATTTTATAGATCTTTCAGGTTATTTTAGATGAATTTGATACTAAATTTACTTAATTTTTATTTTTTAGGACTAGGACATTTTTTGGTGCAAAACAAGAAGATTATCTAAAGAATTTGTGAAAGAGGAATTGAAGTCATGCTAGAGAGCATGGCCATGCTATCTCATGTTGGTATGGAATTAGAAAATAATGTTTTTATGCCATACTTGGATGGAAGACGAGAGCGTATTGAAGAGCATAGTTGTGCTTATGGCTATGCTACATGTTTTTGGTCAAGAATGATAATTACTTTATAGAAAGTTACATAGCCTGTGTGATATGGTCATGTTGAGATTATTGGCATGGCTAAAACCCTAAGTGGTCCCTTTGTATTATAAATAGCAACATAAGCATTATAAATAGAAATATAAGCCTTGCAAGTTAGAGAGAGTCATAGATTAAAAGCTAGGTTTTAGAGACACAAAAGGGGGTAGCATCTTAACCTGTTTTCTTCTTTTTTTTCTTTTCTTTTTTAATGTTTTAGTTTAATTGTTTTTAGTATATAAATATTGAACCTTAGTCTTCTATGTAAAGAAGAGTTCTTTCTTTCTTTTGTTTCAATCTATGATTTCTGATTTATTACGATCTACTTGCATGAGCTTTCTTATCTTTGATTGATATTTACCCGGATTGTCAATTCATTGTTTGATTTTGTGAATAGAGATAGAGACATCTTACCGTAAATAGATATGTGTAATCAGAAAAAACTAGGATAGAACTAAGAGATCGATTGCAATAGTTTTTCCATATTAAGGCAACCTAATAGTAGAATTTACAGAGTGTAATGCAATCTTAATATATGCTATCAAGAAAAAGATTCTTATAGGTATATTAGAGATTAGGAGTTAATTGAGAAGATAATCTAATTAACTAAGGAACTCTCATAGTCTAATGGATTAGAAGGAGATTGATCACCACATAAAATCTAGAGGAAATCAATATTTAAATACTAAAGATTATGCATTCTTATTAATCCTTATTTATTCTTTTTATTTCTTTTATGTTTTGATAGTTCTTTATACTTTAAGTAGAATAGACTGTTTTAATTTGCTTTTAGATTAGCAATTAATAAATTTGGACTTAATTGTTTAGTTAGATGATAATTTAAACGAGGAATGGGTTTATTAGTATATATGAAAACGATTTAGTTTCACAAGTTATCTACACATGCACTTAGTATACTTGCGAGTAGAATTTCTTGCGATTATTGAAGTTAATTAAAAACTGGGAAGTGAATATGCTTGTATCATCTGCTCGGCACTATCATGAATAGCACGGAGTTTAGGTCTTGAGATTTGTGAAGCTTGAAGCACGGAGATGCAATTCAAAGCTGCTGTTCAGTCAATAGGAGCTCGCATAGATCTCTTAAACAGGAGGTCGAAGCTCAGCATTTTAGCCGATTTGCTGTCTGTGGTGATGGCATGGTAGCTCCTACTCTGTGTCTGGAAATAAGAACTGCTCGGTTTTTGTTTATATGCTGTAGCTCAGACTAGTTGCAAGTGCTCGACTGTGTTCATAAATGAAATCTGATTGGTAAGTGTTGGTCTTGGTCAAGCATTTCATCAAACAGGTAGCGTGAGTGTGGACGTTGCTGCGCTTGATGTACATATTTATTGGGGTCGATGGTCGTAGCATACATATTCACAGGATTTCGTTCTAGATCAGTGGTATAATAGAGTGAGCTCGTGCTGCAGCTCGAGGATAAAGGGCAGCTTCGCTATTCTATTACTGTGTCAGTGAGCAACTCAGGTGCACTACTGCTGCCAGTGAGCAGCTCGGGTTCAACAGCTCAGCGCGGTTTGCTTGTGGCTGGTGGTCTTCTCGGGTAGGCAGCCTTGTTTTATTGCAAAACAGTTGTTGTTCAATGAAACGTGGATCGTCCTGGAAATTATGTTCTTCCGTGTGCGTTCGCAGCTGTTCTCCTATGGATGTCTTCGTGCGTCTTGGTATTCATAAAGAGATTAAATTTCCTAGTTGAATTACAATTGCATGCGACTCCAGGTGCATGGACCTTATATGAGCTCAATTCCAGTTTTCATGGATTAACTGTTATTGGATGTTATGGCTTTTTAAGTGAACAAGGCCTGGCCATTACCTTTCGATTGCATGAACTTCACCGTGTTGCTGGCTTCTTAGACGTGGAATTTGGCTTGGAATCATGAAGTTGGCACAACAGTCCAACGTTGGTTGACTAATGCTTCTTTAAATATGAAAACCTAGATTCAAAGTATAAAGACAAGAAACAACCTAGATCTGGAAAGATTGACATGTAACTTGAGTAAGAAACCGTGGCTGTGGTTTGCTTTTGGAGCCGGTTATAAAATAGTCAAAATTCATGGTCTCTCTCCCTTGCGCATTAAAACTTCGCGAAGAGAAAGAACGGAATGGAGAACACGTCAACAAATTCCCGATTTTGGTTTCCCATATATGGCGCCAATATTGACGTGCCTTCTTCAATTTGTTGTGTGATCTCCAGTAAAATAAAAAGAAGGCTATCCAACAATGTTAAAGGGTGCTTTAGCATAATTATTTCGATATCTAATTCAGCATGAGCCATGACAAGTGAAAACTTTAATATAGAGAGAGAGAGAGTTCTCATGTCCTATTAATAGATGATGAGGTTGAAATATTTTAAGAAATATATGGGTAATATGTTAAAATTAATACACTTTGGCCCGATTTAAGTCTAAGTCTATCGCATCATCCATAGTCTAGAAAAAGTTTTAGGTAGAGTTTCTAGAAATGTTTCTATAGATATTTACATATTCTAGATGGTGGTTGAAGTCTTCTAGATAATAATTTGTAACCATTGGATCAAGATGATCTCTACCATACGTCAGAGAGAAGAATGCTTATAAATAAATAGTCCTCCTCCCTCAATTGTAAGCAAGACATAAAAATTAAAAAATACACAAATACTTCTATCTCAAAACGCTTTCCACTTTATTTCTTTATTTCTTACAAACCATTTTCTATTTCAATAATTTTCTAATTCAATACTATTCTCTTATTTTCTATTCTCTTATATTCTAATTAAATAACCTTCCAAATACTAATAGTGGTATCAAAGCCTCGTTCGATCATCTATTGGGTGTATTCTATTAAATTCTTTTCTATACACGTTCCATTAAATCACAATATGGAAACCATTAAATCTAATAGCTAAAATTAAGAAAACTATGATTATTGGTCCATTTAAATGAGGACCTACTTTCCATCACAAGGTTTGTGAGACATCATAGAAAATGGTGTTACCATACTTGAAAACACTTCTATCTTATTAGAGACAGAAATGGCTAAATTCAAAGCCACCAAAGAAAAATATTGGAAGGCATTATATGATATTCAATTGGTATTGACGGATCCAATATTTCTAAGAATTAGTGGTGCTACCAATGCAAAACAAGCATAGGATACATTGAAGGAGGAGTTCCAAGATAGTGAAAAGGTATGTCTTGTGAAACTTTAGTCTTTAAGAAGGGACTTTGAAAATATTAGAATGAGAGATTTTAAGACCATCAAGGACTATTGTACTAGAGTAAATGAAGTGGTGACTCAAATGAGAGCCTATGGAGAAACTATAACTAATAAAGGTGTAGTAAAAAAAATATTAATCACACTTTTAGAAAAATAGTACTCTATTGTGACTACTATTGAGAAGACAAAAGACCTAGCTACCTTATTAGTTACTGAATTGATTGACTCTCTAAAAGCATATGAAAAGAGATTGAATAGGCATGATGACTCTACATTAGAGAATGCCTTTCAATCCAAACTAAATTTTAGGTCTTAGAAATCTAGAAATGATGAGAGGAAAAATGAAGATAGAAGATCTGAAAATAAAGGAAATGGAGGAGAAAGAAGACAACACCCATCATGTTGAATTTGTAAGAGAACCAATCATCAAGAGAAAGACTCTATGTACAAAGGAAGGCCACAATGTCAAAATTGTAAGAAATTTGGACATCTTACAAAAGATTGCCTCTTAAAGGAGAGGTATTAAGCCAATTACTTTGAAGAAAAAAGTGATTATCTATTTTATGTTGCCATTCTACTTTCGAGACCAAAGAAGACACATTGATTAGGATAAATGGAAGTGGATCTTGAAAAACCAAAATTGTTCGAATGGGCATGACGGATAGGAAGTAAAATGGTTGGGTTTCAACGGTGAATGTGTATGGATATTACGCACCAAGATATAAACACAAGTAGGGGTTTGAGCTCAAAATAGGGTTTGATGCAACTTACAAACACTAAATGTCGCTCGGGACTCAAATGAAGATTAGATGTGACTCACTAACTGGCTTAAATGAAAGGGTTTACCACAATCTTGAGAATAAGAACGATAAGAGCATGAGAATTGTTAAAGAATTTGATCTACACTCGATAATCCAACAGTACTAGCTCGAGAGAAGCCTTGCTGAAAAAAAAAAGGGGGAATGATTCCAAAATGCAGGAATATACCTTTCTATCTATTTGACGTATATTTCCCTAATGTTTACAGATGTTGCTATTTATAGTAAGTCCTAAACCCTAGTAGCAAAACTATAAATAATGTATAAAGTCTTAAACCCTAAAGAATTGGGCTCATAAATAAAACAAAGGAAAACATGTACAAGAATACAAAACTATACATTTTATAGGGGAAGTCGGCATGCAGTCACTTAACATGTCTTGAAAGGAGTAGTATTCGAACCGGACGGGGTTAGCAGTTAGATGTATGAGTTTGAGAAGGAATCCTTGAAGTCTTATGTAGCTTAGTCGAGACACTAGAAAGGTCGGCTTACAATTGCCGAGTTTTAAAGTTAGTCGACAATAGTTTCTTTATGTTGTGTCAAGAGGATCCCACTCTCGACAACGTAGTCTCTCGGTTACTCGGTCGATGATAGACTTGTTGCTTAGTGGTTATTTTTCTTCCTCTCATCCATTTAGCATCAGCTTAGCCTCTGCAAGCATTGATTAACCTCGGGTTCGGATAGGTCTGTCTTGGCTTAGATGTAGTCAGAGGCCGATTCCCATCATTACCTCGAGTCTGAAAAGAAGTCATCCTCGACGTTAACCGTTAAATATGGGCTGAGATGCTGAATAAACTCTTCTTGCCTCTTCGCTTCACCATGGGTGCCAAGTGTCTCTCGATTTCCTCAACGCTCACGGGGGTCAAGCAATAGCTCTTCTCATCCTTCCGAATAGTGTAAGTGTTGAGGAAGCCATCATGGGTTACTTTCTAATCATACTCTCCTGGTCAGCCAAGAAGCAAATTTACAACATTCATTGCTACCATGTCGAACTCAATCTCATTCTCATATTGCCCTGCTTTAAATGCTATCCAAGTTCTCTTATGCACATGGACCATACCTTTGTTATCAAACCACTTCAATCCATAGGGTCAAGGATGTAGTTAAGTCCACAATTTCATCTTTTCTATTAACTTAGCAGAAACGATGTTGGTGCAGCTTCCCCCATCAAAAACTAGGGAACAGGTCTTCCTTTTTACTAGACACCGCATATGAAATAAATTTTCCCTTTGTTTAGGATCTACCTTCGGGTTAACTCGTGTCGCCATAGCTAAGAGTTTATCTAGGTTCTTGGCATAGACATTTTCTTCAATCAACTGGTCTTCTAAACTCTTATCACTCTAACTCTTGATTTGAGCTTTGGGCCCTTTGCCTTTCAAGACCATGACCTTCTTATTCAAGCATTGGGACACAATGTGCCTATAGCCTAAGCATTTGAAGCATTTCACATCTTAGGCCTTGTTGTCGGGTGCCTTTTCTTTCTCGACAGTCTTCTTCTCGGTATGGATAGGTTGGCTAGGCTCTCCTTTCTCCATCCTCATCTCCAACCCTTTTCTTTTGACATACCTCTCAAGCTCAGGGCTACCTTATTGAGGTCAGCTATTTGGCCTCTGATGCCTCTGATGCCTCTTCTTCCTCTATCTCTCTACTCTTAATGCTAAATTAATTAGCTTATCTAGAGAATTGAATGGCTACAATTCAACTCTGTCGGCAATATCATCTCAGAGTCCACTCAAGAACCTAACAATGGTATAGTCTTGTGGCTCGGCAATCTCACATCTTGTTATCAAGGTCTCAAACTCTTGTAAATACTCTTCAACAGTATTCCGACCTTGTCTTAGGTAATGGAACGCATAGAGCATCTCTTGCTTGAAGTAGATTGGTACAAAGCACTGATTCATTAATTGCTTCATAAGCCTCTAAGTCTTGATTAGCTCCTCTCCTTTGACATCTTACTTGGCAGCCAGCTTATCTCACCAAAGGCTTGCATACTCAATAAGGGATAATGAAGTTAACTTGAACTTTATTTGATCATCACACTTGTAACATTCGAATAGCTTCTAGACTCGAGGAACCCAGTTAAGGAACTCTTCAGGTTGATTACTTTTACTGAAGCTCAGTAACTTAAGCTTCATATTATCAAGTCTTCGACCATGTGCTCAGGGTTCATCCCTCGCATTTTGAGTTAGTCAATTTACCTCATATCAGTTACTTCTGTTGAAGCTCTACTCGGTGATGTCCCTTCTCAGCCTCGACTCTCTTCTCCACGCTTTTAATTTGCTTTGGAGTTAACACTCCTTTCATTCTTCTTCTCAACTCAAGTCGATTTTCTCTCCTTCTTAGCTCGGCAACTCTTCTCAGATGTTGCCCATCATGATCAAGTTTATTAGAGCTACTCCTATTGGTGGATGTCCGTTCCTTTCTTTCTTCTCGACCATTACATCTACAACCCCCGACTAAACTAATGAGTTCTTAGATAAAGTCAGTGAGATTTTGAATCTGATACTCCAAGTTGTCAACACGTCTCCTCAAGCTTCCGTAGGGACTATCACCATTGTTGTTGACACAATCTTCTAATATTTTTATAAGTACAGTAATTTTCCAGAAAATTGAACAAACATGTTTTACAACAAAAACACTACAGCAATTAGAATCAACTGCTAAAATTACTATTACTTGACTTAATTAGCAAAATACTATAACTACTAAAACATGAACACACTATACTATAGAATGACAACTAATAGAAATATATAAACCACAAATCAAACTTTGAAGAATTACTAGCACGTATGTCTCTCCAAAACTCTAATACCAAAGGTGATAAGGATTAATGGCAATAGATCTCGAAAAACCAAAATAAGTCGAATGGGTATGGCGGATAGGAAGTGAAATGGTTGGATTTCAACAATGAATTTGTATGGATGTTACACACCAAGACATAAACACAATTAGGGGTTTGAGCTCAAAATAAGGTTCAATACAACTCACAAACACTAAATGTCGCTCTGGACTCAAATGAAGATTAGATACAACTTACTAACAGGCTTAAACGAAAGGGTTCGCCACAATCTTAAGAACAAGATTGATAAGAGCACGAGAACTATTAAAGAGTTTGATCTGCACTTGATAATCTAGCAAGACTAGCAATGTTAGCTCGAGAGTAGCCTTGCTAAAAAAATAAATAAATAAATAAGGGAAAGATTCCAAAATGCAAGAATATACCTGTCTATCTATTTAACTTATATTTCCATGATATTTATATGTTGCTATTTATAGCAAGTCCTAAACCCTAGTAACAAATCTATAAATAATCTATAAGGCCTTAAACCCTAAAGAATTGGGCTTATGAATAAAACAAAGGAAAACATGTATAAGAATACAAAACTATGCATTTTATAGAGGAAGTCAGTATGCAGTCACTCGGCATGTCTTCAAAGAAGTAGTATTCGAACTGGATGGAGTCAGCAGTTAGATGTATGAGTTTGGGAAAGAGTCCTTGAAGTCTCGCATAGCATGGCCAAGACACCAGAGAAGTCGACCTATAATTATTGAGTTCTAAAGTTAGTCGATAATAGTTTCTCCATACCATGCCGAGTGGATCCCACTCTCGGCAATGTGGTCTCTTGGCTACTCGGTTGACGACAAACTTATTGCCAAGTGGTTATTTTTCTTCCTCTTGTCTTCTGGATTCAGGTCGGCCTCAGCAAGCATTGATCAACTTTAGCTTCGGATAGGTCTGCCTCGAATTAGATGTAGTCATAGGTTGATTTCCATCACACTAGGTATTTAGATAGTAGTTGTAGCAAGCGCATAATAAGTAATGAAAATATTTTTCAAGACATAGATACATCTGTCAGTTCTAAAGTGAGGCTTGGTAATGGAGAGCTTATGGCCATTGAAGGAAAAGGTACTGTTGCAATAAAAACAAAGAAAGGTATGCATTTAATCCAAGATGTCTTACTGGTACCAAGTTTGGAAACAAATTTGCTCAGTGTTGGGCAAATGATGGAAAGGGATACTCCTTAGCATTTAAAGGAGACTCCTGCATTATATATGATAGGGCGGACAAAAGCAAGGAGATTGCAAGAGTCAAGATGCAACAATAAAGGAATTTTCCCATCCAATGGCACCATAAAACAGAAGCGACTATGAAGGCAGATCAAGAAGAGTCATTACTCTAGCACAAGAGACTTAGTCATCTCAACTTCTAAGGATTAAAGATTCTACAACAAAAGAACATGATGTCAAGTTTACTAATCATAAAGGAATCCATAGATATTTGTGAAGGTTGCATGCTTAGGAAGCAACATAGAAAATCATTCCCTTCAGGTCAAGTATGGAGAGCTAAAGCACTACTAGAACTCATATATATAGATGTGTGTGCACCTATGAAAACATTATCCTTTGAGAATTGTAAGTACTTCATCCTCTTTATTGATGACTTGACTAGGATGACACGGTTCTATTTTATGCATGAAAGATCTAAAGTATTTGAGATTTCCCGAAAATTGAAGAGATATTTTGAAAAACAAAGTAGATATCATATTAAACAATAAAAAGTGATAGAGATAAAGAATATATTTCAAAGGAATTCAACAAATTCTATGAAGATGAAGGAGTTGAACACTAGCTTACAATTGGATATGCACTAGAACAAAATGGCATATCAAAAAGGAAGAATTGTACAGTTATAAAGATAGCTAGATCCATGCTAAAAGAGAAGATGCCATAAATGTTCTAGGCTGAAGCAGTATACATAGTAGTCTATCTACTCAATAGATGTCTAACTAGACCAGTACAAGATAAAATGCCTATTGAAGCTTGGAGTGGACGAAAGCGATTAGTACAACATCTTCGTGTATTTGGAAGTATTTGCTATGTACAAATAGTACAAATCTTAGTAGTGAAGAGACATAAGTTGGAAGAGAAGATGGGAAAAGGCATCTTCCTTGGCTATAGTACATAGTCTAAAGGATATAGAATATACAGTTTGAAGACCAAGAAACTTATTATTGGTTGGGATGTTAAGTTTGATGAAAGTGTTACTTAGAATTGGAATGAAGAAAAGGTAGAGAAGCAATGCATGTTGGTGCTAAGTGTAGAATGCTCTCCAAGATCTAATGACAAAGCAGAGAAGACTCTTAGCACACCTATAGCATCAACTTTATCGGGAGAAGGAGAATCATCTTCAACATCACCTCCAAAAAAAACAAGGCTTCTTTTAGATGTATATGCAACATGTAAATTTGTAGCCATGGAGCCAGAGAACTTTGAAGATGCAATGAGACAAGATGTATGAATTACAACAATAAAAGAGAAGATAAACATGATTAAGAAGAATGAAATGTGGGGGCTTATAGATCCATCAATCAATAGGGATGTCATTAGAGTCAAATGGGTTTACAAAGTAAAGACTAACCTTAACGGCTCAATTCAAAAGTATAAAGCTAGGTTGGTAGCAAAAGGTTACTCTCAATTTCTTGGAGTAGACTATAATGAGACTTTTGCTTTAGTGGCTTGGCTAAACACTATTCGAGCCTTAATAGCACTTATAGCATAGAAAGACTAGAGAATATATTAGCTTGATGTAAAGTTATCATTCATGAATTGCTACCTAGAGGAAGGCATTTACATTGAGCAACTGATAACTCTTATTTTAAATATATTTCACATGGTGATTTTATAGTATTTCCCTTACATCTTTGGTTTTCTTTAAAGAAATTGATACTTATTTGAGTAAAATTTTGATTTCAAGGTTTGAACGTGTTCTTGGATTGAAAACGAAGAAAAGCAATCAAGTTTCACTTAATTTGGAGTTTAAATGAATGAGTTATGAAGTTTTGAAGTTGCATAAACAATAGGAATCAAGGTCAGAAAGTTACACAGTCTGGGATACAACTGTATCCCCAGTTTGTGTCCATAGTTGTGTCCATTCAGGAAGATTTGCTAAGGTCAGAAAGTTACACGACTTGGGGACACGACTGTGTCCTAAGTTGTGTCTGGTGATTAAAAAAGGAAATACTAGGGTTTCGCACGTAAATTTAGATATTCAAAAGTGAAGAGACTTGAAGAGAAGGAGGAGAAAAAGGCGAAAGCAACACCCAACTTCAAGATTTAAGAGATTTTTCATCAACAAAAAGGGGTTTTTCATGTTTTATTTCTTGATTTCGTTGTAATTTGTTTTTAGTTTCATTATGATAGCTTAAGATTCTTATATTTAAGATTGTGAAATCTAGGGTTTCATGTGACTATTAGATTGATTGATAATTTTCAATAAAGTTTCTATCTTTTCTTGATTCAATTATGTTATTTAATTGTTAATTAATATTTCTAGAGTATCAATCTATGATATTATGCATGATGATTGAGAAATCACATGTGTAATGAGATCTTGACATAATTGGAGAGAATTGCATGTGTAATTAGAGATAAGATACATGTTTCTTCCAGAAAGTTGTTCTTTTATATGGGAATTCATTATACATTAATGCGATTCTAAATTATATTACTAAGTAAAGAGATTCCGGTAAATAATTTAGGATTAGGGTTAATATGCTTGAGAAAGGTGTTAACTTTAATTGTGAATCCCTCCGGTCAAGAATAATAGAGATTGAATTGGATACATTTTAAGCGGTCACATGTTAAACACTAGGGGAAATAATTCCTAAATACGTTATTACCTTCTTGAAGTCGTTCTTAATTTTATCGCTTTCTAAATTGCTTAATCAAGTTTTATAATTAGGTTAGTTTGTTAATTTTAGTATTTTTAATTCATTCAACCCATTACAATTTTCTGGTTAGATAATAGAGCTAAGGTTAATATTAGTACTCGAAGTCTTTGAGGGATCAACTTGGACTCACATCCGTTATATTAAAACCGATAGGTGCACTTGCCTGATATCAGCAACTTATAGGTTTATGGTCAAAGGTTAAGAAGACAAAGTCCTCAAATTGAAGAAGGCACCATATAGCCTTAAGCAGGAACTACAAGCCTAATATAGCAGAATTGATTAATATTTTATTCACCAAGGATTCAAGAGAAGCTATAATAAGGCTACTCTTTACATCATTGTGTCCTTATACGTAGATGATCTCATTTGGACAAGTAACAATAAGAGTAAGGTTCAATTGTTTAAGGAAGAGATGATCAAGACCTTTGAGACGATAGACTTGGGTTTGATGTAGTACTTCCTTGGTATTGAAGTTTGTTAAGAAGATAATGGGATATTCATTCACCAATGGAAGTATGTAGAAATATATTGAAGAAATTTAACATGATTAACTATAAAGCAATGACTATAGCATTGGCAACAAATGAGAAGATGCGGAAAGAGGATGGATCACAACTAGTAGATGCATCTAAGTACAAAAGCCTCATAAGCAGCTTATTATACATAGATATAATGTATGCCATAAGCCTTTTGCCAAGATTCATGCAGAATCTTACTCGGTGTACTTTGGAGTAGCAAAGTGAATACTATGGTACTTACAAAGTACTAAAGACTATGGTACATAATACAAGCAAAGAAGTAACTCCAGATTGATAGGATATACGGACAATGATTGGGTAGGATCCGTTGATGACATGAAAAGTACATCAGGTTATGCATTCGATCTTAGATCAGGAGTATTTTCATAATCATTAAAGAAATAAGAGATAGTTGCACAATCATCCATTGAAGCAGAGTATATTACAGCAATAGTGACTACTAATTAAACAATATGGCTTCGAAGATTACTAGAATACATGGGTAAGCCTCAAAAAGATCTAATTACCATATTATGTGACAACAAATCAGCTATTGTAATGGCAAAAAATCCAATACATCATGGTAGAATGAAGTACATTGTAATCAAGTATTATTTTTTTGCAAGAGGCTACTACCAATAAGGAAATCAACATGAATCATTGTAAGATGGAAGATCAAGTAACATACATTTTCACCAAGGTACTTCTACAAGCAAGGATTGAGATGCTATGAGAAATACTTAGAGTTATACCAAAGTATATCAAGGAGGAGTGCTAAAATTGATAGATTTTAGCCCAATTTAAATCCAAGTCAATCACATCAACCATATTCTAGGAGAAGTGTTAGGTGGAGTTTCTAGAAATGTTAGTTTAGATATTTAAATGTAATATTCTATAGAGTAGTTATAATATTCTAGATGATGATTGAAGTCTTCTAGACAATACTTTGTAACCGTTGGATCAAGATGATCTATACCATCCATTTAGGAGGAGAATGCCTATAAATAGGTTGTCCTCCCTTAGTAGTAAGTAAGTCATAAAAATTAAGAAATATACAAATACTTCTAACTCAAAATACTTTCTGCTTTATTGCCTTATTTCCTACAAACCGTTTTTAATTTTAATAATTTTCTAATTCAATATCATTCTCTTATTTTCTATTTTATTATAATCAAATAACTTTCTAAATACTAACATAATCATATCTATGATTGAATCTTCTCTAATAGGAAAGTGTATCAATATATCTAGTTAATTAGATAGGTATCTCTTGGAAACAAGAGTACATCTTTATTAAATAGGCCTAGGGCTTACACACCAAAAATGCCTATCAATAGGTTGAATGGTGGTGAATTGAGGTGCCCGGTGTTGAGCATTCCCATATGTTGTAAAATAATAAGTCCTTATGTGGATGTTCTTACTGGCCTGTGTGGTAGTTAATACATATGGCTATCTAATAGATAACACATATTCTATTATGGAAGTAGATAACCCATACCCCTACGTAGCAAATAGTATGGATTTAGTGTAGTTGAAGCATATTACTGATTAAGATGCTTTGGATAATAATCTAAAATAGAGAATACTTATCCTTTTGATTTACACTAGAAATCTAGGAATAGGCTTCAATAGAGTGTCTAGGAAACAAGGGACATTGTAATGGTTATTATGAGGCATAAAGCATTGCATCACTCATATCGATATGTGATTACATTTTGTGTATGTTAGTCTATTATGTTTTGTTTGCTTGATTGTTAGGTTGTATATTTTAATATATTTTACTCACTTAGGTTTAAAGTGAGGTGAGGGTTTTAGTTTTCTAACCTAAGATACCGAAGCATAGACTTAAAGACTAAGCTAAGACCATAGGATGGAATGGAACACCAAAGAGCTGCTATTTGAACATATTTTTTTTTTGTTATACTTTTTAATTTTATTGCCCAATAAATATAGTCTTTTGTTTAAGTTTTGTACATTGATCACTATGAAGAATTGTATATAATGTGTAACCTCTACAGTGTTGTGTTATAATCTGCTGTGTAATCTTATGAGTTAGGTATGCAAATCCTTAATATCGGTCCTAAAAGGACTTAAGTGTTAGGCAGGTGACAAGATTCCAAGTTGACATGTTATGGTTAGGGATAATGCAATGAGTTGAGTGTACTCCTATGGTTTACGAGTGGTTAAGTTGATGAGTTTTGATGAGATATTCTTGATAGGTAGATCTATTTATTGAACTTTCTAAGATGATACATTGTGTGTGTGTGTATATATATATATATACTGAGAAGGTGATAATCGATTTAGAAACAAGTTTGACATGAGCTTTTGTAGATATTCCATTAAAACTCCAAAAGGAGTGAAATGTTATTCGTAAATTGTGACAATCAGGTGGTGATTATTACATTTACAGTTGAAAGCAATAGCTACTATATCTTGAGCATCAATAAGTTTGCAAATTGTTGAAACATTAGTTAATTAATTGTGAAAACAAATACAAGTTGAAACTTTTCTTAACCTTATTCTTATTTAAAGGATAGTGTAGCGATTTGCCTTTTAGGTACCATATTTAATTTATACAAGACATTAAACAAATGTGAGTAGATACCTAAATAGCATGGATGGTTACATAATAGCCCATAGTGTTGCTATATCACATCGCTTGAGGGTTTTTGAGGCATGGCAATAAATAACCCCTTAGCCTCTACCTCTATTTAGTGTGTCTTTTCTTTATATATTCTCTAGTTATATTTCGTCATTTCTTTTTTTTTTTTTTTTTGGTCAAATGTAATGTTTGAGAGAGAAAGTAAAAATAGGTATAAATGATCATTGGAGGCACTATTAGGGACAAAGAAATCCGATCCAATTATTAAACCTACATATATAGCACGCATAAGGGTTTAATAGGCGCATATATCTTGTAATATGACTTGTAGATTAATTCTCTATTCAAAGGGGATGTCATATTAATTTCTCCTTCGTTTCATCATGGGCAGCTCTAGATACAAGATACACATGATATAAACATATAATATAGTTATATAATATAAATGTAAGGCTGTGAGTTGACATTAAGTTATATATACATATATATATTTATATATATAAAGAATGGAAGAGAAATGTGGAAAATCCCAACAAAAATAAGTTAACATCGATCCTTCATTAATGTTTATATAGATTTGTGACTTAAGTACAAGAGTAGATTACTCTAATCCCTTGTCACCACTCTTCTCAGTAGAGGATCCAATCTTGTATACGTAGGTCAATTTATCATAACAAGTTGCTGTACTGCCCTTTTTACATGGAAAATCTGTGCAATCTTTGTTGGACTTGCATGTTTTTATCATAACAGTTTGGCATGAAATAATGCAAAAGGCTGAAATTAACGGGAAATAAAAAAGAGAGAGAATTCATCAGAACTTAACAGTCATGATTCAGAAATATAGTGAATAAGAAAAATAAGAAAACATACAAGACATAACAAGAAATACCACGGTTAAAACGATAATAGAACGCGATTCTCCATGATTTCTGTAATTTGGATCAATAGAACTGTAAGAAAGAAATAATGGTTTCAAGCCATGGATGATAGTTTTTGAGGACTTTCTAGTTGAAAGTTTATGAATAACATTTGATATCTTTTAACGAATAATATAGATTTGGTTGGTCAGTTCAATATATGCTTAACGGGAAATTGGTGTATGGCTAGGAAGTTGACTATGTGGGAGGAAAGTGTCAAGTCAATATACTCTTTTGATTCGGGAAAAAAGTAGTGCCACTTGGGCGCAAAAAAAAGTTGCTGAGAGAGCCACATGGGGACAGCAAATTTTTGTCCACTTTCGAGGAGAAAATTTGTGATATCGACATTTTTTTATTACTGCATGGATGTTGGTGGAATAATGGCTCGTGAAGGACTTGGTTTTTTCCCTTGACTGCAGCTAAATGGAGTGGTATCCTTCCATCTTCGTCTCGCTCCATGCAGATGCTACAATCTCCATTTAGATGGACCTAATTTACGATTCCAAATGCAGTAGACAGAAGTAAAGTGAATTTAGAATCCAATTGTAGAATCTTCTTGGTAAGCTTTAGGTGACCTTCCATAGCCGCTATGTGTAAGGGTTTATCATTAGATCGTGCAACCGCAGGATCCTTAATTTGTGGGTTGTGAATTAGGGATATTTCTATTTTCATTTGTTATGGACAAAATGATTTTTTTTTTCTAGCCAGTTAGATTTTTTTATGTGATAGAGAAGGGAGATTTAAATCCATCCTATCCATATAAGAAAACTGTGATCATTTGCATTTTTGCTTTTTTTTTTTTTTTTTGACGAGATACCGAACTAAAGTTATTTATTACTTAAAAGGAATATATTTACCTATATATAAGTGCTCGTGCACCTAGATATGAGAATGTAGACCAATATGTTGGCTACTTCCTGCTTAGATTCCGTCTATTCGAAGGGTTCATTTGGACCAATTCATTAGTGTTTTTATAGGAAAACTTACTAATTTCTTCATTCAAAGGCAAAGTGGTTGGACTTTATCCTTTCTATTAGGATTTGTGTTAACAATAATGTTTTAGGTTTTATGAATTCATAATATATTCTTCTCTCACATTGGAGGTAATATATACATACAGATATTCTTAGAAAAGAAGAAAAGAATCCTATTCTAGGAAAATACTATATAAACTTCCTATAATTACTCCTTACAAAATAGTTGTTATTTTACTTAGTCAACGACTCCTATACAGAAATGACTCACATCTATGCTCCCCCTCAAGTAGGAGTATAAATGTCTAACATGCTTAATTTGCCAATCATATCATGAAATGCCTTCTTTGAAACTGCTTTTGTAAGAACATCAGCAAGTTGTTCTTTATACTTTACAAAAGGAAATTGGATAATCTTTTGATCTAACTTCTCTTTGATGAAGTGCCTATCAACTTCAACATATTTAGTATGATCATGTTGTACCAGATTCCGTGCTATCTCAATGGAAGCCTTATTATCATAATAAAGATTCATAGACGTTATATTCTTAATCCTTAAATCTGATAGAATACGTTTAATCTACAGTAACTCACAAATTCCATGTACCATTCCTCGAAACTCAGCTTCTGCACTTAACCTTACAACAACCTTTTGCTTTTTGCTTTTCCAGTTTACAAGATTTCCTTCCATAAAAGTAAAATAGCCTGATGTAAATTTTATGGTTGTTTGATCACTTACCTAGTCCACATCCATATATCCTTCGATATTAGAAACATTATTCTTTGAGAAGAACAAACCTTTTCCTAGATAGCCCTTCAAGTATGTCAAAATTTGGTACACTACATCCATGTGTTCTTCACTCGGCTGATGCATGAATTAACTGACAACACTCACTGCATAAGCTATATCTAGCCTGGTGTAGGATAAGTAAATTAACCTTCCTACTAACCGTTGGTAGTGCCCTTTATCTATTGGGACTTAATTAGTAAAAATTTCAAGATTATGATTTATTTCCATAGGAGTTTCAGCTGGTTTACATGCTAGCATTCCAATTTCAGTCAAAAGGTCAAGTACGTATTTTCTTTGAGAAAGAGCAATTCCTTGATCTACCTTTACTACTTCAATACCCAGAAAGTATTTAAGCTGTCCTAAGTCCTTCATTTCAAATTCAGTAGCTAAGTAATCTTGTAGAAGCTTCATTTCTTCATAATCATCTCTAGTTAGAACCATATCATCTACATACACAATTAAAGCTATCACTTTCCCTTCTTTGTGTTTTATGAACAAAGTATGATTTGTACCACTTTTTTTATAACCAAAAACTTTCATTGCTATAGAGAACCTCCCAAACTAAGCTTTAGGTGACTGCTTGAGCCCATATAATGATTTTTTTCAATTTGTAAACTTTATCTCTTTTTAATGAATTAAGTTTTACACCTAGCAGTAGCTCCATATATACCTCTTCCTCCAACTCCCCATTAAGGAAGGCATTCTTAACATCAAATTGTTTTAGAGGCCATTCTCAATTTACGGCTATAGAGATAAGAATGCGAACTATATTTAGCTTGGCTATTGGTGCAAAGGTCTCTTGGTAATCCATCCCATATTTTTTTGTATAACCCTTTGCAACTAGCCTCGCTTTATACCTGTTAATGTTCCCATCAGCCTTAAGTTTTACAGTGTAAGCCTATCTACATCCAATTGCTTTCTTTCTTTTAGGAAGTGAAGTGAGTTCCCATGTGAAGTTCTTTTGCAGAGCTTCCATCTCTTCATTCATTGCCTTAGTCCATCTTGGATCATTTAAAGCTTCCTGCATATTACTAAGAATAGACATACTGGATAATTGATTAATAGCAAGAGCATATATTTTAGACAATTTTTGAGTAGAAACATAATTATTGATTGGGTATTTGACATTGGCTTTGAGATCAGGTTCATATTGTTTCTTTGGAAAACCTTTTTTCGATCTTTGTGGGTACCTTAGAATTAAATTTTCAAGAGAAACAAGAAACTCGTTAGTAGAATTATTAGATATTGGACTTGAGGTTACCTGGGAGTTATCATTTTGGATATTCTGAATAGACTCTTCGATTAATGGTGTTAAAGTAGGAAAATTTGTACTATTGGGTTGTTCTTCTCCATGGTAGTTGTTGTCCTCATTGTTACTTCCATTCAACCCTTGATGACTAATTTCTTCCAATTCTAAGAAGTTAACTTTTTCATCTAACTCTATGTATTCTTCTATATTTCTTTTCATGCCTTGCAACACGTTCCCTTTGCCACCATTCTCCCCCTAAAGGGAAGATGTAGAAGCTCTCCTTGAATAAAACGGTTCTGATTCCCGAAAAGAAACATCTAAGGATGTATGCAACTTGTGAGTGTGAGGATCATAACACTTGTACCCTTTTTGAAATTCTGAATAACCCACAAAAACACACTTTTTCACACATGGATCAAGTTTAGTTCTCAAGGTTTTAGGGATATGAACATACATTGTGCACCCAAATACTCGAGGTTCAAGGTTTGGAAGGTGAGGAATGGAAAGTAAAGATTGCATTTTCTGTAAAGGTGTCTGAAAATTCAAAACTTAAGATAAGGAGCAATTAATGAGACAGATAGTAGATTCTACGGCCTCGCCCTAATAAAATCGTAGCATGTTCATCCCAAAGAGAGAAGTACGAACTACTTCTAGTATTTATCTATTCCTTCTTTCCGCTAAGCCATTTTGTTGCAGAGTATATGTGTAAGAGGTTTGATGGTGAATTCCATGCTGACTCAAAAAATTCCTAAGAGAGGCATCCATAAACTTCATAGCATTATCCGTTTGCTAAACCTGGATTCGTTTCTAATACTGAGTGCTCACCATGTAACAAAAATCTTGAAATGCTTTACAAACGTCACTTTTTTTATGAAGCAATGATATCCAAGTCATATGTGTGCATTCATCAGTAAATGTAACAAAATATCTAGTTTTAGATAATGAAGGAATTTTTGTAAGTCCCCATACATTCAAATGTATAACTACAAATGGCTCAAAACTTTTATTTAAACTAGGTAAATAAGGAACACAATGGCTCTTTGCCAATTCACAAACATTACAGTGAAAATCTGAATTACTTAATTTTGAAAAAAGGTGAGGTTGTAATTTCCTAAGATATCCAAAAGAAAGATGACCCAATCGTCGGTGCCATAGCTAGATAGTTGTTCTATTGTGTTCTTGACTACTAGTTTGATGTGCTTGACTGAACTTTTATCCTTCATTCTTTGTTAACTGCAAGTAATATAATTTTCCTTGTTTAACACCATAACCAAGAGTCTTTTTAGTCAAAATATCTTGAAAAACACAAAATGAAGGCAAAAAAAGTTATAGTACAATTAAGGGTAGAAGCAATTTGTCCAACTGGCAACATATTATTTTCAAGAGATGGCACAACTAAAACAGAATTTAGTGTAAGAGTATTAGACAAGGTGATAGGTCCTTGCCTAACAACAGGACAGGTAGTACCATTAGCCATTGAAATAATTGATTAAGGAGAAGGATAGATGTAAACCTTAGGAAATCAGTAGTTGAACCCTAACTTAAGTCCAAGTGTCCTAAACTGTACAATAAGTCGATAAAGTTAGTAACAATAAAAGATTACGACGTTTAATAAATCAAATATAACACCGATAATAAAATCTTAGAAATTGATTGAAATCCTAAAACTGATTTATGCACCATTAATCAAAATTGAACCCGAATTTGTTCAAAATCCTAAAATTATAAACATAAACTTATAAAATAGTTAAATATTACTCGATAGTGATATAATCATAGTCGATTATAATTTTTGACTAAATCGCCCATTCACGTGAAATTATAATGAAATCATTACAATAACTTGTAAAAATTACAATTATAACGAGTACCAATTAAATTGATAAATTTTTACAAAAATTTCAAAATTAATTTATGATGAGTATTGTTATAATTTATATGTTTCAAAAAATTATATATATTTATTATTAATTTTTATTTTCCTTCTCTTTCTTTTTCTGTTTTTCTCTTTTCTTTCTTTTCTTCTTTTCTCCATTTGCCACGTCCTACAAAAGAAGAAACAAAAATCAGCAAAATCAGCAGCCCACGCGACTAAATTAAATTGCCATGTGTTGAGTGTAAAATAAAAGAAAAATGGAAATGATTAATTTTGTCATATCCTCATTAATGTAAAAGATTGGATAATATCTTAGCTTATATTCTAAGCTTGCTAATTATGTGAACAAAAGGAGGAAATAAAAATCTAGAAAAATAAAAAAAATCTGGAAACAAACCGAAATCCTAGAAGCAAGAACGAAGGAAAAGAAGGAAGAAAAAGAAAAAGAAAAGGAGAAGAAAAGGAGAAGAAAAGAGGAAGAAAAGAAGAAGAAAAACTAAAAATAATAGGTAAGTAGAAGTATTTTAGTAGTATAGATGTATATTATATAGTATATACATGTATAAATATATTACTTGTATGGTATTTTTTAAAATATAACACTACTATTACATGTATATATGGGCATAAATACATATATTGAATTATATATGTATGTATAAGGCTAGGCATGTATACATGTATATATATAGGTATATTATACGAAAAGGTTATGTATTATGTATTTTTAAGAATACATATAATTAGTATTAAGTATTTTACAAAATAACTATAGTATATATATATATATATGTAACTGTGAAATGTAACTATAGTTATATATACATGTATAATTATTTTCATATATATATATGTAATCGTATAGTATATATGTAGTAGTATATTTCCATAAGTGATAATATATGTATATAAGACATATATATATATATATATATAATATAGAGTATATATATTGCGGTATACCGCATATACCATACAATACATGTATAATATATAGTATACATATTTTATAACAAATACTATGTAAATATATATACCGAATATATAATACAAGAATAAATATTTGTAGATTATTTATATATATATTTATGTATTCAAAATTATATAGGTATATTTATATGTATAAATACAAATACATGAATATATATATATGTATATAAGAGTATGTTTGTTTTCATAAAATAAGTATATACATACATATAGCGTATAACATATATTATATATATGTAGTATACCGAAAATATATTTGTAATATAATAATATCTATAAACTAAAATAAATCTATAATTATGTAAGGAGTAGGTATATATATATATATATATATATATTATCGTAAATTAAGAGTTTTTCAATAAGGTAAAATTATAAATTTATAAAATATATTATATATATATATATATGTATGTATAAATCGTGAAATATATAAATAATAAGAAAATGAGAAATAATAAAAATAAGAAAGGCAATAATGATAATAATAATCATATTAAAGTTAAAAATCTCAAAAATAGGAAAAGTATACTCAAAATAATAAAAATATCAAATATATGGTTTAAATAATTATTACATCGTAAATATATTAAGAAAAGGTGAAAATTAATATTTTATAATTTTTAAACTTAAATAGTAAATTTTGTGATATTTTTGTATCACAATTTAAACTACGAGTCACAGCGTCTAAAATGGACCTCGTTACAAGAAAATACGCTTGAAAATGATCAAAATGGACTATAAGTTCATAACGATTCGAGTTAAAACCAAAAAGCTACACGCGATTTGATAAAAAGCTCGAATCAACAATTTCACGTAACTAGGTGAAATAGACCTTACAAATTATGATACTAGTTAGCTTTAAATTCCCAAATTTACAAATTTTTATTATTATCAAGTGATTTCGATATAAACCTTGAGCTGCCACTAGACTACTACGACCCCTGAGTTAGTCATGATTGAGTGAGTTTTTCCTAATGATTCCATACTTGGTTGTGTTTGTAGTTAGTGAATGTAAGTGATGATATATAAATGAATGTGTATGGGGTTAGGTTATGCTTGTACATGATAATTGTTGTTGATGGTGAATTTATTTTAAACTTCAATAATATAATGATTGTTGCATAGTAGATTCGCTAAGAATTGATTATTTGTGACTTAGAATGATCACTGAATAAATCAGACTTAATTTTATTCGATTAGAAAAAGTTAACTTGGATCATGCATAAATCATGCACTGCATAACTAATTCCGACAGTCATATTATACGGAGGTAGCAAGAGGCCATACATGGGTTGATTATTGATTGTTATTGATTTCGTACGGTGCGCACGTGCGATATGACCTTACCCTGGTTGCGGGATGACTAGGTGTTGGAGGCGCCAACCGCCTGGCTAAGGGTCGAGTCCAGAGGCCTTCGTTTGGGGGTAAGTGAAGGTTGCGTGAACCTACTTATAATCATATATAGAACTCGTTTTGATAAAACTGATAATAAATGTACTATTACATTTTGAATATGAAATGCGGAGTTTCGTTATGAAATAAGTTCTAATATGATACCCGGATTTGACTGTATTGATGAATCTCTAACCCTGACTTCGAAGGGCTTTAAATTTGAGTTGCATACAGTACCTGGTCACTTGCATGTACTTGTTTGGTATACTGTTTGTCATGCATTCATTTGGTTGAACTTAACTGTTGTATAACTTGATTGCTGTATGGTTAAGGAAAATTATCTCACTAAGCTAGTAGGCTTATACCCCTGTAGTCTTCTTTCGCAGGCTGACTTTTTTGTGAAGTCGGGCTGTTGTATACTCGAAGTTAGTGTTTTACACGGGGTCAGTATAGGAGTTGGATGAGTTCGGAGAGTACTTCTGATAAATTATAGATCTAAATATGTAATTTCTATACTAGTCTAACTTAAGATATGTTTCAGACTCTGTATCTATAAACTTTTATACAAATAAATCATGTGTTATATTTTTATAATATTATTATTTATCATGAAATGATATTGATTAAGCTTGCGCACTTTTAGTAGTTAATAGTAGCTGTAGCCGTAGCCGTAGCCTTGTGTATCGTATAAAAGGGTCGTCGATTTTAAGGGAATTCAATCTACAATCCTTTGTATGGTATACAGCGACTGCCACGACTAACCCCCTTAAGTCGTGACAATGGATATACCGTAATTGACTAGAATCTTTACTCATATGATTAGATGTACCTGTATCAACAATCTAAGTATTATTCGTAGAAATTGCAGAGAGAGCATTTGCCTTACCCACAATACATGAATGAGCAATATTTGCCATAAGTAATGATTTTTTCTCATCATTGTATTCTGCTTCATTTGCAGCTATCACCATAGCCTTTCCAATAGCCTTCTTTCGTTGTTTTTTAGAAAAATCCCACCAATCAGGATAACTAATGAGCGCATAACAGTATTACTTTGAGTGACCTGATTCACCATAATGATCGTACATAAGATTATTAGACTATCCAGTGGATTGATCTCTATGATTCTTGCCATGACCAGATGATGATCCTTGTTGAGTTTAAGTAGCCACTATAGCTGAGTGTTTAGGAATTGGGTGAGGGCCTCCTATTGTTTGTCTTTGTTGATACTTCCTCCTTACATATGCATATGTGCTTTTCAAATCCAGTTTTAGATCTTTACGTAAAATTTCTCCCCTAACTTGATCAAATTCAAAATCGAGTCCACTTAGAAAAATATGAACACGAAGTCTAGCCATTACTGAATGTAACTAGACTACTCCTTCAAAAATTCCTTCTTAAGAAATTGACCTATGATCAACTTCCTGAAAAATAGCAACAAGTTCATTATAATATGTGGATAATGGTCTACCATCTTGTTTGATAGAGAAAGATTTTTTATTTAATTCAAAATGACGAGTCTCATCAAATCCATCATAGAAAGTTTTTGATACAACCTCCCATATTTCTTTAGCTATTAGGAGATGAATAAATCGTTGCATTAGCGATTGACTCATTGAGTCAATAAGCTAACTTTTCACTCTTTGATTTTTAATGACCCATCCTAAAATTAGGGTCTTTAGGTACAGGTTTTATTGCTACTCCAGTAAGTGCATACTCCAATGCGCATCTCCATAAATTGAGACCATAATGAATAATTAGTCTCATCGAAAATGATACTTATAGGAAAGGCAAAATTGTCTTGTTGGATAATAATTGGTATGTTATTTGTTGTTGTTGGAATAAGAGATCCTTGTTGTTCCAATTTTTTTTTTTTTGAGTACGAGTTTCAAGGAATAAGAATTTTAGAGTAATTTAGTTAATTTCAGCACCGCTTTGATACCATGTTAATAATAATGCTTTAGGTTTTATGAATTCAGAATATATTCTTCTCTTATATTGGAGATAATATATATGTATAGACATTCTTAGAAAAGAAGAAAAGAAGAAAAGAAGAAAAAAAATCCTATTATAGGAAAATACTATACAAACTTCCTATAATTACTCTCTACAAAATAGCTGCTATTTTACATAGTCAACGACTCCTATACAAAAACAGCTCATGTCCACAATTTGCTCATTCAAAGGGATGAATCCCTTCAAGCATATATACCCATTAAAAATGACAAACCATTTTGCTTTTTCCTTTTCTTTTTTATTTTTTGTGTGTTTTTGGATAATTAGTTGCATAATTTCCCCATTCTTTCCTTATCTTATATTCTTCTTCTTGTATGCATATATTTCTATAATATTGTTCTCTTCTATGTTAGGAGTAAGTTAAGTAAGCGAAAAAAGAAGAAGAAGAAGAAGAATCCATGTAGAATTGTTATAAATATTTTTAAAGTTTTCCAATATAAAATATATAAATTAGTAGTCTTGATGGGATGGAGTATTGGTAGTAACAAAGTGTTGTAACTCATCCTAATACATGTGTGATAGGATGCATTTCAAAGTATTAAATGATGTGATATTTCCATTACATGTAAGAAGAGTTGCAACACTTCCTAAAAAGTATCTTATTTACTATAAACTAAGAAAGCTATTCAATGGTCTCATATATTTTTTGTTATTATTGAATAATCATTTAGATGAAACATAGAGAAAATGTGTTCTATAAAATACTTCATAACTATATATCCAAACAAGAGATTTAGGTTGTGGATTTTGGTATTTTCCAGTACATGATTACATTCCATTTGCAAGTACATTTTTAGAAGGTAATTAATCTTATAGTTTTACAAAAGGTTACTATAAGTTCCTTCTTTTATTCATATAAACTAATAGTGATATTTTCATTTCATAATTTGAATTCTTTTTATATATAAATATTACCAAAATTAGATTAATTGTGCACTTTTTTTTGGTAGTCTCTTATTGATACTATTGACATCAAAAGTAAACTTAAAAGAAGGATAACTTGTTCGAGCAATAAATAACAAAGAATATTATTTTTGTGAAGTATGAAGCAATTTATGTATTTAAGGCTATGCCCTTAGTTTAAATGCAATAAAAGAAATGACAACACAAAAATCTACCAGTATGTTGTGTACATAGTCATGCATGGTTAAAAATAAATATGGAGGTACCGCTTTGGAAATTCAATAGTGATAATTTCATACATGGCATCGTAAGGTTTAATATATTCTAAAGGAATATGAAGTATTTACAAATCTTAAATCTTAAGATGGAGCATCTATTCAACATAAAAAGGATCATGAGACTTATAATACTTCGAAAATGAATATAGGCATAACTTGCAATTGTTGAGTGACAGGAAGATGATATTTGTTGCCAAATTGAGTAGCACTCTAAAGAAAAAGGGAAAATGGACATTCTCAAAGAGAAACTAAAGGTAAAATATGTATGGAATTTTTTTATGAAGTGAAATTAATGAAATTTAGTTGGTGACAAAAATATGGAAAGGATTTTAAAACATATTCAATAATGTTGACCTGCTTCCACATTATCTTTGGAAATCAATTGAATACATTCACAATATGGCATAAAAAGGATTTATGGTTTACTTTCCATACTTGATTTTAGAAATGAAAGACTTTGGAAATCAATCATTTGATTTTATAGTATGTAACTTAATCACTTAGATCCCTCGGGATTGAGTCTTCAGGTGCTACTCTTTATGTAACCTTAAAAAATTGGATACAATGAATTCCTGGTAATGCCGTTCAGCTTAAGTAATGCGCCTATAACATTTATGGACATGATGGATGGTATTTAAGGAGTGTTTAGACGATTTTGTTGTTGTCTTTGTTGATGATATTTTGATGTATGCCTAGAATAAAGAGGAGTGTGCTAGACATTTGAGAATGAGATTACAAACCTTGAAAGATAAACAATTATATGCTAAATTGAAGAAATGTGATTTTTATCAAGAGCAAGTTGCGTTTCTAGAACATATCACTTTGAGTCTAGAATATTTATAGATCCTGTAAAAGGACATTTAGTGATAGAACGGAATGTACTTGCAATAGTTAGTGAGGTAAGAAGTTTTCTTGGTACGGTAATTTACTATAGAAAATTTCTATAGCAATTCTCTAAAATAACAATGTTGTCAACACAACCGACTCAAACAGGAATTAAGTTTGTAAGCACGGACAAAAGTGAACAGAGTTTCCAAGAGTTCAAAAGGAGGCTGGTTATTACACTTGTGTTAACAATTCCCAGTAGAAAACATAGGTATGTTATATATTGTGATACTTTTAGAAGCAACTTTAGGAGTATTTTGATGTAGAACAATAAAATTGTTGCATATACTTCTCTATAGCTATGGCTTTATGAGTAGAATTATTCTGCACACAGTCTAAAGTTAGTACAAAGAAGTAGGGTTTTCTTTTTTAATTAAATGTCTAAACAAATGTCTAATGGATCACCCTTAAGATTTCTCTTTTTCTTCTTTTTCCTAATTTATATGCAACACATGCAATTACATGTGTCGTAAAATATAACCATAATCATATGCATGTTCTATAATATTACATACTTGAAATTTCGATGTTGGTTTACTATAAAAAGTTTCTATCACTTGAGTTTCGTAATTGATATAGGATAATTTAAAATCCTATTTCCTTGGTTGATAAATTTTGTATAGTTAAGGAGGAAAACATTTACCAATTCAAAACTTTATTCCTTACTTTGAAATCCAACATTTAATAATTTGATCAATGATGTTAAATACATTAAATTAAATCAATTAGTTAAATAGTATTAGTGTTTATGTAAATCTAGATTACTTATTAGAAAAATATTTATACTTAAGCAATAAAACCTTATTTCACAAAGTATTGACCATCTTTAGTTCATCTATACTATATTCATTTACATTAACAATATCACAATGCATATGATACAATGAAAGTTTTAGTTTGCAAAAAACAAAAACTTGAATTCGCATTAGTAATTGTCAATGCACATTGATGTGTATTTACCATAGTTTGACTCTATTGAGTAATTAATATTATTAATGGGAGTTGGTATTAATAAGAATTGAAACATATAATTAATGATGAATTTAAGAAACACAATAAATTAATCATTCAAACTTTGGATTCTTTAAAGAGAAATTGATATTAATATAAATTGAATTAATAAGTAATGACAAAAGAAAAATATTTGGTATAATTATCCATTTATCATTGATATTACTAAGTTAGATTATAAGAGCATCTTATTTAATATCGTTTTTTTTTCCTCAATACTTTTTAGAGGTAGTTCATAGAAGTTAAAAAAGACATTAAGGCACTTGCTTTTGAATAATGTAGAAGATACAACTTTTTAGTTGTAGAAGTAGGAGTTTGATTAGGGTTGTTACGTATGTGTTGCATGAGTAACGCATTACATATGGCTTCAAAGAAATGAAGCAAAACTATTACATGAAGGGATGATTAGGTAAGATTGAGGTAAGGAGGAGGAGGAACAGGTAATCTTAGTGTCTCAAATGTACAAGTAACGGACAAGGCAACCTTAGGGGACCTTAGACATTCATCTTATAACTTGAGAGAGTAAGTCAATTCTTTGCTTAAATTGTTTATTTGATCTTAGAGAATAGAGATTTTGTAGAGCACTATTATTTCTCTATTCTCTCCAAGTGTTGCAAATGAGGAGAAATAGCTGGGTATTTATAAGGACTTAAGTGAGATGGCATCCATCAAATAATCTCGGTGATTAACGGATGAGATGGAGTTCGCTCAATTCATAGTTATCTTGAATGAATTAGTCGATGAGCCCAAGACTAGTAGCCTTCTCTCCAAGTGTTGCAAATGAGGAGAAATAGCTGGGTATTTATAAGGACTTAGGCGAGATAGCATCCGTCAAATAATCTCGGTGATTAACAGATGAGATGGAGCTTGCTCAATTCATGGTTATCTTGAATGAATTAGTCGATGAGCCCAAGGTTAGTAGCCTTTCTCATGAGTGCATGAGCCTACCTTAAAAAGGTTTAATGTGGACGGACTGGTTCAATTATCTCTCTTCTAAGTCCACTAAGCTAATTCTCCCTGAATTATCCTAATATAAACCGAGCTTTTTAAACCCTATAACCTAACCCAAGAAGTTAAACCTAAATAAATATTGAGCTTAACTCAATAATTAATATAACAATTTTAGCTATTTACATTTTGTCCCCTGACCAAAATTTTGAGATGGAATCTAAGTATTTTAGGCATCAATTGCTTACTTTGAATAACTAGGCCATTACTTAGTGTATGCATGCTATAAATTAGCTACACCACTGCCTAGTGCGCTCACATAGTTGAAAACCTCATCTAGTGCTAGCGTTGCAACTTCATTTATTATATGCTTCAGTAAGCAAGTTTGTAGCATCATTTAATTATGCACATCGCTTTTGACATGTAAGAGTGTTATTGCCCTCGTGGCAATATATATTAAATAAATATTCTTCAATGGAGCCTTACACCATGACTTCTCATGTCAAGGTTCCATCAAAATAGAGATGCATTAGACTATTCAATCACAAGTTACTTTCTCAAATTAGTTTCTCATGCCGATTCTCATAGAATAAAAAACTAAGACCTTCTCATTATTTCTTCAAGCCAGCTTCTCTTTCTTAATTAAGCCATTCATTGCAATCAAGTAAGTCGCTTCTTTCTTTCTTTCTTTTTTTTTTTTTTTAAACTATTATAATGAAATTCTAAATGTGGAATGAGGCCATATATGATTCCTGAATTCGCTATCCCCTTTACTAATAGAGATGAAAATAATAACTCCTAATCTTTTTCAAATTCTTTAGTTGCCAAATATATCTCAAAATCTATATATATATATATATATGTATGTATGTATGTATGTATGGCAAATTGGTTCATTAATAAATGATGAACAAGGCAACCTTGAAGGAGCCACCCTTTAGAAGGGATGATTGGGTGAAATACATTGTGGCAAAGTTAGAATATATAGTTCTTTTGAAGAAGACTAGAGTCCTCTATACTATTATCACTTCTACTTGATTATGGTTTCCACATATGAGTGGAATGGAAATATAGTGAGCTACCATTTTGCGATGGTATATTTAGAGTTTCTAGAGACATTATCTATAAAGATTTAGAATTCAATACCACTACAAGCATGGTGAGACTTCTCCCATTATCTGAATGTTAGCTTCAATTGTTCTTCTTTTCTCCTTTCTTTTCGAATACCATGTATGTCTTGTCTTCCTTACTTCTTCCCTCATCCTTACAGGTATAGTATCATAATTAGTTACCCCCAATCAACCTCAATATCTACTTCAAGAGGCAAAGTAGGCTGAGTGGTTCCTTGGTAGGAAATTGACTTCTAACGAGTAAGCTTTAAGCATGATAAGTCTTAGCAGGCTTTAAGCACAATAAGCCTTAAGTAAGCAAGCCTCAATTGCAAAAGAATTTACATAAAGTAGCCTTAAGCAAAAAAACTTAAGTGTAGTAGGCCCTAGCAGGCCTCAAGCATAGTAAATGTCTTGTACAACAAACTTTGAATGTAGAAGACCTTAACAAGCCTCAAGCAGGGTAACTTTCGCGTGTAGTAATCCTCTACCACAATGAGACTTAAGGGGACTCTAGGATCACCATTAAAGAAGATTCAGTAGGCCTCAAGTATTACCGGCCTTGAGCAAGCAAGCCTGGAGCGCAGTGAGCCTCGAGAGTAGGATGACTTGTACATAAGGAGCCTTATGAGTGATAAGCCTTAACAGGCCTTGCACATCGAGAAATTCGTTTGCAAAGAGCTCCCAATAACCACTTGTTTCACCATTGAAGAAGATTTGTTCCATTCCAAGAATGAGAAGGGATAGTTACCTCTCTTATATGCTTAATTTGTTTTTCTTTGGAAGCTGCTACCATTAGGATGGAGCTATTGAGTGAAGTATTTACCATGATGCCTAAGCTATGGTTCTCTTAAAGAATGCTAAGATCCTTTACGCCATCACTACTTCCAATCAACTACAGTTCCTATAATGAGTGAGATGGAAGTGTGGTGGGCTTAGGATCCTTTATTTTATTGTTACTTTTGCTCGATAATGGTTCTCGTATACAAGCGAGAAGGGATTGTGCTATACCATCGTCCTCTAATGGAGTACTTAGATCTGCATGTTTATTACTTAGTGGAGAGAGCAACTCTAGCATTCAAAGACATTGTTAAACTTTTTGAAGTTGCACAATTAAGGTCGAACCAGCATTACTATTACTTCAATTTTTAATGGAAAAGCATAAGAGTCTATCGAGCTCTCAGGTAAGGTTCCTATGTGGTGCATTCCAAGGAGCTTGCTTTCCCTACTTAACTTGGAGGGCAACCTAAGTGCCTCTTGAGGCTGACGATGCTAATCTAGACTTGGTGGATTATAATGAATCCCTGGTATATGTAGAAGATGGCAATGGTGGTGATGATGATGACATTAAAGAAACAAGTGGATCTCCATGAAGTAGTTAACATTGCTTTCGTCATTAATGTACTAGTTAGGGAAAGGGGGATGAGATTAATACTTATGCTGGTATGCTACCTACTTAAGTGCATATAAAGGTGAGTAGTGCGCTGCACCTTTAGAATCCCTCCTCCCCAGTTGCTAACATGTCTTGTTGAGACTAAGTAGCAGCTTGAGTGATTGTTCCTTCATTTGAGGAAACTTTGTGCTCTCATGAACTTGTTATGTTGTCTTGTTTCATGATGCCACTTAAAGTTTTCTTAGTAGTAGAAATCATTTGAGCATATGTAAATTATTGTACGCTTAAGAGGAGATGCCTTCATTTAGTAGCAATAAAGGAAGTAATTATAATTGGCATTTTCGTAGGTTATTGAGCTTGTAGCATTTAAGGTTGCTTAGACTCTATGATCTAGGGAGTGTCATGAACATAAGGCTACTTAGATTATTATGATCTAAGGACCTTTTAGAGTCATCTTGCGCATTGGAACAAAATTTCTCACTTATAGCAATAATATTAAAGCGATCCCTTTCGAGAAGGTATTCGATCATGCTAAAGCAGCAATAATAACATTCATTATCTAAGATTGATAATTTTCTTTCATTAGTTGAGGGGGTATTTCCCACCACTCAACTACTTAGAATTATCTTACTTAGCTACGACAACTTATAATGTGCTTAGGAGGTAATGCCCTTAACAATTTGCATTATACAAGCTTGTCTTTTCATGAGGCACCTAGGAGTCTATGCTCTTACCAATTAGTAATGATGTTTGGTTAAGTGTTGCTTAATTGCAGAAGTCACTTTTTGGTGAACTTAATTGAAGACATCCTACGCTTTAAAGTAGCAGTGATGTAAGATGTAGATGTTAGGCCATTGCCTAGTCTTGAGGTATGAAAACCAATATTCTAAGGCATTGCTTGGGCTTGAAGGGTGAAAGCTAAGATGCTAGGGCATTACTTAGGTTTGAGGCATTATAAGCTAAGATGCTAGGGTGTTGCTTGGGCCTAAGGCATAAAAGCAAGCTATGGTATTTGGCCTCTGTAAAAGATGTATTGATAGTATTTTGTTTCTTGCATTTCCTAGAAATAAGTGCTTGTCTCAATCAAATACAAAAACCAGAATGGAGTACCTATCATTAGAGGATTACCCCCATTCCATATTAGAAAAGACAGAGTTCCAAAGAGTTGTTAGTAAGAAAATATAAGCCAGAACTACAATTATCCTTAAGAAATTTAAGCAAACAAAGAGCTGCATGTAAATGAGGAAGGTGATACAAATTGGCTCAATTTGTGCACAGCAAAAGAAATATTTGGTCTAGTGATGGATAAGTAGAGGAGATGGCCAATAATGAGCTAATAGAAAAAAGGATCTTCTAAAAATTCACCCATTTCCTTTGAAAGCTTTAAACTGTTAGGAAGTGGCAAAGAAATAGCCTTGCAAATAGATAAGCTTGTATCAGTAAGAATATCGACAATAAACTTACGTTGATTTAACAAAGTTCCATGACTTATATGACAAATTTCAAGACCTAAGAAAAATCTAGTCATACCTAAATCCTTGATGGTGAAAGGCTCATGAAGATCATGCTTTAAATCATCAATTGTAGCTTGGTTGTTTTCAATAAGAATCATATCATCCACGTATAAGAGAACAAAACACATCCATCAAAATTAGTTTTGGTAAATAAAGAATAATCACTCATGGACTATTGAAAACCCTGATTGATAAGAACTTGGAAATTTTGTGATTCAACTGTCTTGAGGCTTGTTTTAAACCATATAATGACCTCTTAAGTTTGCAAACTTGATTAGGAAGTGCCTTAGAATATTTCGATGGTGGGGTCATATAAATCTCTTCATCAAGAAAACTATAAAGAAATGCATTGTTGATATTAATTTGATAAAGAGGCTAAGCATCTGCTATAGCAATCGCAATAAGGATTCTAACAGTACTTAATTTAACAACCGGTGAGAAGGTGTCATGATAGTCAATACCCTCCACTTGTGTGTACTATTCTATAGAACCATCTAGTCTTTATTTAATTTTATAGACCCATTTGCATCCAATAACTTTCTTGTTAGGAGGTAATTCAGTAAGCTCCCATATATCATTCATTTCTAAAGCACTAAGTTCATCATTCATAGCTAAAACCCACTCTTGATACTAGGATGCTTATGACTAACAAAAAAGGGTTCGTGGGTTGTTAAAAAATGAGATAAAGATGCAATATAATTAGATGGATATGAATTAAAAACATAAGTAGAAAATAGAGGCTATGAAGGACAAGATGCAGAAGTAATGGTGGATATAGCTATGTAAGAAGAATTAGAAGCATTTAATGAATGTACATAGCCCTAAAGCCATGTAGGAGGCTTTTGAATCCTAGATGATTTGTGAAGGATAGGTGGAATAAAAGAAGCAAAAGGAAGAATTAAAGACTTGGTGGAGTGTGGCTAAGGATCATAGATGTATTAGATGAGGTAGCAACAAAGTTAGAATTATCAATAGAAGAATCAAGCATACGAGCATCAATAGCTATAGGCTATGTATAGATATCAGGAGCAGAAACATCAACATGATGTGGTAAAACAGAATCAAAGGTCAAAGGATCATGTGCAAGTAATAGAGAATCATGTAGAATAGATAGGATTTTAAAAGGAAAAAGATGTTCATAAAATGAAATATCTCAGCTAACAAATATACACTCAGAGAGCATGTCAAAGACTTTATATCCTTTGTGATTACTAGCATATCTTAAAAAGATAAAAGGAGTTCCTCTATGACCAACTTTGTCTTTATGAGGTCTTATAATAGTAGCATAATAAACACCTGATCACCCTTAAATGGTCATAGGAAGGTTTAACCCTAAGCAACATCTCATGAGGAGTTTTCTACCTTAGTTTTGACATAAGAATTTTGTTTATCAAATAAGTGGTAGTAAGAATGCATTGACCCTAAAAGTGTTTAGGCAAATAAGCATGTAACAACAAGGCATTAGTAATTTTAAGGATATGATGGTGTTTTCATTCAACTTTACTGTTTTGTTAGGGTGTATAAGGGACAAATCTTTGATGAATAATACTAAGATCATAAAAAAGTCTTTGACATGTATGAGACAAAAATTGTTGACCCATACCAAATTTAATAATCTTGGGGACAATAGAAAATTGTTCCCATATATTGTTTTAAATCAAATGGAAAGCCACATGTGATTGATTAGTACTTCTATCAAAAGAAAGTTGATGACATTTAACTTTATTCCAAGTATCACAAAAATTATGATGTGTATCGAGAGTTTTACATGAATCTAAATGTTGCAATTTGGTCAACGAAGAATGCCCAAGTTAGGCATGAATCAAATGAATATTAGAATTACTACTACAAGTACTAGAAATTGAAGTAATAGAGTGATTAGAAGGAATTACAAATTGAATAACTAAGAAGTAGTGTTTCATGGCTTCAGAATCTAAAATGTACAACCAATTTAATGCCTTAACAAAAGCAATTGTTTGTTTATTGGTTTAGTCTTGAAACATGAAGCAATGAGGGTCAATTTGAGCAAGCAAATGGTTACAATTAAAGCTTGATGTACAGAAAGAAAATTGTGAGTAAAATCAAGTACAAGAACTAAATAAGAGTTGATGTAGATAGTACCAACTAGTTGCATAAATTTAATGTTTCCATCAAGTAACTTGATTGTAATAAGAGTGAAAGGGGCTAATATGATTTGTAGCTCCTAATTCAACGATCCATGAACAATAATTGTTATTAACAAAATTAAAGTAAGAATGAGTAAGATGTATACTAGCAAATTGGATCGTATTCATCATTGCTGGTTTAGTAGATACTTGTTGCTACCCTTTCATCATTTTTAAAACTTTAGCACACAAATTTTGTATCAACAAAGGATTAACTAAGCTATTATTCAATGATGCTTCAATCTGATCATCTAGAGGAATAGCTAATGAACTACTGCTAGTGAAAATATAGTTAGACACTAACTTAATCCCTTTCATAATCCTTTTCCCTTTATACCACTCAAGATGACTAGTGAGTTGAAAGCATGTATCCATAGTATGATCTTTTTCCCTTTGCGCTTGTCATTACTACCTTTGCTATTTACAACTCGATTGAAATTAAAAGCTACTCCATTAGTGCCCTCAAAAGAACATGTATAAAGTGATCTCCTTTTGTTTTTCAACTTTTTGAACAATATAAAAAGTCTTATTAATAGATGGAAGAGGATCTACAAAATCAAAACCCTCATTTAATACCATAAAAAATTGAATCAACTTGATTTGTGATTCAAATTCATTAATTCTCTCTCTAAGATGACAAGTATAATGATTCATTTACGTGCAATCACAACAAGGAAAAGCTTGCACAGTATGAACTTTATTCTAAAATCTCTTCAACTTATTAAAATAAACTCTAAGCAAGTCCAACTACTTTAGATTACTAATCTCATTTTATAATTGGAAAATAAGAGAACCACTAGCTTGTCTATACTGTTCATTCAATTCTTTCCATAAATCCATTACAAATTGTGCATAGAGAAAATTCTATAAGAGTGTACTACTCATCAAGTTTAAAATTCAACATTGAACCATATAATCACATTGAATCTATTGAATATGATATAGTGATTTCTCATTAGGTCTAGGTATTGATCCATCAAGAAATCCTAGTTTTAGTTTAGCATCTAGTCTTATTTTAATAGATTTACACAAGGCTATGAAATTTAATCCATTAAACACTATACTTCTTATAGTCATACTATGATTATTAGGTCTTGAAATGTCGAGAGGATTTCAAACAAATTGATTTACTTGAACGATCTGATTTATAGTAAATGAATCCTAACAACAGCTAGACAAAATTAATTAGTAAGAAAGAATAGCATGTAATGAAACAGAAGAAGACTAGGATCAATGTATCACTTCTATACCATGTGAAGCTATCAAATTTTCTTTCATGAAGTTAGATGTGAAGGAAAATCATAAGAAACAGAGAGAGGAAGTTGATTTTTTATAAAATTGTATAACTAACTATTCTTTATAATCTATACAAGTATTTATACTATGTGTTGCAAACTAAAACAAACTATTGACAGCTCAACTACATATGTCCAACTCAGCACTATATGTATAAAGAAATAAATAAAATAAGAATAAGTCCTACTATCTCCACAATCATCACCTACTATCTACAACATGCCCATTTTTTTTTCCTCTAAACTACAACTCTAAAATCTTTTCCTAACGCATAGAACCAAGAATACTGAAACAGTAACAATATGCATGCACTAAAAATCTAGTTGCAGAACAAATAAATAAATTAATAATCAAAGGTAGAGAGAACACACTAATATCAACTTCTAAAGGTAAAAATCCATTAGCTTTTATTGTAGTTGTACTATGTTCCACATTAAATAGCAATAACATGTAGTAAAAAATACTATTCAAGCACCAAAAACCTAAACTTTAGCATGATGCTATGGCTATGTAACAAGTGAAAAGAATTAATGAGATGCGTTTGAAATTTCAGAAACAATTAAGAAGAGAAATTCAAGTAAGTGAGAATTGTAATATAAAGTTATAACCATGGTATGCTTACTGTAATAACTTGTTTAAATTAAAATAATTATATACAACCTATGTACTCTGTCATGACACATGAAGGAATATAAAGAGTATGTTCAAATTTATTTATTTATTTTGATGCATGCCGATAACATTTTCTGGGAGGGAGCTACTATTCTAACTTTTTTCCTCATTGTGTAACTTGTTATAGGGATATATTAATATAAGACAGAGGAAAATAAATATGTGACAATGTAATTAGAATACCTGAACATGCCTAGTACTAACAAGAAGAAAACATGTGTATACCTTTTTCATCTTTTATAATAGTCATTATCATAGAAAATGGAAATTAAAGAGAAAAAAAATGATTATATATATATATATATACACACACACAAATACCTTAGACTTTATGTAGATTTAGGTGAATGAGTCTTGTTTCATCATTATAAAGGTTCTTACTATTGATAATTTGAAGAGCTAAACTAAAGCAAGTCATGAATGATTTATACATATGCCGCAAGCTATATATAGAAACTAAGTATACATTATTCTAATTGGAATACATTTTGTATAAATCAATGAAAATAGATATTTAATTTAAAACGTAATGTTAGATGAAGTAGTATACATATATATACACATGGAAAAGCATTGTAACTTAGAATGGAAATACAAAATATATTTCTTTTTTCTTGTTCTTTAGTACTATTACATCTGATAACAAGCAAAATACAGTTATAACGTCCCAAAACTTAGGAAGTTATAGCCTTGTTACGTGTTAGCCCTATAAGCCAACGCATTAAGGTATCTACTAACTGCTACCTATCTAAATTCCACAAATAAATGGATAATCACCAACTCAAATTGAATATCTCCTAATTTATTAAATAAGTTGGGTGTGATTAACCATCTCAAAATACATAACACTTGTTTACATCTTGTTCAAATATTGAAACTTCTCAAACTTATTTAACATTTAATGTAAATAAGACTTATAACTCTAAGTAAAGAGTCTCATACTCCAAACAATACATAAAACCTACTAGGGAGTCATAGGTAACTCCTACACAATCCACAAATAAAGTCCCATTGTCAAAGTAATAATAACTAGTTTCCTCATAATAATAATAATCATAATCGATCTCTACATAAACTTTATAATTCTCCATAGAACCTGTACTTGCAATTGAAAAAAACTTCTTGAAGGGTGAATTACACCCGGTACGGAACACCAAAAACACATACACATATACATACGGTGGCAATTCACATACATGCATAAAAAACCTAATGCAATAAACACAGTTCATTATCTTATTTATTAGCTAGCAAATAACACAGAAATGTCTCAAGACTTGAGGTAACTTATGATACCTATGCACGTAATGTACACGTAATATATATATAATAGTATTGGTGTGAGTGCTACTCATCATTCAAGTAATCTTTCCTAAAATCTAATTGGGTTGTCTCAATATGTAACCCTTAATAGGTAAGTTGTGTATGATCATTAGGTGTCTTACTAACCCAATTAAACCTTATCAAAGGGAGGTTGAAGCCAAGCATAAGCAGCACTACATTAATTAAGTTTGACTTTGCATTAATTTTGGTTGCATAGTATAAGTACAACCTATACATACATAATATGCAAGCAAGTACTTATACCTACCTCTAATGACTCGTCGCAAACTAAAAGTATCTCACCACAACTTGATAAATAAATAAAATTAATACTAGCTTAGTCTTTAAATGGGTGCAATACATATTTACCAACCTTTAAAAAAAATTATATGATTACAAAGTATATAAAAAAATTACTAAAATACCGTTGTTATATTACATCTTGAAGATATGATATTAGTATTTGTACATATATCATATCTTCAACATATAACATAGCAATAATAATGTCACATCTTGAAGATATGACATATATACAAATGCATTAATGTTGCATACTTAAGATATATTAATGTTGCATATTCAAGATGCACCATATATCGAAATGCACTTGTACGAATGTCCAATCTTGAAGATGATAAATACTAATGTTGCATTTTGAAGATGTAATCATGGTATTTTGGTAATATTTTTTTGTATAATTTGTAATTATATAATAGTTATTAATGTTAATGGTAAACATAAAAATTTCTCATCTTCAAACTTGATCTAGAGTGAACTCTTATCTATCTTAATCACTTAACTTTACACTTGTGTGTATATCACTATAAGAGAAAGAGAGAATTGCTCAAAAGAAAGGAGTTATTTTAGAAACTATTTTAATGTGAAATATTGATGGAAAATATGTTAGAGGCATTTAGGAATTGAAAAATAAGGTAGGAAAACTCAAGGGAATAGGTTGGGAAATTAACCATGTACCCTTATAAGACATGGCATCCAGATGTTATAGAAGGACTCATACAATGTGAGTAAAGGGGGCTAGCTCGTGATCCTTTATGACACTTATACTAATTCTGATCTCAACCACAAAACATTACTTATAATCACCCTTCCACCAACGACACTTGATCGGTGACCACCTAAACTCTCTTTAAGCACCAAAACTCAAATATCCATAACTCTTTTTTCATCAAGTTCATCCCAATCTTAACTATTCTTCACGAAGTTGAAATGAAACTAAAGGATTTGGAGTACTTACTTTTTTTTTCAATATAGCAACATTAAAAACACAAATCACCATCTTCTTAATGCTAAAAAATGAAAATCTATCAATGTTTTTCATCCTTTGTTGAAGAAAAACGAATTTTCCATCACCATATATATATATATAACTTATCTAGAAATCTCATTTCCTTTACGAATTTGACATTTACTTACCATATTTGGCAACTAAAAGTTAGGGATTTGAATTTTAGACTTCGGTTCAGTAGCAACTAGGGAGTTTTCTGCTAAGGGTTAAACAAGGAGGAAAAAATGTAATTAGGGATAAGGTTTAGCTTTAATCTCTTTTGCTAAAGGGAGGGTTTTTTAATTTTTCTATTAACAAAGATGCCCTCGTAGGCATTAGTTGATAACAACTTATACCAGCCTTGGAACTTTTTCTTTATTTGATTTAATTCTTTTCATTATTCTTTTTACGGGGATTTACAGGAGTAAAGAATATGGAATCATGCTCAAATACGAATATATGCAGCAAGCGATAAGGACACTTAGGAAAATAAATATTTGGCTTTCCTTCTATAGTGGATGTTCTTTGTATATATGTATATGTGTGTGCAGGTATATATATATATATATATATAAGAGTAAGGAGGCAAGAAAGAGAGAAAGAGAGAGGGAGAGCACTAATTAATTGTAAAATCCTAAAAATAAAGATGAACCATAAAGAAAGTATGAAGAACACGTTTAAGTTCGTATAATAACCAAAGGTAGTTCCAACAATATAAAATTCATACTTGTTTAATTTTTTATGTGTATAGCCCCTAATAATAAATTAAGTCAAATAGGAATTGTCGAAGTAATAACAACAGCGGTGGACTTGCAGATATTGAGATTGGCAATGAAGGACCTATAGGTATATTGTAGTGAATGAAGGGGAAAGGCCCAGAAAGGATGGGCAGCCAAGGGTTTGTTAAGCAGTTGTGTGTGTATGTGTGTGTGCACACTTCTTTGTGAAAGAGAGATAGAGAGGGGCTACACATTCAACAAGATAGGTTTCGTTAAAGTAATATTCTTGTGGTTTGGTTGACCACTTCTAGGTGGAATCTTTACTCTTTTCTCTTGACCATTCTTCTTCTCCACACAGCTTTAGATCTAATGACACAATTCAGACAGACCTAATGCGTACAGATTCGTATGTTATCTATAAAGAAAATAGAGTACACAGATTGGCCAAATCTTAGTAGAGAGCATGAATTCAGAATTTTTCTTTACGTTTTTTAATTATGGTAACTGTAGGATTGCTACTGCTGGCATAGCTTGAGATTTTTAAGTTAAATAAATGGAATCAAATGGTTCGAAGAGCAACTTTTAAGACTACCAAAAAAATATATGTTGGATTTAAGTGTAAAATGGCAAATATCTCCTTAAAGCTAGATTTGTTCCAATTATAATTGTATATTACTTTGAAATAATATATATGTAAAGGAAAACAACACTAAGGAGAAAGATTATTCTTTATTCAAATAAGGTTTTGCACTATCTTTTCTTCTATTTCTCGTTAACACGTCACATGTACAAGAGCATGTTCCAACATGAGCACTTCAAAATCTGAGAAAACTTGGTATTGTTTGTCCCAAATCTTCTCATTTCAGACCACGCACTGGCATTGACCCGAACGGCAAAGGTGCTTGCCCTTAGCACATTCAAGATACTCGCAATCTTTGTCAGTCTTACATGGTAGAAATACATTGCCTTTTTCATAATACCTGCAATCATCGTCAGCAGCACGTGGTTCTTTGATTTGAGCCATTGCAGAACCTGAAGTTTAAATGGAAAATTTTCAGTTCAATAATTAGTGTTAAAAATATGTTTTTATGAAATACATAGCACATGTAAAATAAGAATACATACAAGACATAAAGAACGATATCGCAATTCCTAAGATGATGATATAGCGAGATTTCTCCATGGTTTCACAGCTTCAAATCGTACGAAGGAGTCAGAAAATATAGGGTTTTGATTTGTAAAATTTTAATACCACGTCTCACAGTTTTTGAGGGTTTTATAGAGGAAAACTTGTGTGATAATTACCTGATTGCATATCTTCAAATTACATTTAATTGAATCGATTGATAAGTCATTATTTACTAAGATTACTGGATATGCTTCTAATTGGATTCAGATGCTTTTGCCTTTTGATATTCTTCCTCTTTTGCCTTTGATACTTATTTACGGTGTTATTTATGCATAGTTATAATTCATTTTCCATGTACCGTTAATTGTTTTATCATATAAATCTATTATAATTATATATATTATCTTATCTTATCTGAATTATATACAGCAGTTTAATATAGCATAATGTAATTAATCAAACTGTTGCCAAAAAAAAAAAAAGAATGAAGTAAATAAATAAATAAATAAACCAAGAGAAAGAATAATTTCATCCCATCATTTGTTATACATTTAAAAACTCGGCATAGGTTGTGCTTATAGAGGAAAACACATAATAATATTGGTAATTATTATCAACTTAATTCAACATGTTTTATGATATAGTGGTAACAAAAAAATGGAAGAAAATTATGTATTATTTCAATTAAGAAAAGATGGTTGCGCTAAGAACATTAGTCGACCAATCCTAAAATAAAATTTATTGCCATAAATTGCACTTATTTGCCGTCATAAAAATTATTGTCTATGATCAATTGAATTACACCAGAAAACCGAAAACTAATCTTAATAAAAGAGAATCAATTAGTTTTGGCGTTTGGTTCTACTTCGGCCATTGAAATATGCAATTTCAATAGCTTTGTGCAAAATGTATTGTTATTCATCAATTCAGTATCACCTAAAGCCAAAAGCAAAGTAGATTATTATCGGCTAATTATATTTGTCTCTCCACTATAATTTTGATACTTTAACTTTTGATATTCTTCCTTTTTTCATTTGCTACACTTGTTTATGGTGTAATACAATTATATTCATTTTTCCATTACATCTATTACTAATTACTTTTATCATTTAAATATCTTAGTTGGTGTAACCAATGGATAGTGATCAGCCATAGCAATGTCAACCTTCAATACTTTTGTCATCAATTGTTGAGGGTTAAAATCCAATATGGGCCTTAGACCCAATAATTAAAATGGACTTAACTTTTCGGATTAATGTGATAAGGCCTAGAGAGCTAAACTTAGAAATTTGGATTGATTAAGAGAGATTTGATATGATGGGCTTAAAGTAGGATCCATTAGATCGGTCCGTTCGATTCAATCTTTCTCAACTTGACTCATACAAGGAAATAAGGCCTTATTGAGCTTAAGCTTATAAAGAAAGTCTACCTAACGTCCATTAAGAGAATTGATGAATCTTGGCCATTGATTATCATTACCATTCGATGGATAAGATTAATGACCATCCTTTATAAACACCCCTCTCCCTCTCTCATTTGGATAAGAGAGAACTTAGCACAAATGCCATTACTTTATCGAATTCTTATCTTAAAAGATCAAATGTACAAATATTTCAAGTACTGCCTCATTTTCATCAACTGTAGAGTTTGATACTTCCTAGCTCCTTTACCTATCACCATGAGTATTAGAGCCTTAGAGCCTTATTGAGATTACATGCTCGTCCTTCTTACCTATCGTCACTTGACCATCCTATACATGTGACTCAAGTTACTTCCTTATTCACACATGACATGACTTGATACACGATATATACATGACCTTTGCATACATACTTATACACCTACGTTTTTGGTTACTCTACTGGGGAAGGAAGACTTAATATTCATATCAAGGTACTTCATGAAAAAGGCTTATTAGTTAACTACCATGGAAACTCTTGAGCATCACATAACACTATAACTTTAATGTAATGTAGGAATGCTTCTTTATGCTATATGGATACTACAGATGGTACAAGAGATTACATAGACCTTGAACCAAGATGACGTGCACACTGAAATGAATAATAACAAGGTCAAATCCATAAAGAATGATGACGTCACAAACACCCACATCATTACAGCTCTCATGAAGAGCTCCTATTTTGGTATATTCTTTGGTCTCCTCAATTTTGATAAGGATGTGAAACTTATGGTTTATGACCTCAAATGGTGCTACACACTTTATATAAAGAATGGTTTGGTGTCACGAGAATGCAAACCTATATATAGAGAAATAAAGACATATTTGGATGTAGGCTTTAAGACTAGCTCCAATTACAAATATACTCAATATTATGTAGTCAACATGCTAATGTTCAATTATTTGCTTATTTGAATTTTGTGGGGGTGTGGATACGAATGTAAGGATCATGTATGTGCTACGTGTTAGTTATGTTACACATGACTAAGGAAAATACTTAAATGACTTGTATGGGATGACTAAGAGATAAGTATAGGGAGGAGGGATAAATGATTTCAATGAGGCTTTAACACTTTAATGACAGGTAAAGGAGCTTGAAGGCATCAAACTTTACTAATTATGAAAATCAGGGTAATGTTTTTGGAGATGTTTGAATGTTTGATCCTTTACGACGAGAATCTAGTAAATTAATAGAGTTAATGCCAATTCTCTCTTATCTAAATGAATAAGGGAGATGGGTATTTATAGAGGATGGCTCTTGATCTCATCCATCAGATCTTAATGACGATCAAGAGCTAGGATCAATGCCTTCTTTTTAATGGACATGAGGTGGGCCTCCTTTATGAGCTTAAGCCCAAATGGCCTTATTCTCTATTAGTATGAGCTATAGTTAAGAAATGTTAGATTAGACGGACTGATGCAATGGGCTCTACTCCAAGCTCATCATGCCAAAACTCTCTTGATAATCTCGAAAATTTATAAGCTTGGCTCCTCGAGCCCTGTCACTTTAACCCAAGGAGCTAAATCTATTTAATCAATGGGTTTGAAGTCCAATATTGAATTTAACTCTCTACATTTTGTCTCTTGATTGAGTCTTTTTGGTAACTTAGGCGTGTGCGTGCTATTGAATAGCTACACCATTGCCAAATTCTTTTAAAAAACATCTTAGTGCATAAGTTCATAGTACCTTTTAACCGTATGTCATACTTCAATTGGATTAAGTTGTACATTGCCCCCAAGGCAATATGCTGAGTATACCCTCTTCAATAGGACACACTAATCTAGTCACTCTTCTTACTTAATTCATTTGAACTAACTGCCTTCTCGGTCGACTTTGTTCTTATTTGTTCATGCTTCGCTGGGAGCTCGGTCATTATGTTTAACTTGTTAGTGCGAGACCCCATGTGCCAATCATTTCTTGGACTAAAGTTTCGATGGCCGATAGAATTGAACCTTTTTTAAGTTGTATCAATGCACATTCATTCTTCTTTTAATATGGTATGTTCGGTTCATAAACTGGAACTCACCGTTCTTGGGAATAATATATTCTCCAATTTCAATCCTTTATAAGCGAGGATGCCTTTGTTAAACTGAGTCGACGTCACTTTTCAAATTCATTGGTTTGCAATCATTAGTAAGCTTTTCAACTTTTGATTCCTAATCACATGTTTGACCATGCCCATCATTCTTGTTATCGTTATTATATACATATGTATATTTTACCATATATGATTCCGGATGGATAGCTGCATTTCATTAAAAGAAACATGTAGTATCCAAAAGTGAATCGTGTACATAAGTTATTTCCTTCTTTTGTTTTCTTATACATTATACTGGTTGGACAAAGGGACAATGCGTGGCATATTCCTTATACTCTGTTGATAGTTGGACATCGTATGAATTCTCATGCCTCAGCAGTGGTACTAGACAAAGGTGAGATACTGAATATTATTTTTGTTTGTTCATTCCCATTAAAAATCAGATACCTGTCCATTTTACTTTTTCTGTGTTGCCTTTAAAGGGGACAATCCAACAACATTCAGCAGCTATATTCAAAAGTGAGGAGGCAAATCATAAGGAATTTTTTTTTCTTCTTCTTGTCCGAGGTAAATCGTCCGTGCCATTGCATCACACTTTCTTTTCTCTTCTTCTTGCATCCTTTTGCTTCCCTATCCCTTATCATTATATATCTATTTATTTTATTTTCTTTTTTAGTATATTAATGCCGCTTTCACTCTTAGTTTGAAGACCGTTCTAGCCGAGAGCTCTATTTCGGATGCCGTGGAGTGTAGGAACCAGCAAGACCTATAGCCGTTGAAGGCAAATGAAATCACCCGGAGTTCCTATGCGATACTGGTGGTGTTTCGTTTGTTGCGAAGGCGGACGGAGCCATTCTTGAAGGCAGGCGAGATCACTCGGAGTCCTAAACGTGGGACCAGTAGTGTTTTGTCTGTTATGAAGGCGGTGCGGTGCGGAGCCATTGGAGGTCGAAGTTGCTGTTAAAACTGCTGAAGAAGACAGAGCATCAAGGGCTAACTCTTCCTTAGACTAAGTATGCATATCCTCTGTTGTTCCCCATTGATTTTCTTCTTCTTCTTTTTTTTTTTTTCCCTTTAAATCCCTTTTTGATCTTAGATAATGAACTTAAAGAGTTAGAGTTGTGCTCAGAGTCCGGAGGTTCGGTGAGGCCATTTTTGCGATAGTGCCAACAGCGAGACTTGAGGGTGGAGCTTGGCGGCACTGTGCTTGAACTTGAAGGCTAAGGCTAGTTGCTCTTTTTTTTTTTTTTTTTTTACTCTTACCGTTACTGACCATAGACAATAGGATTGAAAAGTTGATATGAATGACCTCTTTTCTTTAGCTTTATTGCCATATTTTAAACTGATCGTGCATCTCCTCATCGTATGCTGTGTGGCACATCACCCTGCTCTTGTTGTTGCCGCACATGAAATATGGATCCCTCCCAACCCCAACCCCACC